>CM074720.1:544359135-544782887 GCA_037306005.1 Rhinophrynus dorsalis
GATATATCTGACTGCTGTATAATGGACTCCTATCTAGGTAAGACCTTCTGTTACACACAGTAAATATATAGATACACCTGACTGCTGTATGATGGACTCCTACCTAGGTAAGTGCTTCTGTTGCACACAGTAATTATATAGATACACCTGACTGCTGTATGATGGACTCCTACCTAGGTAAGTGCTTCTGTTACACACAGTAATTATATAGATACACCTGACTGCTGTATGATGGAGTCCTACCTAGGTAAGCGCTTCTGTTACACACAGTAATTATACAGAGACACCTGACTGCTGTATGATGGACTCCTACCTAGGTAAGTCTGTCTGTTACACACAGTAATTATATAGATACACCTGACTGCTGTATGATGGACTCCTACCTAGGTAAGTGCTTCTGTTACACACAGTAATTATATAGATACACCTGACTGCTGTATGATGGAATCCTACCTAGGTAAGTGCTTCTGTTACACACAGTAATTATATAGATACACCTGACCGCTGTGTGATGGACTCCTACCTAGGAAAGTGCTTCTGTTACACACAGTAATTATATAGATACACCTGACTGCTGTATGATGGACTCCTACCTAGGTAAGTGCTTCTGATACACACAGTAATTACACCGATACACCTGACTGCTGTATGATGGACTCCTACCTAGGTAAGTCTGTCTGTTACACACAGTAATTATATAGATATACCTGACTGCTGTATGATGGACTCCTACCTAGGTAAGTTCTTCTGTTACACACAGTAATTATATAGATACACCTGACTGCTGTATGATGGACTCCTACCTAGGTAAGTGCTTCTGTTGCGCACAGTAATTATATAGATACACCTGACTGCTGTCTGATGGACTCCTACTAGGTAAGTGCTTCTGTTACACACAGTAATTATATAGATACACCTGACTGCTGTATGAAGGACTCCTACCTAGGTAAGTACTTCTGTTACACACAGTAATTATATAGATACGCCTGACTGCTGTGTGATGGACTCCTACCTAGGTAAGTGCTTCTGTTACACACAGTAATTATATAGATACACCTGACTGCTGTATGAAGGACTCCTACCTAGGTAAGTACTTCTGTTGCACGCAGTAATTATATAGATACACCTGACTGCTGTATGATGGACTCCTACCTAGGTAAGTCCTTCTGATACACGCAATAATAGAATGATTGTCTAGTGACAGCTGGTGAGCCACAGTATGGCTTCCCTTTCATTTTAACCCCTTGCATTGTTAAGCAATGCATTGGAGATATGTCTAGCATCCAAAGGGTTAAAGGTCGGTGTCAGGCTCCAGTGACTCGTTACAATGCCCTTGAACCTCTAGGTTCTCAGTCTGACGTCTCTCCGGCTGATGAAAGAAGATGTTGCCATGGCACCAGCGCTTTCCATTTTATTTTCCTTTTACTGCACTGTCCCGCGTGGGTCTCATAGCTATCACCACTGGGTACATCTAATGATGGAAACTCTTCTTGGCCCCCTGAGGGCAGCGCCGTTACCTTCAATAACGTAATAAAACAGCTCAAAGAAGCACCTACCTAGGTAGGAGTCCATCATACAGCAGTCAGGTATATCTATATAATTACTGTGTGTATCAGAAGCACTTACCTAGGTAGGAGTCCATCATACTTACCTAGGTAGGAATCCATCACACAGCAGTCAGGTGTATCTATATAATTACTGTGTGTAACAGAAGCACTTACCTAGGTAGGAGTCCATCACACAGCAGTCAGGTGTATCTAAAATTACTATGTGTAACAGAAGCACTTACCTAGGTAGGAGTCCATCACACAGCAGTCAGGTGTATCTATATAATTACTGTGTGTAACAGAAGCACTTACCTAGGTAGGAGTCCGTCACGCAGCAGTCAGGTGTATCTATATAATTACTGTGTGTAACAGAAGCACTTACCTAGGTAGGAGTCCATCACGCAGCAGTCAGGCGTATCTATATAATTACTGTGTGTAACAGAAGCACTTACCTAGGTAGGAGTCCATCATACAGCAGTCAGGTGTGTATCTATATAATTACTGTGTGTAACAGAAGAACTTACCTAGGTAGGAGTCCATCACACAGCGGTCAGGCGTATCTATATAATTACTGTGTGTAACAGAAGCACTTACCTAGGTAGGAGTCCATCATACAGCAGTCAGGTATATATCTATATAATTACTGTGTGTAACAGAAGAACTTACCTAGGTAGGAGTCCGTCACGCAGCAGTCAGGTGTATCTATATAATTACTGTGTGTAACAGAAGAACTTACCTAGGTAGGAGTCCATCACACAGCAGTCAGGTGTATCTATATAATTACTGTGTGTAACAGAAGCACTTACCTAGGTAGGTGTCCATCACACAGCAGTCAGGTGTATCTATATAATTACTGTGTGTAACAGAAGGACTTACCTAGGTAGGTGTCCATCACACAGCAGTCAGGTATATCTATATAATTACTGTGTATAACAGAAGCACTTACCTAGGTAGGAGTCCATCACGCAGCAGTCAGGTGTATCTATATAACTACTTTCCTAGGTAGGAGTCCATCACGCAGCAGTCAGGTGTATCTATATAATTACTGTGTGTAACAGAAGTACTTACCTAGGTAGGAGTCCATCACGCAGCAGTCAGGTGTATCTATATAATTACTGTGTGTAACAGACGCACTTACCTAGGTAGGAGTCCATCATGCAGCAGTCAGGTGTATCTGTATAATTACTGTGTGTAACAGAAGGACTTACCTAGGTAGGATCCATCATACAGCAGTCAGGTGTATCTGTATAATTACTGTGTGTAACAGAAGGACTTACCTAGGTAGGAGTCAACCATACAGTGGTCACTGATACCTGTATAATTACTGTGTTTAACATATTAACATACCTAGGTAGGTGTCCTTTATACAACAGTAAGGTATACCTATGTATCTATAATTTGCATTGTATCTCCAGTTTCTTGTATATAAATATATGCGGAGACTGCTTCTAGGTCACACCTCCTCACAGAGCACATTGGACTTCAATAGTCCTGAATGGCTTGTAAGGGTCAATAGTCTTTATCATATTGTAAACTGAAACAATTAGTAGTGAGAAATAAGAGATATTAAAAACCATCTACAATAGAATACAGATATATGTGTCTACTGTTTTAAGGACACTCAGCTAGGTAAGTTATTATGATAAATTAAGAGCCACTTATTCCTTGGGTAAAATTCTCTACAAGGTCATGGCACAGTACCGGCTGAGGGGACTACAGTCCAGATCTCATTAATACATTTCTAGAGCTTGTTGCCAGGTTGGACCATGTAATGGTGTTTAATCCCCAATTAATAATGATGCTATTAGGCTGTATGGTGTACTAATAGGTTAGGAAGTCACCAACTCAGAGTCTCTTGGGGACCTACAAATCCCACTGGATCCCCGGTATGCTGTAATGGGGAAGTAACTTCCCTCTACACTACCCACTCCCTGCTAAGCTTTACACAGTAGAGTGCAGCCTACTGACCAGGAAATGAGATGTGCAATGAAAAATGACTTCCCTCAGCCTATCGAAAAACAGCAGGTGAACTCCATTTTAGTTGTGTGATACATGTCGGGGATCTGCTGCAAGTTAATGGAGGTGAATCTCACTACAGTGGCCATGCCTGTCAAAATCACTACCCTGTGGTGAATTGCTGGTTGCGGGCAGAGAGTGAACCAGAAACACATACACACATTATATACAGTACTGTGCAAAAGTTTTAGGAAAGTGTGAAAAAATGCTGGCAAGTAAGAATGCTTTCAAAAATATGTTAATAGTTTATTTTTATCAATTAACAAAATGCATAGTGAGTGAACAGAAGAAAAATCTAAATCAAATCAATATTTGGTGTGACCACTCTTTGCCTTCAAAACAACATCAATCCTTCTAGGTACACTTGTACACAGTTTGTTAAGGAACCCGGCAGGTAGGTTGTTCCAAACACCTTGGAGAACTAACCACAGTTCTTCTGTGGATTTAGACACCTCAGTTACTTCTCTCTCTTCATGTAATTCCAGACAGACTAGATGATGTTGAGATCAGGGCTCTGTGGGGGCCATAACATCACTTCCACTTGTTCTTTAAGCTGAAAATAGTTCTTAGTCACTTTGGCTGTATGTTTGGGGTCGTTGTCATGCTGAAGAATAAATTTGGGTCCAATCAGATGCCTCCCTGATGGTATTGCCTGATGGATAACTATCTGCCTGTACTTCTCAGCATTGAGGAGACCATTAATTCTGACCAAATCCTCAACTCCATTTGCAGAAATGCAGCCCCAAACATGCAAGGCACCTCCACCGTGCTCTACTGTTGCCTGTAGACACTCATTCTTGTACCGTTCTCCAGTCCTTCCCGAACAAACTGCCTTCTGCTACAGCCAAATATTTCACATTTTGACTCATCAGTCCAGAGCACCTGCTGCCATTTTTCTGCACCCAGTTCCTGTGTTTTCATGCATAGTTGGGTCACTTGGCCTTGTTTCCACGTCAGAGGTATGGCTTTTTGGCCGCAAGTCTTCCATGAAGACCGCTTCTGACCATACTTATGTGGACAGTAGATGGGTGTACCAGGGTCCCACTGTTTTCTGCCAATTCTGAGCTGACAGCAGTGCTGGACATCTTCCAAGTGCGAAGGGAAGTAAGCATGATGTGTCTTTTATCTACTGCAGTAAGTTTCCATGGCCGACCACTGCATCTACGGTCTTCAGTGTTGTCTGTTTCTTTGTGATTCTTCAAAACAGCTTGGACAGTACATCGGGAAACCACTATCTGCCTTGAAATTTCTAGGAGAGACCTTGCCGATGCAGTATAACTACCTTGTGTCTTGTTGCTGTGCTCAGTCTTGCCATGATGTATGATCTTTCACATTAAACTGTCTTCAGCAACCTCACCTTGTTAGGCAAGTTTGGCTGTTCCTCACCCAGTTTTATTCCTCCTACACAGCTGTTTCTGTTTCAGTTAATGATTGTGTTTCAACCCACATATCAAATGGATGATCATTAGCACCTGTTTGGTATAATTGTTTAATCATACACCTGACTATATTCCTACAAAATCCCTGACTTCGTGCAAGTTACCTAGAAGAACTGTTTTGAAGGCAAAGGGCGGTTACACCAAATATTGATTTGATTTAGACTTTACTTCTGTTCACTCACTATGCATTTTGTTAATTGATAAAAATAAACTATTAACATGTCTAAGTTTGAAAGCATTCTTACTTTACAGCATTTTTCCACACCTGCCTAAGACTTTTGCACAGTACTGTATATACTAGATATAATCTTAACCCTTTGAGTGTCAGAGGGGTACGCAATGCATTGCTTTGTAATGAGTTGTGTACCTCCTCTGGCACTCATAGGGTTAAATCAAATTCAGGTACGGACATCTGTGAATGTTATAATATGCTCTCTATCACAACTTTATGTAAGGCAGTGGTAGGCAACAGGAGGCCTGCCTGTGGCTGGAAAACTACAACTCCCATCATCCACTGCAAATGATGGTCACTGTGGTTTGGAATTAGTTGGAGGATATCCTGTTGCCTACCGTTCATGTATAGTTTATTGTACATTTAACCCTTTGAGTGCCAGAAAGGTATGCGTTGGATACCACTGTAGCACTCAAAGGTTAACAAAGAAACATTCTTATGGGACATTAGTGTCCCTTTAAAGTGGAACTACCACATTTAACAAAGATGGCCCCAAATAATTACCCATCTGGCGACTAGCTGCTCAGTAGTGCTAGTCGCCAGAATTATTACCTTGTTAATGCGAATGATACCCTGCTCCCGGGCTGACAGGCAGGAAACAGCGCAGACATCTTTCCATAGTGATGTCTGCGCGCCTGCACTGTCAGTCCCAGTCTGCTCTAGGAGGCGTTGCTAGGAGCCGTTCAGCTCCAAAACAGACTGACAGCGCAGGCACGCAGACGTCACTATGGAAAGATGTCTGCGCTCCTTCCTGCCTGTCAGTCCCGGAGCAGTGGGTAATTTGTATCAACCACGTAATATTTCTGGCGAGTAGCGCTACTGAGCAGCTAGTCGCCAGATGAGGAATTATTTGGGGACATCTTTCTTAAATGTGGTAGTTCCGCATTAAACTCATACCTGGATACTCTCAAAATGAGCCAAACCTGAGATCTTTGAAATATTAACCCTTGAAGTTCCCCAGAATGAAGATTTCAGGCTATATATATATATATATATATATATATATATATATATATATACCTGCTTGCTGTAACATAGTAAATTAGGTTGAATAAAGACAAGTTCAACCTTCTTCTCATAGCCCAGTAATTTTATAGCTTTCCTGCTACCAAATAATTTACTCTTTATCAGACCTTCCTGATCTGCCTACTAATAAACAGTATAACCCTGCATATTCCCTTTGGAAAGAAATGTATCTAATCTTCTCTTGAATGTATCCATTGTATCTGCCATAACCACCTCCCTGAGCAATGAATTACACAATTTAACAGACCTTACTGTAAAAAACCCTTCCTCTGCTGAAGTCTAAACCTCCTTTCCTCTAATCTCAAGGGGTGTCCCCTGGTCACCTGATCAGGACTTGGAATGAATAGCTCACCACAGAGATCCTTGTATTGACCTCTCATATACTTGTACAGTGTGATAAGGTCTCCTCTTAGTCGTCTTTTCTCTACAGTAAATAAACCAAGTTTGTCTAGCCCTTTGAGTGCCAGAGGGGTAAGCAACTCTGGCACGCAAAGGGTTAATCTTTGCTCATATGTCAAGTCCTCCATTCCCTTAATTTTGTTGCTCTTGTTCTAGTGTATCCTTTCGAATGCCAGAGACACAGGATGTGTCAATCTGTCATTCAGATGGAAATGACAGCAATTTAGGGACTAAATAAACAGTTACTTGGAGCACAAGAGATAGTGGTTGACATTGTCCTCTCTCACCCTGAGATTGGAGTAAAAAGCCTGAATCTCAAGGTCAGACCCTTAGATTTCCTTGGTATGTTTAATGTGGATGTATCACCTATGCACAACATCCTCCAAATAGTTAGGTGACACATCCAATAGCATTAAAACCTTATTATTATTATTTTTTAAGCTTCTGTTTGGTTTAAATGTAACTTACAAAAGTATCTGCTGCAGCCACTTCCGGGTGACTGCGGTTCTCTGCGGTTCTCCGCGGTTACAGAGCTCCGCCTCTGTGCCCCTCCCTCCTCCGATGACAGAGGCGTCTGTCAGTAAACTGGAGAGGTCTCAGTGGCAGAGATCGATTTCTAGCCAATAAGAGCGCTCCAGCTTACAGACAGAAGCCTCCATCACTGGAAGAAGGAGGAAAGCAGAGACAAAGCGTCAGGCTGCAGTCTATACGGAAGTGGCTGCAGTCTAGACTTTTATGTTACAATTAAACCAAACGGAATCTTAAAATAAAATAATAATAAGCTTTTAATGCTATTGGATGTGTCACCTAACTATTTAGAGGATGTTGTGCATAGGTGATACATCCACTTTAAACTATATTCTGATAACTGGGACAAATTCAATAAACTTTGTAAGAGCTCAAGATAAACTCTTCCCTTCCCCCCATCATGCCAGTCTGAGACATGTCACTTTCTGTGATACAGGCAATAAAGTCATGTGACTCAGATCTGTTTCATGTTTAAAGGAGCAGTAAACTGTTTTTATGAAAACATATATATTTTAGGGAGTTTCCTGTTGAGTAAAATTAGTGTAGTTCTCCCACTGCTGAAATATGCATATTTTCAGAATTTCAGCGTTATTACAGTTTAAAACCTTAATGACCAGATGACGTGCTATGACCATCACAGTCCTTATACCCTTAACCCCTTAAGGACCAGGAAAATCTGAGGTGGATTTCACTCAAGGACCGGAGCAATTCTGACCTTTTCGACTATGTCTTTGTTCAACAGTGTTTTTCCTCTAAGTACTTTATTTTACCCAAGAAAATTATATACCGTTTTTTTACGCACAAATAGGGCTTTCTTTTATACCATTATTTATTTGGATAGCCCACCATTTATTTTAGTAAAATTAAAGAAACCGGTAAAAAGATGTAAAAAAACACCATTTTTTTTCTCTTGGGATCATTTAGGCACAATGGGTTACATTTTTATGGAGACTGCATGAAAGGTATAACCGGTCAGTCATACCTACAAAATGGGCAGTTTTAAGTGGGCACTGCCCCCCCCCAGGTGAAAAACCCCATGTCCCTTTTTCCCACCCTATTTTCCCACTTTTTTATTGATGACATTTGGTGGTGTGTATAAATGTATTACATGGCTCCACAACAATCACACTCCCAATTTTGGTTATTGACATGTTTTGTTTTTTTTAAATAAAAAAAAAAATTGTGTTGTGTCTTTAAAAAAAAAAAAAAAAAGTTTATTTTAGCAGGTCAAAAATGGACCTGCATTTAGCCAGCCTCCAGCACAGCAGTGAAGGAGTTAATACCCCCAGCTAGTGCTTTTTCTTTAACCACTAGGTATCTCCTCTCTGCTTCTCTGTCCCTTACTTTGATCATAAGGGACAGACAGGCATAGGGAAGACGCAAAGCATACTGCCTCATTCATTGAGAATGTCGGTACACGTGATTGCTGCTGCATCAATCACATGACCCGGCACAACTGAGAAGGGCTGAGACTGAAAGCTCCGGTACCAGCTCAGTCTCAGCCTGGAATGAATGATAGCAGCGTGCACGGAGGCACACTGCTATCATTTAACCCATGACAATCCAGTACCGTCATGGGTCCTTAACTGCTTTCAACCCATGATGGTCCTGGACAGTCATGGGTTGTTAAGTGGGTAAGCACCGGTGACGGTCATAGCATGTCACGTACTTTTTACTTACATCGCTCTACCGTGAGGGCTGTAAGTAAAAAAGTGGCCTAAAATTGACCGCGCACTCTGGTACATGTAACAGGCCACGTGTACCGGCGCGTCGGCAAGGATCAAAGCGGACATTAAGGGAAGGTAACTTCCCTGGACCGCTGGTCCTTAAGGGGTTAAACCCGTGTTTTTGTTTACATTAGCAGTGCCTTCTAGTGGTCAAATTCCAATTAGTTATTCTGTTACATTATAATGGAGAGGAAAGTCAGAGACATACAGTTCTCCATAGAATGTGAAACTGCTGAGTCACTTCCTGTCAGTTAGAACCATCAGGAAGTAAACGCAATAAATTCACTTCCTGTCAGTTAGAACTATCAGGAAGTAAACACAGTAAATTCACTTCTTGTCAGTTAGAACTATCAGGAAGAAAACGCAGTAAATTCACTTCTGGATTATTTTAAGTGTTATAACATTTGAAAAAAACAACTGACAGCAGTGAGAGCGACCTTGTTTTACTCAGCAGGAAAAGCTCTATAACATATAGGTTTTCATAAAAAAAAGTTTACTGCTCCTTTAAAACAAAGTGAAACATATGTACCACGGTACAAGTGGAGGAATTTGGGATTAAACCAACTGGCAGCATAGAGAATGCTAGCTTATATTGCGACTCGGTGGATTTCTTTATTATTATTATTTTTGTAACCCTATTTTGCCGAAAATTAATGTTTAAAAAGTGCATTCCCGGACAGACTGCTGTTACCTGATCTGTACCGCAATCTGTCACTCTGCCTCTGCTCTCCTCCCTCTATCCAGCCTCCTCCAATGACTTAAGCAGGAGCGATCTCATTGCAGAGATCGATATCTGGCCAATGAGATCACTCCAGCTTACAGACAGAAAGCCTCCGTCATTGGAGGAGGCTGGATAGAGGGAGGGGAGCAGAGGCAGAGTGACAGATTGCGGTACAGATCAGGTAACAGCAGTCTGTCCGGGAATGCACTTTTTAAACATTAATTTTCAGCGAAATAGGTTTACAAAAAATAATAATAATAAAGAAGTCCAGCGAGTCGCAATATAAACTAGCATTTAACACACACTTGTGTAGGGGTGATTCCAAATCTGACAGCTAGATGGCAGACTTGACCGTTTTGGACAGTGAGGGGGAACTTTGCTTGTGAATATCTCTCAAACCATAAAGGTTTGAGAGATAAGACTTATATCGTTCTTCATGTTTTTTTAATGCCTACAAAATAAAATAATGATACAACGAAGTATTACTATCCCTTTAACTTCCGGCACACCATTAGTCCTTAAAGTGGAACTACCACCAGAAGTAACGTTGCCCTGCAATAATTAGGCAGGTGGCGACAAGCTTAATAATAGTTATATTACCTCTCAGCACTACACGATTCTACAGAAATCCTTAATCTTCCGAGACCAGAAGCCAGGCATCAGAGCAGACATCTTGTCTGCATGCCTGCCCTGTCAGTCCCGGTCTCCCTTCAGAAGCATTGCACTGGCCCTAAAGGCACCGGAAGGGACTGACAGCATGGACCCAGTGACTGCACTAACCTGCCCGTCAGTCTCAGAAGATTAAAGGGATAGTAATACTTAAAATGTAAAAAAAAATATGTTGTAGGGTTTATCCCCCTGAGTAAAACAAGAGTACTCCCACTGCTGAGAGGTGTTTCATTCAAAAGTTATTAATTTTCAAAGTTGAATTTTTTAAGTGCAATATCACAGTGGCCTGAAATTGTACAGTGGCGCTGTTGCTACACCATCCTATGGAGATTTATGGTCAACTGACCAGAGCTGTCCATAGGATCGTGTAGCAACAGCGCCACTGTACAATTTCAGGCCACTGTGATATTGCACCTAAAAAATTCAACTTTGAAAATTAATAACTTTTGAATGAAACACCTCTCAGCAGTGGGAGTACACTTGTTTTACTCAGGGGGATAAACCCTACAACATATTTTTTTTTACATTTTAAGTATTACTATCCCTTTAAGGATTTCTGTAGAATGGTGTAGTGCTGAGAGGTAATATAACTATTATTAAGCTTGTTGCCACCTGCCTAATTATTGCAGAGAGGCTTTACATCTGGTGGTAGTTCCGCTTTAAGGGGTTAAGAAACACTGTCTATTTCTACACTTTCCCAGCCTGTTCCTCCCATTTCCCCTACTTCTCCACCCTGTTCTGACCACTTCCCACCTACATGCCGCCCGCTTTATTAGGCTCCGGCCTCACCCCTTTCTGACGCGAATCACACCATTTATATTCTCCCACCAGCACCAGGAGTCCCCTCGGGGGACTCCAAAATCAAAAGTTCCCAGGTATGATTACTGGTCATCAGTGCGCACAACCTGCTTTTTCTCCGGCACAAAACAGAGTTTCAACCCCTTAAGGACCGGCCGATCGGCGCGTCACGGTCACTTAAGGACCACGGAGCATTTTTTTTTTTTCAGTTTCCTGTTCCGGACTCCCTGAACGGCGTGCAGCCGTGGGGGGAGCCCGGAATTCCATGACGGTCATAGTACGTCATGGGTTGTTAAGCCAGATCTACCCATGACGTACTATGACCGTCAAGGATCGTTAAGGGGTTAAATGCTAGAGGGAGAACTGCCCATTGACTGCTGTGACCGAAAATTATGCCTGTGGTGGGCTACAAGATAATGTACATTACGTCCAAGTCTTAGACTAGAATTCACTGCAAAATTCCACTGCAGCTTCCGTCTGATGTCAGGTTCAAAACTCTAGTGTTTAGCTTGCTGTCTGGAGGCCATTTTCCTGTAGCCCAGCAGAGGCATCACTTCCTGTCACAGTAGCCAATGGGCAGTTTCTCCTTCTAGTATATAGAAATCTGTGCTCTGGAGTCTTTAGTCTGGGACATTGCATTGTCTTAAAAGAGGGCTGCTAGAGACGTGGGACAGAAATTTAAAATCTGGGACTGTTCTGGGCAATCTGGGACATGTGACCACCCTAATTTCAGAACAGCCCCCTGATTAAGCCCTCAGACACCAGATAAAATTTGTTGCCCCCCCCCAAAAAAAAAAGACTGCACAGTCTAGGATTGGGTACTCCATCCCAGGACCTATAGAAATGATTCCTGCCATCACAAAATATTATTATCCAAAAATATGCACTATATTTCAGTGATTGGCTAGCCACCATTGTGATTTTGTTACTGCCTCTGTTACACACATTGATAGGCAGCTAGACAGACATACACTTTATCTCCTGCTTACAGGGTTACTTTACTTCTATAAATTACTAGCAATGTGGGACGGCGTTGCCCGTCATGTTATGACCATTGGGCGCACGTGTGTGAAATGCAGACACACTGATAAACACAGACATATACAACACACAGGCAGACACATACCATACATCCCAAGTGTCCCTCTTTAGGAGGGAAAGTCCCTCTTTGAGGGCCAAATCCCTCTGTCCCTCTTTCCCACCCTGTTGTCCCTCTTTTTAGGAGGTCACACTGTGTGCAGGGCAGCTCCACCTATAGGCGAGGTAGGCGCCGGCCTAGGGCGCACACGTACTGGGGGCGCGGGCATGCAGCGGAGAAGAGCTGCGCCCGCACACACCACGCCACAATCAGGTCTGTGTTGCTACAGCGCTCCCTCATCTGGTCGGATCTTTAGTAATGCAGAGCGCGCTGGGAGTCATGATCTTCAGGCTCGCTCTGCATTACTGAAGAGAAGACTGTGCGGGAAATACAGGTATGTGATGGGGGGCAAGTTGGAACTGAAGGGGCATAGTGGAGCTGATGGTGGCAAGTTGGAGCTGCTGGGGGCATAGTGGAGCTGCTGGGGGGCAAAGTGGAGCCGATGGGGGTAAGTTGGAACTGATAGGGGAAAGTTGTAGCTGAGGGGGCATAGTGGAGCTGGTGGGGGCATAGTGGAGCTGGTGGGGGCAAAGTGGAGCGGATGGGGGGCAAAGTGGAGCTGATGGGGGCAAGTTGGAGCTGAGGGGGCAAAATGGAGCTGATGGGGGTAAGTTGGAGCGGATGGGGGTCAAAGTGGAGCTGATGGGGGCAATTTGGAGCGGATGGGGGGCAAACTGGAGCTGATGGTGGCAAGTTGGAGCTGCTGGGGGCATAGTGGAGCTGCTGGGGGGCAAAGTGGAGCCGGTGGGGGGGCAAAGTGGAGCCGGTGGGGGGCAAAGTGGAGCTGGTGGGGGCAATTGGAGGTGGTGGGGGTCAAAGAGGAGCTGATGGGGGCAAGTTGGAGCTGAGGCGGCAAGTTGGAGTTGATGGGGGACAAAGTGGAGCTGATAGGGGCAAAGTGGAGCTGGTGGGCCAAAGTGAAGCTGATAAGGGGCAAGTTGGAGCTGGTGGGGGGCATCCCTTACAGGCATCTCCAGACCAGGGGCAGACTGACCAGGGGGCAGAGAGAGGACAATCATGAAAAGAGGTGGGGTATAAGTAGGCGGGGTATAAAGGGGTGGGGCACAAGGGGCAGAGTGAAATGGGCAGCAAAATTAGGTTTTGCCTAGGGTGGCAAAAATCCTTGCACCAGCCCTGCCTGTGTGGTGTGTATTACTTTGCTCTACAGCAACAAAGCTCATATACATATTTTTTTAAACTTCAGTATATGTGTTTATACATTAGTCTGTGCAAATAAAATACTTTGGTCTTGCACTAAATCATTTATTCAGTTACATAAATAGCCAGTAATAGGTCATGAAATAACCAAAAAATTCTTAGTAATGCCCCGCCCACCAGCCACGCCCCAACAATATCACCTAAAACTACAGTGTCCCTCTTTGGCCATGTGAAATGTTGGGAGGTATGCACATACACACAGTGAGCGGCAGAGACATGCAAAAGACACGCACACACACAGACACACTGGAGATGCACACATGGACACACATATGTAACAGAGATGTACACACACACACACACACACACAGACACACGCAACATATATGAGCAGAAACACATGCGTGCATGAGTTGTGTACCCCTCTGGCACTCAAATGGTTAAAGTATAGAGAGGCATGTCAGAGTTAAATAGCAGTGGGAAGTGTATTCATACCTGGGAACTTTGATGTGGTGCTGATGTGGCGAGACAAATGGGGCAAGCAGAGTTAAAAGTGGGTAGGGCTTAATCGCGAGTAGGGGGCGGGGCTTAAGAGAAATGTGTAAAAGTGTTAGTAATAGGCTGGGGAAGGAGGAGAAGTGGGAGGGAAATGCAAGTTTACAGTGTGAGGGGTTGAACACACTCCCTGAGGGGTAAAGCTTGATACACAACCCTGTGGCAGTCAGTGGGTTAAGTGTGTACCTGATGGCTGTCTGTCCTGTGTCTTGCATGGCAAATGATGACAGTGAAGAAATAATTCAGCAGAGGGCCTACCTTAACCCTTTGAGTGCCATTTTGTTCCCCTGGTGCTGCACTACAGGTCCTGCTGAGGCCACTGGGAGTCAGGGTGAGTGACTGTGTGTGTGTGTCAGCCATATTTATTTCTGGCTTTGTGTGTGTGTATGTGGTGCTGTGTGTGTAAGTGGAAGCATGTCTGTTTGGTGCTGTGTGAGTGGGGCATGTGTGTGTGTGGTGGTCTGTGTGTGTGAGTGGGGCATGTGTGTTTGTCTGTGGTGTAGGAGCATATGGCAGCCATATTGTTTTTTTCTGACTTTGATAGTGGTGGGCGGGCTGCATAGTGGGGGCGGGCCAACTCCCTGCATGATTGAATCACCCAATGGGAACAGTAAGTCCTCCTTAATACCACCCCTGGGTGTGTTTGCCAGGCACACAGAAGTCTTCTTTTATATATATATAGACAAGTTCTGTGGGTCAGTTTGTCTGCTGATCTCAAGCACTGTGGTTCAGTCTGTGTCTGCACTGAACATACTGTGTGTTACATCTACAGTCTGCAAGAGCTGAGGGTCAGTTGCAGAGCAGATACTCCAGTTAATTCTGACTTCACAATCAGGTGTCATATGCCGTATGGACAATATTAGTATTAGTATTAGGAATTGAAATTCAGAAACTGGAGGTAGTTAACTCAAGATGCTAGATAGGTATCCAAAGCATGTCTTTGCAATGTATTAACCCTTTGAGCACCTGAGAGGGAATTTGGCACTCAAAGGGTTAAAGACCACTTTAACATCCAAGGAGTTAACATATGTATTTATAAACTATGCTCATAACAGTTGTGATTACACTCCCAGCAGTACAAAGAAAAAAATATATATACATATATATATATCCCCTGATTTAATTAAACAGTCTGGTCAGCATAATGTATTGGTGCTAATCTTCTTACTATCAGTGGTACAGTTGGGCTGCACGATGTTGCTTAAGCCCCAGGTCTCTCGAGTACCTAGAAACACCAACTATTTAAAGTCAGGGTCTGAACTGCTGCAGCACATGCAAAGGACAGGGTCCACTCAACTTTGGTGGCCCATCAGATGCTGAAAACAGAACATCGTACCTCCCAACATTTAAAATTGCCAAAGAGGGACACATGTGTTTTAGGGGGTGTTACTGGGGGCGTGGCTGGTGGGTGGGGCATATAGCAAGAATTTTTATGCTATTTCATGACCTAGTGACACCTCCTTGTGTAACCTAATAAATGATTTCTAACAAGACCAAAGTACTTTATTTACACAGACTAATTTATAAACACATATAATGACGTTTAAACAAACAGTAATGTGCGTTTTATTGCTGTGGAGCAATGTGATACACTTATATACACACCACACAATCTGGTTTCCTAAAAAGAGGGACATCAGGGTTGGAAAGAGGGACAGAGGGATTTGGGTCAAAAAGAGGGACTGTCCCTCCTAAAGAGGGACACTTGGGAGGTATGGAACATGGTTAGTGGTTTTCAGTAGTTTGCAGTGAATTAGGAGCCCAAAAATTATTCTGCACCTGGGCCCTCATTCTGTATGTTCGCCAATAGTCCATACCTACCAACATTTCAAATACATAGTAACATACCATAGTTTAGTGTCCATCAAGTCTAGCTCATCCCAAATCACCCATTGATCCAGAGGAAAGCAAAAACAAACAAACACTGACACCATTTCCAATTACATCCCAAGTGGGTAACAAAAAATTCCTTCCTGACTTCAAATGGCAATCAGATAGTTCCCTGGATCAACATCCTATCTGCATTGAAGCCACCTGTCATAATTCTCAATATTGTTCTGTGCTAGATATATATCCATTGCTTTTTTTAAGCAGTTACAGTATCCGAAAAAACATCCAGAGGCAAATAACTCCATAGCTTTACAGCCCTTACTGTAAAAAAAATCCCTGCCATTGTTTTAGTCGAAAGCACCTTTCCTCTAGTCTTAATGGATGACCACTCGTTCTTAGCTCAGCTCTTTGCATAACTAATTAATTGGATAGTTATTTGTTTTGACCTTGAATGTATGTGTAAATGGTAATCATATCACCCCTTAGACATCTCTTCTCTAATGTAAACAAACCCAGTTTGGCTAGTCTCTCTTTAGAAGAAGAAGTGTAACACCCTGGTGTCCCTGTGTTTAGGAGATCAGACTGTGTGGTGTGTATATAAGTGTATCACCCTGGTGTCCCTGTGTTTAGGAGATCAGACTGTGTGGTGTGTATAGAAGTGTATCACCCTGGTGTCCCTGTGTTTAGGAGATCAGACTGTGTGGTGTGTATCTAAGTGTATCACCCTGGTGTCCCTGTGTTTAGGAGATCAGACTGTGTGGTGTGTATAGAAGTGCATCACCCTGGTGTCCCTGTGTTTAGGAGCTCAGACTGTGTGGTGTGTATATAAGTGTATCACCCTGGTGTCCCTGTGTTTAGGAGATCAGACTGTGTGATGTGTATATAAGTGTATCACCCTGGCGTCCCTGTGTTTAGGAGCTCAGACTGTGTGGTGTGTATATAAGTGTATCACCCTGGTGTCCCTGTGTTTAGGATATCAGACTGTGTGGTGTGTATAGAAGTGTATCACTCTGGTGTCCCTGTGTTTAGGAGATCAGACTGTGCGGTGTGTATATAAGTGTATCACCCCAGTGTCCCTGTGTTTAGGAGATCAGACTGTGTGGTGTGTATATAAGTTTATCACCCTGGTGTCCCTGTGTTTAGGAGTCAGACTGTGTGGTGTGTGTAAGTGTATCACCCTGGTGTCCCTGTGTTTATGAGATCAGACTGTATGGTGTGTATATAAATGTATCACCCTGGTGTCCCTGTGTTTAGGAGATCAGACCGTGTGGTGTGTATAGAAGTGTACCACCCTGATGTCCCTGTGTTTAGGAGATGAGACTGTGTGGTGTGTATAGAAGTGTATCACCCCGGTGTCCCTGTGTTTAGGAGATCAGACTGTGTGGTGTGTATATAAGTGTATCACCCTGGTGTCCCTGTGTTTAGGAGATCAGACTGTGTGCTGTGTATATAAGTGTATCGCCCTGGTGTCCCTGTGTTTAGGATATCAGACTGTGTGGTGTGTATAAGTGTATCACCCTGATGTCCCTGTGTTTAGGAGATCAGACTGTGTGGTGTGTATAGAAGTGTATCACCCCAGTGTCCCTGTGTTTAGGAGATCAGACTGTGTGGTGTGTATATAAGTTTATCACCCTTGTGTCCCTGTGTTTAGGAGTCAGACTGTGTGGTGTGTGTAAGTGTATCACCCTGGTGTCCCTGTGTTTATGAGATCAGACTGTATGGTGTGTATATAAATGTATCACCCTGGTGTCTCTGTGTTTAGGAGATCAGATTGTGTGGTGTGTATAGAAGTGTATCACCCTGATGTCCCTGTGTTTAGGAGATCAGACTGTGTGGTGTGTATAGAAGTGTATCACCCCAGTGTCCCTGTGTGTAGGAGATCAGACTGTGTGGTGTGTATATAAGTTTATCACCCTGGTGTCCCTGTGTTTAGGAGATCAGACTGTGTGGTGTGTATATAAGTGTATCACCCTGGTGTCCCTGTGTTTAGGAGATCAGACTGTGTGGTGTGTGTATATAAGTGTATCACCCTGGTGTCCCTGTGTTTAGGAGATCAGACTGTGTGGTGTGTATAGAAGTGTATCACCCTGGTGTCACTGTGTTTAGGAGATCAGACTGTGTGGTGTGTATAGAAGTGTATCACCCTGGTGTCCCTGTGTTTAGGAGATCAGACTGTGTGGTGTGTATATAAGTGTCTCACCCTGGTGTCCCTGTGTTTAGGAGATCAGACTGTGTGGTGTGTATAGAAGTGTATCACCCTGGTGTCCCTGTGTTTAGGAGCTCAGACTGTGTGGTGTGTATATAAGTGTATCACCCTGGTGTCCCTGTGTTTAGGAGATCAGACTGTGTGATGTGTATATAAGTGTATCACCCTGGCGTCCCTGTGTTTAGGAGCTCAGACTGTGTGGTGTGTATATAAGTGTATCACCCTGGTGTCCCTGTGTTTAGGATATCAGACTGTGTGGTATGTATAGAAGTGTATCACTCTGGTGTCCCTGTGTTTAGGAGATCAGACTGTGCGGTGTGTATATAAGTGTATCACCCCAGTGTCCCTGTGTTTAGGAGATCAGACTGTGTGGTGTGTATATAAGTTTATCACCCTGGTGTCCCTGTGTTTAGGAGTCAGACTGTGTGGTGTGTGTAAGTGTATCACCCTGGTGTCCCTGTGTTTATGAGATCAGACTGTATGGTGTGTATATAAATGTATCACCCTGGTGTCCCTGTGTTTAGGAGATCAGACTGTGTGGTGTGTATAGAAGTGTACCACCCTGATGTCCCTGTGTTTAGGAGATGAGACTGTGTGGTGTGTATAGAAGTGTATCACCCCGGTGTCCCTGTGTTTAGGAGATCAGACTGTGTGGTGTGTATATAAGTGTATCACCCTGGTGTCCCTGTGTTTAGGAGATCAGACTGTGTGCTGTGTATATAAGTGTATCGCCCTGGTGTCCCTGTGTTTAGGATATCAGACTGTGTGGTGTGTATAAGTGTATCACCCTGATGTCCCTGTGTTTAGGAGATCAGACTGTGTGGTGTGTATAGAAGTGTATCACCCCAGTGTCCCTGTGTTTAGGAGATCAGACTGTGTGGTGTGTATATAAGTTTATCACCCTTGTGTCCCTGTGTTTAGGAGTCAGACTGTGTGGTGTGTGTAAGTGTATCACCCTGGTGTCCCTGTGTTTATGAGATCAGACTGTATGGTGTGTATATAAATGTATCACCCTGGTGTCTCTGTGTTTAGGAGATCAGATTGTGTGGTGTGTATAGAAGTGTATCACCCTGATGTCCCTGTGTTTAGGAGATCAGACTGTGTGGTGTGTATAGAAGTGTATCACCCCAGTGTCCCTGTGTGTAGGAGATCAGACTGTGTGGTGTGTATATAAGTTTATCACCCTGGTGTCCCTGTGTTTAGGAGATCAGACTGTGTGGTGTGTATATAAGTGTATCACCCTGGTGTCCCTGTGTTTAGGAGATCAGACTGTGTGGTGTGTGTATATAAGTGTATCACCCTGGTGTCCCTGTGTTTAGGAGATCAGACTGTGTGGTGTGTATAGAAGTGTATCACCCTGGTGTCACTGTGTTTAGGAGATCAGACTGTGTGGTGTGTATAGAAGTGTATCACCCTGGTGTCCCTGTGTTTAGGAGATCAGACTGTGTGGTGTGTATATAAGTGTCTCACCCTGGTGTCCCTGTGTTTAGGAGATCAGACTGTGTGGTGTGTATAGAAGTGTATCACCCTGGTGTCCCTGTGTTTAGGAGATCAGACTGTGTGGTGTGTATATAAGTGTCTCACCCTGGTGTCCCTGTGTTTAGGAGATCAGACTGTGTGGTGTGTATAGAAGTGTATCACCCTGGTGTCCCTGTGTTTAGGAGATCAGACTGTGTGGTGTGTATATAAGTGTCTCACCCCGGTGTCTCTGTGTTTAGGAGATCAGACTGTGTGGTGTGTATATAAGTGTATCACCCTGGTGTCCCTGTGTTTAGGAGATCAGACTGTGTGGTGTGTATAGAAGTGTATCACCCTGGTGTCCCTGTGTTTAGGAGATCAGACTGTGTGGTGTGTATAGAAGTGTATCACCCTGGTATCCCTGTGTTTAGGAGATCAGACTGTGTGGTGTGTATATAAGTGTATCACCCTGGTGTTCCTGTGTTTAGGAGATCAGACTGTGTGGTGTGTATATAAGTGTCTCACCCTGGTGTCCCTGTGTTTAGGAGATCAGACTGTGTGGTGTCTATAAAAATGTGTCACATTGCTCCACAGCAATAAAACTCACATTAATGTCTGTATAAACGTCAGTATATGTGTTTATAAATTAGTCTGTGTAAATAAAATACTTTGGTCTTGTTATAAGTCATTTATTAGGTTAAACAAGGAGGTGTCAATAGGTCATGAAATAGCCTGAAAATTCTCAGTAATGACCCGCCCATCAGACAAACCCCCAGCATCACCCCTTAAAACACAAGTGTCCCTTTTTGGCAAATTGGAATGTTGGGAGGTAGGTTCACAGGATGAATGTTGGTTACAAGAGGTGTTATATAGAAGGGCCCCATTTAAATCAGGGTCCGTTGTTACTTGTTTCCTATGTGTGGGATGGCAACACAACCCCCCCACTATACCCACACGCACACACACTTTCTTTGTGCGTACAGCCATTTGTGCGTGTAGGAGGGGTGTAACTGGAATTTGCTGGACCCCGTAGCAGAAAATTAGGTCCAAAAGGAGAGAGAAAAAGAGGGCTGGTGGAATAAGAAGGACCACAAAAGGAGACGCCACAAGCAGATGGGATAGGGAGGTCCAAAATAGCGAGATAATCACAAGCCGGTGGGATAAGGAGGTCCAGAACAGAGAAAAAAATCAAGGGCAGGTGGGATAGGAAGGTCCATAAAGGAGAGAAATGACAGGCAGGATAGCAGGCACAAAATGGAGAACAGTCACGGGCAGGTGGGATAGGGAGATCCAAAAAGGGGAAGTAATGACGGGCTGGTAGGATAGGAAGGCACAAAAAAGGAGAGACATCACAGGCACATGGGATATGAGGGCCCAAAAAGAGAGACAATCAGGGGTAGATCAGATAGGCAGGCCCCCAAAAGGAGAGAGACGATCATGAGACTGGGGGAATAGGGAGGCCCAAAAGGAGCGACAACCAGGGTAAGGTAGGACAGAGAGGCTCAAAACAAGACACAGTTAAGGGGAAGGTGCGATAAGTAGGCTCAAAATGGAGAGACAATCGCAGCCCAAAAGGTAAGACCATCAGGGAGCTAGTAGGACAAGGGAAGGCCCAAAAAAGAGGGACAATCAGGAGGCTAGTGGGATAGAAAGATCCAAAAGAGAGGGACAATCAGGTGGCTGGTCGAATAGTGAGGCCCAAAAGAGAGAGACAATCAAGGAGTGGACACGAGAATGAGAAAGGAGGCCCATGAGAGAGACATTCATGGGGTGGCAGTGGCTAAACAGGGATTGATTTATTGCCAGGCAATGAGAGTCCAAAGAGTGGACTTTAATCATTGCAAACCATTAATCCAGGGGTAGTCAACTTTTGGACCTACAGCTTTTGGGGACAATCAGACTTGTAGTTGCCAACAGCTGGAATCCCAGCACTTGACAATCACAGCATCAATCATTCAATAAAATACAGGAGCAGCTTGTCGCCTGCATCTAAGTTTAGTCCACCCAAGTCAACCTTTGCCTAAGCTATTGGGAGGCATGTTGGAGAGGGAGGCCAAAAACCCAGCTACCATAAGGGGCAAGAAGGCACTTAGAAGTATTTTAAGGGCAGACATAAGATGAAAAACATAGGAGGACCCCAGTCTGGATTTACATAGCAACATAGTTGATGAGTAGGAAAAAAAGAAACCATCAAGTAAAGCCCATGTCATATAACACGTCAGGGTCTCCTAGACAAGGCATCATAGGTGCCCTTAGCCACGCCCATGGTCAGATGCCTACACCTCACTTGACTCTTCCCCCAAACCCCACTCCACTCTTGTCTGGCACAGAAAATACCCCTACATCCTCATTTAACCCCTTAATGGGCGATGACGTGCCAGGACCATCATCGGTGTCTGTGCCTTAAGGACGGGTAACGGTTCTGGCATGTCATAGAATCTTGCGATAACAGTGTACCTGCACGGCGCACTCTGATCAACGGGTAGGCCAATAAAAAACAAAAAAAGTGCGCTGGTCCTCCAGCGCACCCCACCCCTGGAATGTGTGGTCCTTAAGGGGTTAATAATAAGAACTGGTGTAATTCTGGGATAAACCAACTGTACCATAAGGGTCAGATACAAATTCTCCATATTCTGATTAAAAGAGGCTTTTAACCCCTTGAATGCTAGACAAGTTTCCAAATGCGTTGGACACTGGTCTAGCATTCAAGAGGTTAAATACCCATGTAAATCAATGGTTATTTTTATTAGTGCCCCCCAGGTGAAGTTGGTTTGCTCCAGTTCTTAGCCTACGACATACAAATGCAATAAAGCACTTAATTTCTTGTTTGCTATTAAGGCCTCCAACACATTGCAAAGCCTCTCTAGCATACAAGGGGTTAAGTACTGGCCTTTAACCCTTTGAGTGCCAGAGGGGTTAGGTACCCATCTGGCACTCAAAGGGTTAAAACAGGTATCTAAACTGATACATAAACCAGGCCACCATAAATCAGAAACAAATGTCTTGTACAGAGGCAGTGGGATTGTGATTGCCACACCCACATCTCACAATGTGGGCGTGGCCAGAAAAACCGAGGGCCCCCTCAAAATATGGCAGCCTAGTCAATTTCTTAGTGTGCTTACTGGGAAATCTGGCCTTGTTTGACTAGGCCTCAAGTCAGTCACATCCCCAGCTGCCTGGTACTCACAGTCATACAGGTTGGTTGTCGCTGCATCCTATTAACTCTTTAAGGACCAGAGCGGTGTACATCGCATTGCAAAGCAATTAATTGAGCATCTTTCTGCTCCTTAACCCTTTAAGAAACAGAGGGGTGTGCAATATGTTGCTTTGCAATTAGGGTTGCCACCTTTTCTTAAAAAAAAATACCGGCCATGGCATTCCCTTCATAGACTTAACATTGGACAGAAGACAATTTTTTACCGGCCTGCCGGTTAAATACCGGCTGGGTGGCAACCCTATTTGCAATGCGTTGTGCCCCCGTCTGGTGCTTAAATGATTAATAGACATTGAAGACCTTTGAGCATTAGCGGGTTACCTACCTGCCGCAACAAAGCGTTTCCATCAATAGAGTCCTGCTGTTGTTGAGCTATGGTGACCCCAAGTACCAAGGTATGTATTCCACAGGACACGGTGGTGATTAAGACAATGGGGGTGAGCCGTAGCGGCAGGGTGATGAAGAACGAGAAGACAAAGAAGGCCTGCCATCCAACAGTATCACTGGCCTCATGGAAGTGAGCAAAGTTAAGACCCAAGTATGAAAAGATCTGAGCAGCTATCAAGATCCACAGGATGTAGGGGACAAACTTGCGGGAGATGCGGTCGGGCAATAGGCCAAACTTGCATAGGACGAAAAGCAAGAGGTGAGCGAGTAATCCCACCGCTGCCACCAACGTGGAGGCCAGTTTATCTGGACTGTAGACCACAGCGCACATGACAATGACATAGCAGTCAAAGAGGGCAGCAAAGACCACTAAAACCAGTAGAGTCTCATGGCGTTGGCGACGAAAATAAGTCTGGTATAGGTTCTCCAGCGATTCTGGTGCAAAGGTAAGTCGCATGAAGCGGGGCAGACACAGGCAGCAACCAGAGCTGCGTACTGTGACCTCATGTGTCCGACCGACCCCATGCTCTGGATCCGATGGTAGACTTACTGAGTAGTCCGCGGAGTACTCAGCGGAGTACTCTGGCTCGGAGAAGGCTCTGTTTCGAGGCATCTTTACTAAAGGTGTCTGATGCCTGCAAGTGTATTGCTTCTTCCTTCAATCCTGAAGATGGTGCACTCCTGGCCTATTCTCATCAGCCAAAGTAAAGCAGCATGGCTTGTAGATGATGAAGCCTCATTATTAATACCCACCAGCAGTCAATGCCATACATTTTCTCTTTGTCCCTTACGCATTTCCTTTTCTTTCCTTCTCATTCCACCCTTGCACTGATTCAACAGGCCTGAAGCCAGGGCCCCTACAAAATAATATTACAGCAAGTGGTACATCCGCATCTGTTAATATCTCCTAGCACATTCTGTATCCAGTTTATCTGGGGAGTCAGAGCGATTTGCCCATTCCTAGGCAGGGGCCGAGGATCTGCCAGCCGTTATCTTCATGGCAATGTGAAAATCCAAGGTACATTTATACTGGAACGATAAGTAAATAAATCTGGATAATCTTGACATGCACTAGCAGCCAGGGGAAGGTGTCAGATCCTGCAGATCAGGTGCATTGCTCCAATGATGCCTCAACAGGTTAAGGATCTCATTCCCCCCCCTCTCTCTCTCTGTGTCTCTCTCTTGTGCAATCTGTTGTTTTTAATCAAAGCACAGGATGTAATTTTCCCAAAGCCTGGATCTGGTGTCCTCAATCAGGCACGACTCGTGACCAAAAATCACAGGAGGAAATAAAGACCATGTCTGAGCCAATCGTATGTAAAATCATCCCTTGCTAATTATTTCACATATATATAAAAAATTATATATATATGTTTAAAAAAATAGCAATGATTCTGTGCAAGAATGTGACGCCTGGGTAATATTATTAGGATGGATCGGGGGCTTGTATTAGAGGTGAAGCACATCTCTCCTCATCTCTCCCCATCTCTCCTGATTCATCCTAGGGATGCTGGGAGCCTCTCCATCTAGATCAGGAGGATTGTGCGGTGCTCTGCGTCCTTCTCCACGCTAGGACAAGGCATTGAGGACTCTGGATTTACAGCCTCCTGGGAAACACACAAAGGAGTCAGGAACAGGCAGCTGTCAGCCTCATCCAGCTGTCTCCCACATCAAGTGCTGGCAGTGATAACAGGCAGGATCCCTCCTTCCTTCCACAGCACTCACAGCCCCTGAGTCTTCCTCAGCACACAGCCCTGCAGGGACTCTTGGATTTGTCTGGGCTCCCCCATCACATCCATCTTCACTGCTGATTCTGCTGCTGCTAGTGCTGCTGTGCTTCTCTCTCTCTGCCTCCTCCAGCCCCCTCTCATCGGCCTTTCCTTCCAATTCTCTATAACGTCTTGTGATAGGGAATACTATGTAACGGTTTGCCTGCCCTCTGCTGGGCACACTAGGAACAGCAAGAGGAATAAATCACAGCTCCCAATCTAGGGATTGCAGAGACAAATCCAATATCTAATGATTATTTGTGCTTTGTGGAATGCTGGGGGGTGGGAGGGAAATACCAGTGTATTGATTTGTAATATGTTCGGGATCTCGGAGTGGTTAAATATTTAAATTGCATTTAACCCCTTGGATCCTGAAATGGTATCTAATGTAGTGGAGACATCACTAGCTTTAGTTTAGTTTAGGAGTTAAATAAACACTGATGCTAAAAACCAATTTGCTTTTAAATTAACTCCTGGAATACTAAAAACAGCTGTAGTGTATTACATAGCAATGCATGGGAGATGTGTAACATCTACAGCTTTATACTGTACATTGTAACACACATGCACGCACACATGTTTATATATATATACATACACACACATACACAAATATACACAAACACACACATATATATATATATGTGTGACATATACACACACAAACCCACATATATATAGATACACAGATAAACATACGCACACACACCCACAATAAATATATATATACCCACATAGATATAGATAGATACATAAATAAACATACATACACACACACACACACACATCTACTTACGCATATATACACATAATATACACACATCTACTTACACATACACAAATATACACACACATAAATATATATATATATGACATACACACACACAAAAGCAGACACAAAAGATACATAGACACAAAAATATGCATACCCAAAGACAGACATACATATATACACATACACACACAGGCAAACACACACAAATGCGCTCACACACACATACACACACACAAATGTGCACAAACACATGAAAACACACATATATGCACAAACGCGCACACACAAGAATGTGTAAAAAAAAGAATAACATGGGGTCTGAAGCTCCCATATTGCTCCCAGGGGAGACCTGCTGATGAGGCAGTCATCAAATGATAGTTCCCCTTTAAATGGGCCTTTTTACATTGTTAGACAGGTCTCCAATGCATTGCACGGGCCAGGGATATCCAAACTAAGCCTGGAGGCTATTGTGGCCCTCAGACATGGCCAATCCAGTATTAAATAATAAAAATATGATCTGCTGCAAATCATAATAATCATTATCTGAACCTTACCCATGGAAGACCAGAGGGGAGAGGCTTCACACCCCTCTGGTCCTTAAGGGGTTATCAACTAGGCAGATACCGTATGCATGGGACTGTGACTACCAGTGGACAGTGGAACAAGGCTGGGGTGTCAGACAGTGTATGTGTGGATCTGTGACTACCAGTGGACAGTGGAATAAGGCTGGGGTGTCAGACAGTGTATGTGTGGTTCTGTGACTACCCGTGGACAGTGGAATAAGGCTGGGGTGTCAGACAGTGTATGTGTGGGTCTGTGACTACCCGTGGACAGTAGAACAAGGCTGGGGTGTCAGACAGTGTATGTGTGGTTCTGTGACTACCAGTGGATAGTGGAACAAGACTAGGGTATCAGACAGTGTATGTGTGGGTCTGTGACTACCAGTGGACAATGGAACAAGGCTGGGGTGTCAGACAGTGTATGTGTGGGTCTGTGACTACCAGTGGACAGTGGAACAAGACTGGGGTGTCAGACAGTGTATGTGTGGGTCTGTGACTACCAGTGGACAATGGAACAAGGCTGGGGTGTCAGACAGTGTATGTGTGGGTCTGTGACTACCAGTGGACAGTGGAATAAGGCTGGGGTGTCAGACAGTGTATGTGTGGATCTGTGACTACCAGTGGACAGTGGAATAAGGCTGGGGTGTCAGACAGTGTATGTGTGGCTCTGTGACTACCCGTGGACAGTGGAATAAGGCTGGGGTGTCAGACAGTGTATGTGTGGGTCTGTGACTACCAGTGGACAGTGGAACAAGGCTGAGGTGTCAGACAGTGTATGTGTGGTTCTGTGACTACCCGTGGACAGTAGAACAAGGCTGGGGTGTCAGACAGTGTATGTGTGGTTCTGTGACTACCAGTGGATAGTGGAACAAGACTGGGGTATCAGACAGTGTATGTGTGGGTCTGTGACTACCAGTGGACAATGGAACAAGGCTGGGGTGTCAGACAGTGTATGTGTGGGTCTGTGACTACCAGTGGACAGTGGAACAAGACTGGGGTGTCAGACAGTGTATGTATGGGTCTGTGACTACCAGTGGACAATGGAACAAGGCTGGGGTGTCAGACAGTGTATGTGTGGGTCTGTGACTACCAGTGGACAGTGGAACAAGACTGGGGTGTCAGACAGTGTATGTGTGGGTCTGTGACTACCAGTGGACAGTGGAACAAGGCTGGGGTGTCAGACAGTGTATGTGTGGTTCTGTGACTACCCGTGGACAGTAGAACAAGGCTGGGGTGTCAGGCAGTGTATGTGTGGTTCTGTGACTACCAGTGGACAGTGGAACAAGGCTGAGGTGTCAGGCAGTGTATGTGTGGGTCTGTGATTACCAGTGGACAGTAGAACAAGGCTGGGTTGTCAGACAGTGTATGTGTGGTTCTGTGACTACCAGTGGACAGTGGAACAAGGCTGGGGTGTCAGACAGTGTATGTGTGGGTCTGTGATTACCAGTGGACAATGGAACAAGTCTGGGGTGTCAGACAGTGTATGTGTGGTTCTGTGACTACCGGTGGACAGTGGAACAAGGCTGGGGTGTCAGACAGTGTATGTGTGGGTCTGTGACTATCACTGGACAGTAGAACAAGGCTGGGGTGTCAGACAGTGTATGTGTGGGTCTGTGACTACCGGTGAGACAATGGAACAAGGCTGGGGTGTCACACAGTGTATGTGTGGTTCTGTGACTACCGGTGAGACAGTGATACAGGGCTGGGGTGTCAGACAGTGTATGTGTAGTTCAGTGGACAAGGCTGGGGAAACAGACAATGCACAAGCTGTTCTGGCTAACAGCAGAACAAAGCTGGGGTGTCAGTCACTGTGAGTGGCGTGGCTACCAGTGGGGCAGTCAGGGGAGGGCTGGCCTGGGGGGCAGGGGGGCAATTTCCCCCTGGACCAGTCATATGTATGGACCAGTGGACCACTGCCTCATTCAGTCTCCAACTTGCTGCTGTTGATACCACAGAGATTACAACTGAAAAGAAGCTACACAAGTGATACACACAGCTACCATCTCAACAGAGCTACACTAGTAGCATAACCCAATTTCCTTGTAAGATGTGTGGTACCACTAGTTTTGCTCCATTTGAACAATAAGCTCTGTAGTATCAGAAGTGTAGCACCATTTCCATTGTAAGTTACCCGGGGTGGGCTGGGATAGTGGGCTCGAACGATAAGAGAAATAGGCCATTTCATTGGATTTGCACCCGAGGTCACAAGTTGCCAGCCCTCCCCTGGGGGCAGTGGAACAAGACTGAGGTGTCAGACAGTGTGTGTGTGGTTCTGGGACTCTCAGTGGGACAGTGGAACAAGGCTGGGGTGTCAGACAGTGTATGTGTGGGTCTGTGACTACCAGTGGTCAGTGGAACAAGAATGAGGTGTCAGACAGTGTATGTGTGGTTCTGTGACTACCAGTGGACAGTGGAACAAGGCTGGGGTGTCAGACAGTGTATGTGTGGGTCTGTGACTACCAGTGGACAGTGGAACAAGGCTGGGGTGTCAGACAGTGTATGTGTGGGTCTGTGACTACCAGTGGAAAGTGGAATAAGGCTGGGGTGACAGACAGTGTATATGTGACTCTGTGACTACCAGTGGACAGTAGAACAAGGCTGGGGTGTCAGACAGTGTATGTGTGGGTCTGCGAGTTTCAGTGGACAGTAGAACAAGGCTGGGGTGTCAGACAGTGTATGTGTGGGTCTGTGACTACCAGTGAGACAGTGATACAGGGCTAAGGTATCAGACAGTGTATGTGTGTATCTGTGTCTACCAGTGAGACAGTGATACAGGGCTAAGGTATCAGACAGTGTATGTGTGTTTCAGTGGGACAAGGCTGGGGAAATAGACAATGCATGAGCTGTTCTGGCTAACAGCAGAAAAAAGCTGGGGTGTCAGTCACTGTATGAGTGGTTCCGTGGCTACCAGTGGGGCAGTGGAACAAGACTGGGATGTCAGACACTGTGTGTGGTTCTGTGGCTACCAGTGGGACAAGGCTGGGGAAGCAGACAGCGTGTATGTCAGTGATTCTTAACCAGGGTGCTGTGGCACTTTGGTGTGCCATGGGCATCCACTCAGGGTGCCCCATGTTTTCTATATAAAATGTGAATATTGGGTTTCAGATGTTTATTTCTGGAAATGTTTCTGCATGAAATTTTTATTTATATTATTCTGATTGTGGAACCTATAAAGAGCTAAATATATGCATTTGTATCAACCATTACGTGGTTGACAAATAACCTATAAAATATTAGGTGAGCCCTGACACTTCCAGACTGCACATTAGAGGTGCCTTGAACCATAATAGGTGGAGAACCACTGGTATATGTAGTCCTATGGCTATCAGTGGACAGTAGAAAAAGGCTGGGATATCAAGATGTGAATGTGTGGTTCTGTGGCTATAAATTGAACAAGGTTCAGGAAGTCAACAGTGAATGTGTGGTTCTATGGCTACCAGTGGGACAGGTGAACAAGGCTGGAGCAGCCAACAGTCTATGTGTAGTCCTAAGGCAAGTACTGGGCAGTGGAACAAGGCTGGGATGTCAGATGGTGTAAGCGTGATCTATGACTACCAGTGGAAAGTGGAACAGGGCAAGGGAATCAGACAATGAATGTTTTACAGTGCCCAACACATAGCATTGCTGTATTTTTTTTTTACACACTCAGACCTCGTTGGGGAGCATCAGGACCACACCTGATTTCTCCACTGGTATTGACTGCCTACACAGTTTTCTAAGATCAAATCTGGTGACCTGGAAGGCATTCTCTGCTTTCCTTCCCTCTCACCTCAACCTGGAGCTCTCTGAACTTCTGCGTTGAGTTGGAGGACTTTAAAGGCCCACTCGCATTTTAACGATGGTGCATGTGGTCCTTTAAGGTCCAACAACTCAGTCTGGAAGTTTGAGGAACGCACGGTTAAGAAGGAAGGGTGGATGGCTGTGATTGCCTCCATTGTTGCCTGTACCAGTTTTTTCTTCCTGAATTATATAATTGAGGGGAATTCCTAGGCATTAAACTATAAGGCCTTGGCAATGGGACTGAAGACATAAGTAGAAATTTCTGTAGATAGATAGTCAGAGCTTACCTTGGTTTCAGCGACCGTTCATGCCACACGGATGACGCAGGAAGATTGCAGCGGTTGGACGCATCAGAGCAAGATACGTCATCTGCAGGCACGAGGCTTCAGAGTGTAACAGGCCTCCGTTTTATGCCATGCTTCCTGTAGTCTCCTCCTACCTACTTCCTGAGGAGGGGTTTAAAGGGCAGTCTAAGTCCTGACTCAGTTGCCCTTGCGTTGTGGTACAATACAGTTCTGTTTCCCTGGGCTCTGTGTATGACTTGGCTTGTCTGACCATCCAATCTGGTGCTGATCTGTGGCTCTGTCTGACTATTCCAAAACAGAACACAAAAGATTGATGCACCACCATTCATGAGAATACTCAAAGCTTAGAATAAAAACACTTTCTTTTATTGTAATGATATATTAAAATACCTTCAAATGATTCATGCTGAATTTCCACTGGAGAAGATATAACTATACAGCAGCTTGATCCAACAAAGCTTTACATATCAGATCAAAGCATTTTGCGTACAAGACGCTTACTCAAGAAAGTGTTTTTATTCCAAGCTTTGAGTATTCTCATGAATGGTGGTGCATCAATCTTTTGTGTTCTGTTTTGCAATATTATGGGGCTTTTGGGGATGCTCCTTTTGCACCCACTTGAGATTGGAAGCTGGTTAATGTCAGTTATCATTCTATATTGATGATACCATCGTGGCAATTTTTTATTGGTTCAAATGGGAGTTTGAGCAGCTGTTCTTGTTTGCATCGTCTGTCTGACTATTCTCCTGCCTTATCTTTGATAGTGGACACCCAATCTGGTGCAGACCTGTGGCTCTCGCTGAATACCTGAACTGCGTATGACCTGGCTTGTCTGACTACCCAATCTGGTGTAGACATGTGGCTCTGGCTGACTATCTGAACTGTGTATGACCTGGCTTGTCTGACTACCCTCTCTGGTGCTGACTTGTGGCTCTGTCTGACTATTCTCTTGTGTGTCCCCTGTATCTAGCAGACACCCAATCTGGTGCAGACCTGGGGCTCTGGTAGACTAGATATATCCTGACTGCAGGCATGAGTTAGAGTTACGCTTCCTATTCCTAACTGCAGGCGTGAGTCAGAGTTATGCTTCCTATTCCTGACTGCAGGCGTGAGTCAGAGTTACGCTTCCTATTACTGACTGCAGGCGTGAGTCAGAGTTACACTTCCTATTCCTGACTGCAGGCGTGAGTCAGAGTTACGCTTCCTATTCCTGACTGCAGGCGTGAGTCAGAGTTACACTTCCTATATCTGACTGCAGGCATGAGTCAGAGTTACGCCTCCTATTCCTGACTGCAGGCGTGAGTCAGAGTTACACTTCCTATTCCTGACTGCAGGCATGAGTCAGAGTTACACTTCCTATTCCTGACTGCAGGCGTGAGTCAGAGTTACACTTCCTATTCCTGACTGCAGGCATGAGTCAGAGTTACGCTTCCTATTCCTGACTGCAGGCGTGAGTCAGAGTTACGCTTCCTATTCCTGACTGCAGGCGTGAGTCAGAGTTACGCTTCCTATTCCTGACTGCAGGCGTGAGTCAGAGTTATGCTTCCTATTCCTGACTGCAGGCGTGAGTCAGAGTTACGCTTCCTATTCCTGACTGCAGGCGTGAGTCAGAGTTACGCTTCCTATTCCTGACTGCAGGCGTGAGTCAGAGTTACACTTCCTATATCTGACTGCAGGCATGAGTCAGAGTTACGCCTCCTATTCCTGACTGCAGGCGTGAGTCAGAGTTACACTTCCTATTCCTGACTGCAGGCATGAGTCAGAGTTACACTTCCTATTCCTGACTGCAGGCGTGAGTCAGAGTTACACTTCCTATTCCTGACTGCAGGCGTGAGTCAGATCTCTTTCCTGTGCTTCTGTACCAAGACTTTGTGTTCCTGCTCCTGTTCCTGTGGAGACTATCAGTGGCTTTGACCTAGCAGAGTGGTCTTTCTGGCAACTTACTATTTCTGATAGTAGCGTTGCGGGTTAGTGACCCTCTGCTTTTCCTGCTTCCTTACTACTGTGTGCTACCTTATTGTTATTCAATACATTGCATTTTACTATATCTTACTGACTCCTGATTATTTCTGGGGAACCGTGACATAGATAGCTAGATACATACACTTGACCACTTTATGAAGGACATCTCACCCAGGGAAATCAATGTGTTACACACACTAATTGTGACTTAACACTTAAGGTTTATTAGCACCATTTTATAACTATGGTATTTAATCCCCAGAGTGCCAAGGAGGTATAGCATATGCCCTTGGACAGCTATTCCCACTCTGCTAAACCTGTATGGCGTATGGATGAATTGCTGCCACCGCATAAGCTGGTATTACAGGCATGCAGTGGCCGCAATAAAAAAAAAAAAAAAATGGTAAGCCTTGTTTAGGGGGACATCAGGACCTCTCCTGATGCCCCGCCCCCCCACCCCAGTTATTAATCTCCAGCCGATTGTGCTGGGAGATCAATATTTGCAACCAAAGAGGGTAGCATGCCCCCCTCCTCCTCTTCTACCCAAAATTCCAGGTAGGAAAGGGTGGGATCAGGGAAAGCATCTTCATGTCACTGGTGACATGATCACCGGTGACGTGAGAAAGCTTTCCCAGATCCCATTCACTCCTACTGGAATGTTGCTCTCCTGCATCGCCAATATTGACCTCTCAGCAAGATCGTCTGGGCGATCAATAACTGTGGGGGGCATCAGGAGAGGTCCTGATGTACCCCCACAGGGTCTGATCAGAAATCATAAAAAAAATGTTCCATTGCTTTGCAATGTGTTAGATACCCCTGTGGCATGCACACAAACTGCCTCCAATCTCCTCCACGTAACCTGATCCCTCTATCCTGGTTCCACAGCCCAATGGCAGTCCCATTCCTTTAGTGGGGTACCATTTGTTGTTAGACCGGAAATAGTTCCTGAATACACTAGGAAATCCCATGGTGTTGAACCATTTCAGTATCTTTGAACTGACTGATGTGCTTTTTTTTTTTTTTACTTAGAGCGCCACATTCTGGAAATAATTGTGCACATTAACTTAGGGTTGGAATGACAAGTGATCCCTCATTTGATGTGGCTAATTTTCTACTTGATTTACCTACCTTTTCTTAATTTCTTTCATTGTTATAACCATTTTAATATAGGCAAGTTATAGTTGAAAAATGCATAAAAAATTATAGAAGTTTTGTGCTTCTTGAATCCACTACAGTATTACAACTCATTCCAACAGGGTGTAATTTTTCTTCAAACAGTAGTAGCTAATGATTACAGTCATAAATTCCATGTATTTTCAAAGCTATCTGTATCTATGAAGAGGTAGAAATGTAAAATAGCTCAACGGCTTCCTATAGTGCCACCTTCTGGAAGCAGTTGTGCACACCAGCCTAAAAAAGCGGTTGACACCTCATTTGATGCGAGTGACTGTTTACTTTCCAAACTGGTATACCTTGCCTACAATTCTTGCATATCTGTAGTGGTTATGACCATTTAAAGGGATAGTAATACTTAAAATGTAAAAAAAAATATATGATGTAGGGTTTAACCCCCTGAGTAAAACAAGGGTACTCCCACTGCTGAAAGATGTTTTATTCAAAAGTTATTACATCACAAAGTTTCATTTTTTAGGTGCAATATCACAGTGGCCTGAAATTGTACAGTGGCGCTGTTGCTACACCATCCTATGGAGATTTATGGTCCCGGGACCAGAGCTGTCCATAGGATGGTGTAGCAACAGCACCACTGTACAATTTGAAGCCACTGTGATATTGCACCTAAAAAATTCAACTTTGAGACGTAATAACTTTTGAATAAAACATCTTTCAGCAATGGGATTACCCTTGTTTTACTCAGGGGGATAAACCCTATAACATTTTTTTTTTACATTTTAAGTATTACTATCCCTTTAAGTGCAGACAGCTAATTTAAAAAAACAGAGGGGCAGTTGTAGGTTAGTATTCCTGACACCCCCATATTGTATGCTAACCCGCACAAGTGATGTATCATTGTTCTCAGGCTTGTAGCAGGTACTGAATACAGTAGGAAATTCTATGGTTTTCACAGATGTTTGTATTTTTGGAGTGGTGGAAATGTGAAAAAACATGTTTGTTCCTATAGAGCCTACTTTTGGAAATATTTGTGCACTCCAGTCTAGGGGTAGAAAGGCAAGTGACCCTAATTTGATGTGGGTAAATGTCTACTTTCAAAACAATATAGCTTGCATACCTTTCCTTCAATCCTCTAATATCTATTACCATTTTAGTACAAGCAGCCATTTTTCAATGGCACCCCCTATGATATGTCAACTTCCATTTGAAGGGGTGGAAATGTAAAAAAACGACTAACGTTTCCTTTAGTGTCATCTTCTGGAAACATTTGTGCACACCAGGCTATGGGAAGGAATGCAAGTGACCCCCCATTTGATGCGACAGGTTATCTTCTTTCCAAAATTGTATGCTTTCTCTACCTCTTCTTTATATATGTAGTTGTTATGACCATTGTAGTCAGATTTTAAAAATTGTAAGAAAAATTAGGTGCAGTTTTGTGCTTCCCCTACCACCTATGGTATGTTAACTCATACCAATGGTGTGCCATCTTTCTCCTAAGAACACTAGGCAATGAATACAGTTGAAAATTCCATAGTTTTCACAGATTTCAGTACACTTGAAGGGGTGGAAATGTAAAAAAAAAATATATATATTTTTTTTCCTTTAGCGCCAGCTTCTGGAATTATTTGTGCACACCAGGCATGCGGGAGAAAGGCGAATGCTGTTTAATGCTTGGGTCCAGCAATGTAGCTAGAATGTATTCCTTGCTGCTTTTAATGAAGACTATGCGAGCATCCTTCTATAAGCACTCTAAAATGATTTACCAGCTGGTTCTTGTCTGTATTGTCATTATTGTAAGATTAAATAGCTATGCACTTTGTTTTTTCTGTAATAAATATGGCAGTGGAAGTTTCTCATTGATTCCTGCACCAGCTTGACTAACCAACAGGGTGGCCTTCTCAAAAAGGATTCAGACACATTACTTACCACTGACCAGGTGACAAAACCCTCTCCCAGCTTAGTAGTGTATACTTGTATACATTGTATACAAGCATTGTATACTAAAGCTCTTGATACACAGCCAACAACGTAATAGGGTCATGTGTGGGCCCTATACTGCCCCATTAAACACTGTTAGTCACCCCAGGCAGTAGAAGCGTTCTAAACTTATATCCCTCAGTTAACAGTCCTGCCCTTGGGCTTTTACTCTCGGAGATGATGCCGAGAGCTTGCTGATGACTCTCACTGGCTGATGTGATGCCACACCCACCTGCTCAGCCAATAGGAACGTGGCTGTCACTGGCAGCTTTCAGATCTTGCAGGAGGTGTGACAGGAAGCTTGGCGTGAGCCTGTACAATTAGGACACAGGGATTAACTACTAAAAAACAATACAAAAAAAAAAGAATAATAGCGTTTTAACATTTTTTTTCATGTTACTTGGTCTTTAATGTGCATTGTATTAATCTGGCTATGTGCAGCAGGGGCGATTTATAAAACAAGCTGAAATGCATGTCAGATATGCTGCATCTGTCACTTGAGAGTATTTCCTTGTCTAGCCTACTCTAGAATAGTGGTTTCTAACCCCGTGCCCTTGGGACCCACTAACAGGCCAGGACTTGTGGACTTCCCAGCTTGAGCATAGGTGAGCTGATCCGATGTTCAGTATTTCTGATTAAAGGGATAGTAATGTCCCAAAAAAAAGTATTAGGTATATGGTAGATAAATTAAAAAAAATAATTTGCACTGATTTGTATCTCTCAAACCGTTATGGTTTGAGAAATATAGTAACATAAAGTTCTCTGGTCCCTCCCCTTTCTGCTTGACAGGCTGTAAAGAGGTCAGAAGCAGAATCTGGGCGTGCGACCAGACGCGGCTCTTCAGCAGATCCGATATAACGATATCTAAAAATAAATATTTCATCGGAATGGTCTACAACGTGTGCTTGCAAACCAGTTGTAGACTGTTCCATTGAAGTATTGTGGTCCTTAAATGTTTCAGATTACCATAGAAAGGAACTCTTCAGATCTGCCCCGGAGACCGGGACAGAGACTGCTTCTCTGGTTGGAGGAGTTCGGTGTGAGCTCCACCCACTTCCCTACTCATTACGCTTACTCCTGCCACATTCCTTTCAGCTTTACCATTTCAGGTAAAGTCCCGCCCCTTAACCTTTCAACCACACCCACCTTGATTGGGTCCAACCCCCATTATGACACAAATTGCATCATTTGGACACACCCATCCCCAGTCTTATGAGTCTCTCCGAGGACAATGTGCAAAAAAGGTTTGCAGGTATGCGGATTACTAAGGCTCATACTCTCTACCTGATAGAAACGGTCATGTCTCTATCCATTTGAATGAAATCCAGGACCAATTGAAAATATCTATTGAATACAGGCAAAATTCATTGAGGCCATTAAGCTTTTCTACCCATAGTAAAGTAAGTGGAGATTATTGTCGAGATGCTGCTTCCCTTTCAGTAATGTCATCTGTACTGATACCTCCCACACTTAAAATTGCCAAAGAGGGACACTTGTGTTTTAGGGGGTGTGGGTGATGGGCGGGGCATTACCAAGAATTTTTAGGCTATTTCATGACCAATTGACACCTCCTTGTGTAACCTAATAAAGGACTTGTAACAAGACTAAAGTATTTTATTTATTCATACACATACACTGACTTTTAAACAAACATTAATGAATGGAGAAATGTGATACACTTATACACACACCACACAATCTGATTTCCTAAACACAGGGACACCAGGGTGATACACTTATATACACACCACACAGTCTGATCTCCTAAACACAGGGACACCAGAGTGATACACTTATATACACACCACACAGTCTGATCTCCTAAACACAGGGACACCAGGGTGATACACTTATATACACACCACACAGTCTGATCTCCTAAACACAGGGACACCAGGGTGATACACTTATATACACACCACACAGTTTGATCTCCTAAACACAGGGACACCAGGGTGATACACTTATATACACACCACACAGTCTGATCTCCTAAACACAGGGACACCAGGGTGATACACTTATATACACACTACACAGTCTGATCTCCTAAACACAGGGACACCAGGGTGATACACTTATATACATACCACACAATCTGATCTCCTAAACACAGGGATAGCGGGGTGATACACTTGTATACACACCACACAGTCTGATCTCCTAAACAGAGGGGCATCAGGGTGATACATTTATATACACACCACACAGTCTGATCTCCTAAACACAGGGACACCAGGGTGATACACTTCTATACACACACCACACAGTGTGATCTCCTAAACAAGGGACACCAGGATGATACATTTTATACACACCACACAGTCTGATCTCCTAAACACAGGAACACCAGGATGATACACGTCTATACACACCACACAGTCTGATCTCTTAAACACAGGGACACCAGGGTGATACACTTCTACACACACCACACAGTCTGATCTCCTAAACACAGGGACACCAGGGTGATACATTTCATACACACCACACAGTCTGATCTCCTAAACACAGGGACACCAGGATGATACACTTCTATACACACCACACAGTCTGATCTCCTAAACACAGGGACACCAGGGCGATACACTTCTATGCACACCACACAGTCTGATCTCCTAAACACAGGGACACCAGGGTGATACACTTATATACACACCACGCAGTCTGTTCTCCTAAACACAGGGACACCAGGGTGATACACTTCTATACACACCACACAGTCTGATCTCCTAAACACAGGGACACCAGGGTGATACATTTCTATACACACCACACAGTCTGATCTCCTAAACACAGGGACACCAGGGTGATACACTTCTATACACACCACACAGTATGATCTCCTAAACACAGGGACACTGGGGTGGGAAAGAGTGACAGAGGGTCTTAAAAAAGGACTGTCCATCATAAAGAGGGACACTTGGGAGGTATGTGTACCTGATGTATTACAGAATTCTGAGTTTACATTACCTTCCTACAATGTTGTGCACTAATACCTAGGTTCACACAGTGATATGTTCTTTAATCTACAGTAGCTTTACAAAATATTAAGTTTTCATATCTATCTTCATGCAATGCTGAGTTTTCACAGCTGGCTTCACAGACTGTATTGTGTGCTGCAGTTAATTTGGTTAGGAAGAGCCAGTGAGTCCCAAACTGTCGTTGCAAAACAATAGAGTTTCTGCTTGACTATGGGAAGCCTCTTCCAACAGTGGCCTCTCAGCACTTATTATCATGAAAACAAGCACCCCATCTAAGTAATCAATATGAAACAACCAGAAAGTGGCTTATGTACATGATATTTCTGTGTTGCACCCTTGTACAAAGGCATTAATAAGGATACAAGTGGTAACTATGCAGAGAAATTGTGGACAATAGATATATTTAAAGGGATAGCAATACTTCATTTTAACTTTATTTTATTTTGTAGGCATTAAAAAACATGAAGAATGATATGTCTTATCTCTGAAACCTTTATGGTTTAAGAGATATTCACAAACAAAGTATCCCCCCCCCTGTTCAACCAGATCAGAAGGGAGATGCCCAGGTAGACTGCAGAGAGGGACAATCTTCAATTAAGATAATGGAAAAAGCTGAAAAACTTGTCAAGGGGGGAAGGGCTTTCATTGTTTTCATACAAAGAAAATTGTCCCCTTCTGTTATCTGTACTGTCATACAACCAGACTCACATCTGAGAAGAGATGGCTTACACTAGGTAAAAGGGGCGGGAGGGGAACTTTGCTTGTGAATCTCTCTCAAACCATAAAGGTTTGAGAGATAAGACTTATATCATTCTTCATGTTTTTTTAATGCCTACAAAATAAAATAAAGTTAAAACGAAGTATTACTATCCCTTTAAGAAATTCGCCATATCTACATCCCAAACTCCACTAGGCAAGGCACGCTAGGTGCCCTTAGCTCCACCCATGGCCATTCCCCTACTCCTCACATGACCACACCCCCAAGTCCTATCTACTGTTTCCTGGCACAGAAAATACCCTTGGCTTAAACAAGCAAGAATAATAAAATAAAATTAAAAGCTTTAACCCCTTGGTTGCTTGAGAGATCTCTCTAGCATCCAAGGGGTTAACCCTTTGAGTGCCAGAGGGGTATGCAACGCATTGTAAAGCGTTGCGTACCCCTCTGTCATTCAAAGGGTTAAACATAGTAGACAGTGCATATACGCTGCTGCAGGGACAATGAAATTGCATTGGCAGCCCCCGCAAATCAGAATGTGGGTAGGGCCAGCACAGCTGAAGTGCTGCTCAAAATTTGGAGTTCTAGGAAGTAGCGTAGTCTGCCTATTGCGAAAATCTGTCCCCGAGTTTTGAATTGAAAGAGTGAGGACATTATTCATACATTTTTGAAATGCACGAAGGACAATCCTGGCCCTATTACACATGAGGTTTTTTTTTCTTTCTTTCTTTTTTTAAAGCTATACAATGCTCCCCAGGGGACTGATTTTGAGATATATCGAGGAGAACCAGTGCAGGATGATGCTCAGACAACAAATGCATCAGTGATGCAAAGGGGTGAAGCATGTAGATGCTTCATCCTACTGCGGGAGGCCTGTTTGGCACCCTGCCTATCTAGGAAAGGTACATACTGTTCCATATTACACTACTGTTTCAGGGCACCTGAATACATTTAAAGTTTTTAATTTAATTTATATCTTTCCTTTTAATTTCAGATGAGGAAGTGAGCTTAAAGGAAAAGTAACACCTCATAATAAACCCCCCACATCCCTTACCTAATGTGATCAGATCACCATATTAATATAGGATGCCCATAATATACATAGTAACACAGCTGATGAGGCTGAAAACAGACATGTGCCCATCAAGTCCAGCTCATGCCAAAAGCACCCCTGTTGATCCAGAGGAAGGCAAAAAAAACAAAAAAAAAAACCTTCTGGAGCAATTTCTAATTTAGCCCCAAGTGGGTAAAAAATTCCTTCCTGACTCCAAATGGCAGTCAGATATTTCCCTGGATCAACATCCTGTCTGTTTTTAAGTCATCTGTCATCATTTTCATATTGTTCTGTGAAGTTGCATTATCTGCAAATACAACATGTCGAGGTGAAGAATTCCATAGCTTGAAGCGGAACTACCACCCAATAATAAGACAGCATCACATCATTGCCCAGCTGGCGACTAGCTGCTCAGTAGCGCTAGAATTTTTACCGGATTAAAGAGAATTCTCTATTCTTCCAGGACTGACAGAAAGACGGTGCTCGGACTCTCTGCCATCTATCATTTAACCAGTTCTCAATCCATGTACAGATAACACCGCCCAAACCAAAGCCTTTTAATATATGCAGTAACCTGTTGTGGGGCACTATGTCAAAGGCTTTTGCAAAATCCAACTATACTACATCTACAGCAATTCCCCTGTCATGATTACTACTTACCATTTCATAAAATGCAAGTAAATTAGTCTGACATGATCTATTCTTCATAAAACCATGCTGATTCCTACTAATGATATTGTTTGTCTTTACATAGTTCTGAATACTGTCAGTTAGTAACCCTTCTAGTATCTTACCCACTATGGACGTCAAGCTCACAGGTCTATAATTTCCTGGTTTGGATCTTGCTCTCTTTTTAAAGAATGGAACTACATCAGCTTTCCTCCAATCACAGGGCACTATGCCTGATGAAAGTGAATCAATAAATATTAAGTATAATTGTCTTGCTGTTACAGAACTAAGTTCCTTAAGTTCCCTTGGGTGTATACCGTCAGGTCCAGGTGCTTTATTCGTCATAACCCTCTCCAGTCTCGTTTGGACCTTGTCCTCAGTAAAATAATGCAGGAAATTCTGTTGTTGTGTCTGTTTGCCCATAGCCCATCACTGCTGCTTCCTTTGTATATACTGAAGCAAATAACATATTTAGGGTGTCAGCCATAGCCTTATCCACACTAATCAGTTCACCTGTCTCAGTCCTAAGAGGACCAATATCAACCTTAACTTTTTTGTTATTAACATACTTGTAGAATTGTTTAGGGGTTTTCTTGCTCTCATTAGCAATACTTCTCTCATTTTCTATTTTATCTAGCTTAATTGCTTGTTTGCAGATTTTATTACATTCTTTATATTTTTTAAATGATGCATCTGACCCGTTTGACTTGAACACTTTAAAAGCCTGTTTTTTATTTCTCATACACATAACACCGCAGGGTTATACTGGTTCCTGTGCATCCCGGCAGAATGAAAATTTACAAAAGTGTCCCATATTAAAATTGTGATCTGGTTACAAAAACCCTTAATTTTGCCTGTGTGTCTTTGTCTAAGAGATAGCATCCTCAGTCAGTCCTGTGTATCACATCCATGGCGGCAGTTAATTTCCCTTTAAAGCAGAACTATCACTCCAAATAAAATGCCCCCCCAATAATTATTGATATAGCGATAAGCATAAAAATACTAGCATTATACAGAATAAGTCTAGCGTTATTAAGAAATCCTTCTTGATGTGAGATGAACAGGCAGACATCTTGCCTTAGAGACATGTGAGCGCCTGCATTGTCCGCCCCGGTCTCCTCCAGGACTGGTGAGGAGGAGTATCATGGTACCTTAAGGTACAGGAAGTGGCTGACAGCACAGGAGCACAGATGCCGCTATAGCAAGAAGCCTGCCCGTCAGTCTCAGATCAAGTAGGATTTCTCAATAACTCTTGACTTATTCTATAAAAGATTAGTATTTCTATGCTTATCGTTATAGCAATATTTATTTGGGAGCACTTAATTTGGAGTGATAGTTCCACTTTAAGGACTAGATGGGTATGCAGTACATTGGCTAGCAATGCATTGCATTCACCACTGTCTGTAAACAGTTAAATAGGTTCATGCAACCTGCCTGCCAGTAACTGTCATGTCCGCCTCCCTGGATAGAGACATCATCCAGGACTGACTATTGTTCTCTTTTAAAGGGATAATAATACTTCAGTTTTACTATCCCCCATCTTGTAGCTCTTAAAAACTGAATTAAACAAGCCCAGCGGCATCTCTCAAACCTTTATGGTTTGAGAGATATCTGCTTTCAAACCAAGCACGCGTAGAAGACCATTTCAGTGAAGGATTTCTTCTTACGTAACGCGATCCCGGCTCTGCTGAAGAGCCTACACTGGTCCCGGGACCGGATTCCCCTGCCCTGAGAGATGCCGCTGGGCTTGTTTAATTCAGTTTTTTAAGGGCTACAAGATGGGGGTTAGTAAAATTGAAGTATTACTATCCCTTTAAACATTTACAATGGAAAAATTAATGGCCGGCTGTACATCCCAGACCGCCCATGGTAAGGCACTTTAAGTGCCCTTAGCACTGCCTATGGCCACAACCAACACTCCTCACACGACCCTGCCCACAGTCCCAAGCAATGCATTCTGTACCCCTCTGGCACTCAAAAGGTTAACCCCTTGGTTGCTGTAAATGATAGCCAGTAAAAGACCCCTCTCACAACTCAGAATGTGGGTGGAGCAGCACAGCGGAGGCACCGCCTCTCATAACTCAGAATGTGGGTGGGGCAGCACAGCGGAGGCACCGCCTCTCGTAACTCAGAATGTGGGTGGGGCAGCACAGCGGAAGCACCGCCTCTCGTAACTCAGAATGTGGATGGGGCAGCACAGCGGAGGCACCGCCTCTCGTAACTCAGAATGTGGGTGGGGCAGCACAGCGGAGGCACCGCCTCTCAAAAGTTGGAGCTTTATGTAGTTGTCTACACAGCTTAAAGGGATAGTAATACTTAAAATGTAAAACATGCTGTAGGGTTTATCCCCCTGAGTAAAACAAGAGTACTCCCACTGCTGAAAGGTATTTCATTCAAAAGTTATTAATTTTGAAAGTTGAATTTTTTAGGTGCAATATCACAGTGGCCTGAAATTGTACAGTGGCGCTGTTGCTACACGATCCTATGGACAGACCTGGTCCTGGGACCATAAATCTCCATAGGATGGTGTAGCAACAGCGTCACTGTACAATTTCAGGCCACTGTGATATTGCACCTAAAAAATGAAACTTTGAAAATTAATAAATTTTGAATGAAACACCTCTCAGCAGTGGGAGTACTCTTGTTTTACTCAGGGGGATAAACACTACAACATATTTTTTTTACATTTTAAGTATTACTATCCCTTTAATGGGAAGAAAGAAAGAAAAAAATCAAGCCCTGCCAAAATTCCTAGGGGCAATTAGTATTTTTATGTCCATAGTCAGATACGTTGCTGGTAATTTTTTAGAAGTGTTTATTCTCCTTTAAAACAGCGAGGTCCTTACCAGTGGAGCTCAGGACATTTTAATATACACAGGTAAGTGAGACTCATTAATTGGATGCCATCTGGTGTTTACATCTAATACAAATACTGGCTGTTTTTCCCTTGAATTGAACTTGTATTAACGTGATGAATCAGAAGCGTATCACTCTCACTATACACACAGCAAGCTGGAGTTTAGTTTCTACTCCTGGACATATCTTCTTTCAGCGTTAGACCACGACGCACCGATGTCTGAAGTTCACACACTCACAAGCAGCTGACACCATTTGGCCCAGTTCACACGTGACTTTACAGCAGTGCTAGTAATGCTGCACTAATCATCCTGTTTTCAAATGGTATCCTTTTACTATATTGCAATATATTGCACACAAAATAGCGTGCAACTCCAGATCGCAGTCAGTATGTCGCCTTGAGAATCTTGCATTGCAGGACACAGCGAGATTCTCAAGTCCCAGCATCCCTAGCCTTTAAACACAGTACAAACTTCTTTACAACCCATTGAGTAACAAATTGGTTATTATTACAAAATCCATATGTGCATTAATTATGCATCCGCCCGTTACAGAACGTATCTAAACAACGGTATTCCAAAGCAAGGAGCTCTGTACTGAAGTAATCCGCTCCTGCCTCTCTCTCCCCATCTCTGCCTGTAGAATGACAGGTTGGAGCGGCCTCTCTCTCCCCATCTCTGCATGTAGAATGACAGGTTGGAGCGGCCTCTCTCTACCCATCTCTGTATGTAGAATGACAGGTCGGAGCGGCCTCTCTCTCCCCATCTCTGCATGTAGAATGACAGGTCGGAGCGGCCTCTCTCTCCCCATCTCTGCATGTAGAATGACAGGTCGGAGCGGCCTCTCTCTCCATCTCTGTATGTAGAATGACAGGTCAGAGCGGCCTCTCTCTCCCCATCTCTGCATGTAGAATGACAGGTCGGAGCGGCCTCTCTCTCTACCCATCTCTGCATGTAGAATGACAGGTCGGAGCGGCCTCTCTCTCCCCATCTCTGCATGTAGAATGACAGGTCAGAGCGGCCTCTCTCTACCCATCTCTGCATGTAGAATGACAGGTCGGAGCGGCCTCTCTCTACCCATCTCTGCATGTAGAATGACAGGTCGGAGCGGCCTCTCTCTCCCCATCTCTGCATGTAGAATGACAGGTCGGAGCGGCCTCTCTCTCCATCTCTGTATGTAGAATGACAGGTCGGAGCGGCCTCTCTCTCCCCATCTCTGCATGTAGAATGACAGGTCGGAGCGGCCTCTCTCTCCCCATCTCTGCATGTAGAATGACAGGTCGGAGCGGCCTCTCTCCCCATCTCTGTATGTAGAATGACAGGTCGGAGCGGCCTCTCTCTACCCATCTCTGCATGTAGAATGACAGGTCGGAGCGGCCTCTCCCCATCTCTGCATGTAGAATGACAGGTTGGAGCGGCCTCTCTCTCCCCATCTCTGCATGTAGAATGACAGGTTGGAGCGGCCTCTCTCTCCCCATCTCTGCATGTAGAATGACAGGTCGGAGCGGCCTCTCTCCCCATCTCTGTATGTAGAATGACAGGTCGGAGCGGCCTCTCTCTACCCATCTCTGCATGTAGAATGACAGGTCGGAGCGGCCTCTCCCCATCTCTGCATGTAGAATGACAGGTCGGAGCGGCCTCTCTCTCTCCCCATCTCTGCATGTAGAATGACAGGTCGGAGCGGCCTCTCCCCATCTCTGCATGTAGAATGACAGGTCGGAGCGGCCTCTCTCTCTCCCCATCTCTGCCTGTAGAATGACAGGTCGGAGCGGCCTCTCTCTCCCCATCTCTGCATGTAGAATGACAGGTCGGAGCGGCCTCTCTCTCCCCATCTCTGCATGTAGAATGACAGGTCGGAGCGGCCTCTCTCCCCCCATCTCTGCATGTAGAATGACAGGTCGGAGCGGCCTCTCTCTACCCATCTCTGCATGTAGAATGACAGGTCGGAGCGGCCTCTCTCCCCCCATCTCTGCATGTAGAATGACAGGTCGGAGCGGCCTCTCTCTACCCATCTCTGCATGTAGAATGACAGGTCGGAGCGGCCTCTCTCCCCCCATCTCTGCATGTAGAATGACAGGTCGGAGCGGCCTCTCTCTCCCCCCATCTCTGCCTGTAGAATGACAGGTCGGAGCGGCCTCTCTCTCCCATCTCTGTATGTAGAATGACAGGTCGGAGCGGCCTCTCTCTACCCATCTCTGCATGTAGAATGACAGGTCGGAGCGGCCTCTCTCTCCCCCCATCTCTGCCTGTAGAATGACAGGTCGGAGCGGCCTCTCTCTCCCATCTCTGCATGTAGAATGACAGGTCGGAGCGGCCTCTCTCCCCATCTCTGCATGTAGAATGACAGGTCGGAGCGGCCTCTCTCTACCCATCTCTGTATGTAGAATGACAGGTCGGAGCGGCCTCTCTCTCCCCATCTCTGCATGTAGAATGACAGGTCGGAGCGGCCTCTCTCTCTCCATCTCTGCATGTAGAATGACAGGTCAGAGCGGCCTCTCTCTACCCATCTCTGCCTGTAGAATGACAGGTCGGAGCGGCCTCTCTCTACCCATCTCTGCATGTAGAATGACAGGTCGGAGCGGCCTCTCTCTCCCCATCTCTGCATGTAGAATGACAGGTCGGAGCGGCCTCTCTCTCCCCATCTCTGCATGTAGAATGACAGGTCGGAGCGGCCTCTCTCTCCCCATCTCTGTATGTAGAATGACAGGTCGGAGCGGCCTCTCTCCCCATCTCTGCATGTAGAATGACAGGTCGGAGCGGCCTCTCTCCCCATCTCTGCATGTAGAATGAAAGGTCGGAGCGGCCTCTCTCCCCATCTCTGTATGTAGAATGACAGGTCGGAGCGGCCTCTCTCCCCATCTCTGCATGTAGAATGACAGGTCGGAGCGGCCTCTCTCTCTCCCCATCTCTGCATGTAGAATGACAGGTCGGAGCGGCCTCTCTCTCCCCATCTCTGCATGTAGAATGACAGGTCGGAGCGGCCTCTCTCTCCCCATCTCTGCATGTAGAATGACAGGTCGGAGCGGCCTCTCTCCCCATCTCTGCATGTAGAATGACAGGTCGGAGCGGCCTCTCTCCCCATCTCTGTATGTAGAATGACAGGTCGGAGCGGCCTCTCTCTCTCCCCATCTCTGCCTGTAGAATGACAGGTCGGAGCGGCCTCTCTCTCCTCATCTCTGTATGTAGAATGACAGGTCGGAGCGGCCTCTCTCTCCCCATCTCTGTATGTAGAATGACAGGTCGGAGCGGCCTCTCTCTCTACCCATCTCTGCCTGTAGAATGACAGGTCGGAGCGGCCTCTCTCTCTACCCATCTCTGCATGTAGAATGACAGGTCGGAGCGGCCTCTCTCTACCCATCTCTGCATGTAGAATGACAGGTCGGAGCGGCCTCTCTCTACCCATCTCTGCATGTAGAATGACAGGTCGGAGCGGCCTCTCTCTCTACCCATCTCTGCATGTAGAATGACAGGTCGGAGCGGCCTCTCTCTCCCCATCTCTGCATGTAGAATGACAGGTCGGAGCGGCCTCTCTCTCCCCATCTCTGTATGTAGAATGACAGGTCGGAGCGGCCTCTCTCTCTCCTCATCTCTGTATGTAGAATGACAGGTCGGAGTGGCCTCTCTCTACCCATCTCTGTATGTAGAATGACAGGTCAGAGCGGCCTCTCTCTCCCCATCTCTGCATGTAGAATGACAGGTCGGAGTGGCCTCTCTACCCATCTCTCTATGTAGAATGACAGGTCGGAGTGGCCTCTCTACCCATCTCTGCATGTAGAATGACAGGTCGGAGCGGCCTCTCTCTCTCCATCTCTGCATGTAGAATGACAGGTCGGAGCGGCCTCTCTCTCTCCATCTCTGCATGTAGAATGACAGGTCGGAGCGGCCTCTCTCCCCATCTCTGCATGTAGAATGACAGGTCGGAGTGGCCTCTCTCCCCATCTCTGCATGTAGAATGACAGGTCGGAGCGGCCTCTCTCTCCCCATCTCTCTATGTAGAATGACAGGTCGGAGTGGCCTCTCTACCCATCTCTGCATGTAGAATGACAGGTCGGAGCGGCCTCTCTCTCCCCATCTCTGCATGTAGAATGACAGGTCGGAGCGGCCTCTCTCTCCCCATCTCTGCATGTAGAATGACAGGTCGGAGCGGCCTCTCTCCCCATCTCTGCATGTAGAATGACAGGTCGGAGCGGCCTCTCTCTCCCCATCTCTGTATGTAGAATGACAGGTCAGAGCGGCCTCTCTCTCTCCCCATCTCTGCATGTAGAATGACAGGTCGGAGCGGCCTCTCTCCCCATCTCTGCATGTAGAATGACAGGTCGGAGCGGCCTCTCTCCCCATCTCTGCATGTAGAATGACAGTCGGAGCGGCCTCTCTCTCTACCCATCTCTGCATGTAGAATGACAGTCGGAGCGGCCTCTCTCTCTACCCATCTCTGCATGTAGAATGACAGGTCGGAGCGGCCTCTCTCTCCCCATCTCTGCATGTAGAATGACAGGTCGGAGCGGCCTCTCTCTACCCATCTCTGCATGTAGAATGACAGGTTGGAGCGGCCTCTCTCTACCCATCTCTGCATGTAGAATGACAGGTCGGAGCGGCCTCTCTCTACCCATCTCTGCCTGTAGAATGACAGGTCGGAGCGGCCTCTCTCTACCCATCTCTGCATGTAGAATGACAGGTCGGAGCGGCCTCTCTCTACCCATCTCTGCCTGTAGAATGACAGGTCGGAGCGGCCTCTCTCTACCCATCTCTGCATGTAGAATGACAGGTTGGAGCGGCCTCTCTCTACCCATCTCTGCCTGTAGAATGACAGGTCGGAGCGGCCTCTCTCTCTCCCCATCTCTGTATGTAGAATGACAGGTCGGAGCGGCCTCTCTCTCCCCATCTCTGCCTGTAGAATGACAGGTTGGAGCGGCCTCTCTCTACCCATCTCTGCATGTAGAATGACAGGTCGGAGCGGCCTCTCTCTACCCATCTCTGCCTGTAGAATGACAGGTCGGAGCGGCCTCTCTCTCCCCATCTCTGCCTGTAGAATGACAGGTCGGAGCGGCCTCTCTCTCCCCATCTCTGCATGTAGAATGACAGGTCGGAGCGGCCTCTCTCTACCCATCTCTGTATGTAGAATGACAGGTCGGAGCGGCCTCTCTCTCCCCATCTCTGCATGTAGAATGACAGGTCGGAGCGGCCTCTCTCTCTCTCCCCATCTCTGCCTGTAGAATGACAGGTCGGAGCGGCCTCTCTCTCCCCATCTCTGTATGTAGAATGACAGGTCGGAGCGGCCTCTCTCTCCCCATCTCTGCATGTAGAATGACAGGTCGGAGCGGCCTCTCTCTACCCATCTCTGCATGTAGAATAACAGGTCGGAGCGGCCTCTCTCTCCCCATCTCTGCATGTAGAATGACAGGTCGGAGCGGCCTCTCTCTCCCCATCTCTGCCTGTAGAATGACAGGTCGGAGCGGCCTCTCTCCCCCCATCTCTGCCTGTAGAATGACAGGTCGGAGCGGCCTCTCTCTCCCCCCATCACTGCATGTAGAATGACAGGTCAGAGCGGCCTCTCTCTCCCCCCATCTCTGCCTGTAGAATGACAGGTCGGAGCGGCCTCTCTCTACCCATCTCTGCCTGTAGAATGACAGGTCGGAGCGGCCTGTCTCTCCCCATCTCTGCATGTAGAATGACAGGTCGGAGCGGCCTCTCTCCCCCCATCTCTGCCTGTAGAATGACAGGTCGGAGCGGCCTCTCTCCCCCCATCTCTGCCTGTAGAATGACAGGTCGGAGCGGCCTCTCTCTACCCATCTCTGCCTGTAGAATGACAGGTTGGAGCGGCCTCTCTCTCCCCATCTCTGCATGTAGAATGACAGGTCGGAGCGGCCTCTCTCTACCCATATCTGCCTGTAGAATGACAGGTCGGAGCGGCCTCTCTCTCCCCATCTCTGCATGTAGAATGACAGGTCGGAGCGGCCTCTCTCTCCCCATCTCTGCATGTAGAATGACAGGTCGGAGCGGCCTCTCTCTCCCCATCTCTGCATGTAGAATGACAGGTCGGAGCGGCCTCTCTCTCCCCATCTCTGTATGTAGAATGACAGGTCGGAGCGGCCTCTCTCTACCCATCTCTGTATGTAGAATGACAGGTCGGAGCGGCCTCTCTCTCCCCATCTCTGCATGTAGAATGACAGGTCGGAGCGGCCTCTCTCTCCCCATCTCTGTATGTAGAATGACAGGTCGGAGCGGCCTCTCTCTACCCATCTCTGCATGTAGAATGACAGGTCGGAGCGGCCTCTCTCTCCCCATCTCTGTATGTAGAATGACAGGTCGGAGCGGCCTCTCTCTACCCATCTCTGCCTGTAGAATGACAGGTCGGAGCGGCCTCTCTCTCTACCCATCTCTGCATGTAGAATGACAGGTCGGAGCGGCCTCTCTCTACCCATCTCTGCATGTAGAATGACAGGTCAGAGCGGCCTCTCTCTCCCCATCTCTGCATGTAGAATGACAGGTCGGAGCGGCCTCTCTCCCCCCATCTCTGTATGTAGAATGACAGGTCGGAGCGGCCTCTCTCTCCCCATCTCTGCATGTAGAATGACAGGTTGGAGCGGCCTCTCTCTCCCCATCTCTGCATGTAGAATGACAGGTTGGAGCGGCCTCTCTCTCCCCATCTCTGTATGTAGAATGACAGGTTGGAGCGGCCTCTCTCTCCCCATCTCTGCATGTAGAATGACAGGTCGGAGCGGCCTCTCTCTCCCCTTCTCTGTATGTAGAATGACAGGTCGGAGCGGCCTCTCTCCCCATCTCTGCATGTAGAATGACAGGTCGGAGCGGCCTCTCTCTCCCCATCTCTGCATGTAGAATGACAGGTCGGAGCGGCCTCTCTACCCATCTCTGTATGTAGAATGACAGGTCGGAGCGGCCTCTCTACCCATCTCTGCATGTAGAATGACAGGTCGGAGCGGCCTCTCTCTACCCATCTCTGTATGTAGAATGACAGGTCGGAGCGGCCTCTCTACCCATCTCTGCATGTAGAATGACAGGTCGGAGCGGCCTCTCTCTCCCCATCTCTGCATGTAGAATGACAGGTCAGAGCGGCCTCTCTCTCCCCATCTCTGCATGTAGAATGACAGGTCAGAGTGGCCTCTCTCTACCCATCTCTGCATGTAGAATGACAGGTCAGAGTGGCCTCTCTCTACCCATCTCTGCATGCAGAATGACAGGTCGGAGCGGCCTCTCTCTCCCCATCTCTGTATGTAGAATGACAGGTCGGAGCGGCCTCTCTCTCCCCATCTCTGCATGTAGAATGACAGGTCGGAGCGGCCTCTCTCTACCCATCTCTGCATGTAGAATGACAGGTCGGAGCGGCCTCTCTCCCCATCTCTGCATGTAGAATGACAGGTTGGAGCGGCCTCTCTCTCCCCATCTCTACATGTAGAATGACAGGTCGGAGCGGCCTCTCTCTACCCATCTCTGCATGTAGAATGACAGGTCGGAACGGCCTCTCTCTACCCATCTCTGCATGTAGAATGACAGGTCAGAGCGGGCTCTCTCTCCCCATCTCTGCATGTAGAATGACAGGTCGGAGAGGCCTCTCTCTACCCATCTCTGCATGTAGAATGACAGGTCGGAGCGGCCTCTCTCCCCATCTCTGCATGTAGAATGACAGGTTGGAGCGGCCTCTCTCTCCCATCTCTGCATGTAGAATGACAGGTCAGAGCGGAGATGGGTAGAGAGAGGCGGGAGCGGATTACTTCGGTACCGAGCTCCTTGCTTTGGAATGCCGTTGTTTAGATACGTTCTGTAACGGGCAGATGCATAATTAATGCACATATGGATTTGGTAATAATAACCAATTCGTTACTCAAGGGGTTGAAAAGAAGTTTGTACTGTGTTTAATGGCTAAGGATGTTGGGACTTGAAGGCGTGACTTGAGAATCTCACGCCATCCTGCAACACGAGATTCTCAGGACACCCTTTTAATCATGGTGACATGCTAACTGCGAACTGGAGTCTCATGATATTTTGTATGCAATATATTAAAAGTGAACCTTTTCAAACAAAGGCTGTTAAAATACAGCGGTACTAGAAAATGGACACATCTCGGAATACTCCGGATCAGACTCCACTCTTCATCGTTAATTACCACATCTCAGGGAACACAGGCAGGGGCGGGCTGGCCCGGGGGGCAGGGGGGAAATTGCCCCCTGGGCCGGTCATAAATATGGGCTGGTGGGCCGCAGCCTCCCTTTGTCACTTCCTGCTCCGGTCAGAAGCTGTGCGTGAAACTGGCTGCTGGGCTGGCCCAGCAGTTTATGCTGTACCTGTTTCATCAGCCCAGAGCAGGCAACTCAGGACTGCTATCAATCAACGCAGGACACTTGTCATGTGCCCAAAGCAGAATGAAGAGGAAAGTTGGAGGTGGAGTGGAGACAATCGGTTGTTTAGCAACCAACACGTTTTTTTACAGGCCAGTTGGGAAAGGGAAGTGACAGAAGACAGACGTGTGGTCCGTGTGTGCAGCGCAGGGGAAGTGACTGGCACCAGGAGAGTCATGCAAAGCAGGTTATGGGGCTTTTGCTGACAGAGTTGCTTGCTTCAAATAATGGGCTCAGCACCCAGCTAAAAGTAAGAGTGTATTTTCAGTGTCTATTTATGGATCACTATGTGACTGTATTTGAGGTTGTAAAGTGTTATACTTGTGTGCTAGTGTATGCATAAGTGTTCTGGGGTATGAATGTGCTAGTGTATGCATAAGTGTTCTGGGGTGTGAATGTGCTAGTGTATGCATTAGTGTTCTGGGGTGTGAATGTGCTAGTGTATGCATAAATGTTCTGGGGTGTGAATGTGCTAGTGTATGCATTAGTGTTCTGGGGTGTGAATGTGCTAGTGTATGCATTACTGTTCTAGAGTGTTAATGTGCTAGTGTATGCATTAGTGTTCTGGGGTATGAATATGCTAGTGTATGCATTAGTGTTCTGGGGTGTGAATATGCTAGTGTATGCATTAGTGTTCTGGGGTGTGAATGTGCTAGTGTATGCATTAGTGTTCTGGGGTGTGAATGTGCTAGTGTATGCATTACTGTTCTGGGGTGTGAATGTGCTAGTGTATGCATTAGTGTTCTGGGGTGTGAATATGCTAGTGTATGCATTAGTGTTCTGGGGTGTGAATGTGCTAGTGTATGCATTACTGTTCTGGGGAATTAAGGTGTATGCATGTGTGTGTTAATGTATGTATGTGTGTTGCCAGGGTGTGAATGTTTGTGCACCAGGGTGTGAATGTGTGCTCTAGTGTATTCACTAACTTACACATGCATACACTAGCACACACATGCATTCAAGAGTGTGCCAGTGTATTCATGTGTGTGAATTTGTGCTGGCGTATGCATGCCATGTCTGTGCCATGGTGTGAATGTGTGTGCTAGTGTATGTGCGCATGTGCCAGACTGTGAGTGTGTGCGCTAGTGTATGCTCCAGGGTGAAAATGTGTGTGCTAGTGTATGTGTATGACAGGGTGCAAATGTGTGCACTAGTGTATGTGCCAGGGTGTGAGTGTGTGTGCTAGTGTATGCGTGTATGTGCCAGAGTATGAGTGTGTGAGTGTATGTGTGCATGCGCCAGGGTGCATCTGTGAATAAAGAATACAAAGTAAATAAAATAATAATAATATATATGTGTGTGTGTGTGTGTGTGTGTGCGAAGTGACCCTGGGGTGTTTGTAGCATACACATGATTCTAGGGAGAGCAGGGGTGGGCAACCTGAGGCTCAACTGTTAACAAACGTCACCTCTAATTATCCTGAGCCAGCTATTTGAGGATGATGGGAGTTGTAATTTAACAAAATATTAGTATTATCCACTGCAGCAGCACCACCACCCGTCCATCGTGCCACACTCTCTCTGCCATGTTTTTTTCTCTTTATTCCCAAATCCCTTGTCTTATTATTCCCACTACTACCTAAAGTTCCCTGTTCCACTGCCTATTTCCTTCCTGTTTCCCGCTGTTGTCCTGCTGTTATTATAAAAAACATCATAGGATATGTAGACATGCCAACTTGTATTATGCCTGGTTTGTAGAATAACAGCAGGGAGACTGTGGGAAATGGGAAGGAAAGCGGTGAAAGATTGTGGCAGGAAGGATAGGGAAGAAGAATATTGCATACCTCCCAAGTGTCCCTCTTTAGGAGGGACAGTCCCTCTTTTAGACCCAAATCCCTCTGTCCCTCTTTCCCAACCTGATGTCCCTCTTTTTAGGGGATCAGACTAGTGAGGTGTATATATAAGTGTATCATACTGCTCTACAGCAATAAAATTCACATTATTGTTTGTTTAAACATCAGTAGATGTGTTTATAAATTAGTCTGTGTTAATAAAATACTTTGGTCTCGTTATAAGTAATTTATTAGGTCACACAAGAAGGTGTCAATAGGTCATAATATAGCCTAAAAATTCTTGGTAGTGCCCCACCTACCAGCCAAGCCCCCAGCAACACCCCGTAAAACACAAGTGTCCTTCTTTGGCAATTTGAAATGTTGGGAGGTGTGATATTGGTATGGGGATGGCAAAAAGGGATGAGGGAAGATATGTCTGATGGCTATAAAACAGAGGAGTGGTGGTGGTGTCTTAAGCTTCACTGCCCAAAGAAGGAGTTGGTGAATGACTGTTGACTCCATGATGGTAAATCAGTAGATAATATTAGGATGACTAACAGAGAAGTACATCCCATCTCACTGAAGTATGGTCACTTCTGCTCTAGAGAATGCAAACTCTGATACAGTTCATTTGTAGATTGTAATCTCTAGGCATTATATATGAGCATCAGAGACAATTGTCAACAAAAAAAAAAAGCCAAGGTATCACTAGAATAGTACCATTTCAGATGTAGGCTCTGTGGTATCACTAGTGTGCCAGCATTTAATTTCTGATGTCGGTGTTATCCCTAGTATAGCTCCATTTCAATTGTAAGCTTTGTGGTATCACTAGTTTAGGTCCATTTCATTCATATGCTTCATGGTATTACTTGCTTTTAATTCACAACATTGATGTCAATTATACAATTTAAGAAAATTGGCTAGACTGGGCTGGAAAGGTGGGCTGGAGAGTGTAGAAATGGGCCACTTGATTGTACTTGCCCCCCAGGCCAAAAGTTGCCAGCCCTCCCCTGAACACAGGCCAATTCTCCAGCTTTGGTGACGAGGAAGGGTGGGGTTTCACTTTAGAAGTGGGTGGGGTTACCCACTTGTAAAGTGAAACCTCACCCTTCCTCCTCTCAATCCTGCCCACCTGATTAAGTCCCACCCACATGAGCATAACTGGGAACTTAATTTTCCTGGACCCCCAGAAGGGGCTTCTGTGCTGCAATAAATCAGGGGGATGTAAATTATGTGATTCGATTAATAAAGGGGATAGGGCTTAAATGGGTGGGTGTGGCATGTCATCTTGTATCATAAAGTGGGCAGGAAGTGGGTAGAACAGGGTGGGAAGGAGGAGAACTGGGAGGAACAGGGTGGGAAGGAGAAGTGGGTAGAACTGGGTCAGAAGGAGGAGAAGTGAGTGGGTAGTGGGTGGAACAGAATGGGATGGAGGCGAAGTAGGCAGGAAGTGGGAGGGACAGAGTGGGAAAAAGACAATCCATAGGGGCCATCAGAATTTTCTGGCCATAATAAAATAAGGGGTTATTATTTAGAGGTATTACTTCCCCTTTAATATAAACCAGAATTACACACAGTCAAAAAGCATGTTTACATACCATACATGTATCATATATATATATATTATATTTTTATACTTAAAGGGATAGTAATACCTAAAATGTAAAAAAAAATATGTTGTAGGGTTTATCCCCCTGAGTAAAACAAGAGTACTCCCACTGCTGAAAGGTGTTTCATTCAAAAGTTATTAATTTTCAAAGTTGAATTTTTTAGGTGCAATATCACAGTGGCCTGAAATTTTACAGTGGCGCTGTTGCTACACCATCCTATGGAGATTTATGGTCCTGAGACCAGAGCTGTCCATAGGATCGTGTAGCAACAGCGCCACTGTACAATTTCAGGCCACTGTGATATTGCACCTAAAAAATTCAACTTTGAAAATTAATAACTTTTGAATGAAACATCTTTCAGCAGTGGGGGTACTCTTGTTTTACTCAGGGGGATAAACCCTACAACATATTTTTTTTACATTTTAGGTATTACTATCCCTTTAACAAGAATAGAATACAAATTATACAGGGGTGGACAAAAAATATAAATATAAAAAATACAACAACAACAACAAAACAAAAAAAACAGTTTGGAGTGACATTGAATTGGTAGGAACCAACTAGGAGTTTTTCGAGCCAATGTGTGTGGGGGGGCTTATATTCATATAGGTGTATAATATACTCACAAAACTAAGGGCCCAGAAGAAATCGCTTAGGGGCATTAAAAAAACATGAACGATATAAGTCTTATCTCTCAAACCTTTATGGTTTATGAGATATTCACAAGCAAATTTTCCCCTCCCCCCTTTTACCTAGTGTAAGCCATCTCTTCTCAGATGTGGAATCCAGTCCATACAACAGACAGATAACAGCAGGGGACAATCTTCTTCCTATGAGAACAATGAAAGCCCTGCCCCCCCTTGACAAGTTTTTCAGGTTTTCCCTTATTTTCATTGAAGATTGTCCCTCTCTGTAGTCTACCTGGGCACCTCCCTTCTGCTCTGGCTGAGCAGTGTTACATTAGTAAAAGGGGCAGGAGGGGGATACTTTGTCATTGAATTACTCTTGAACTACAACTCTGACAGAATTGAAATAACACTCTCCAAAGTCCAAATACTATGATGATTAATTAGAGCTGATTTTATTATGAAACATTACTGTCCCTTAAAGAACAAGTTATGCCTAGCATTAAGATTTATTCACTTAACCCCTTAAGGACCCATGACGGTCCTGCACCGTCATGGGTTGTTATACCCTTAACGACCCATGACGGTCCAGGACCGTCATGGCTTAAATGATAGCAGCGTGCCTCCGTGCACGCTGCTATCATTAAATCCAGGCTGAGACTGAGCGCTCCGAGACCGGGGCATTCAGTCTCTGCCCTTCTTCCTTCCTCCGGTTCATGCGATCGCCGTATCAGCGATCACATGTACCGGCATAGTGACAGACAGAGGCAGCATGCAAAGCATGCTGTCTGTGCCTGTCTCGTCTGCCTCTGTCTCCCTTGCTCTCAAAGTAAGGGAGACAGAAGTAGACAGGAGACACCTAGTGGTTAAAAAAAATACAGCAGTTGGGGGAATTAACCCCTTCACTGCTGGTGCGGGAGGCTGGCTAAATGCAGGTCAATATTTGACCTGCAATTTTACACTTTTTTTTTTTTTTTAAAAACATTTTTATTTAAAAAAAATATATATAATTAAACAATATTACAAGTGTGATTGTTGTGAAGCCATGATATACACCACCAAATGCCAGGGACAAAAAAGTGTCAAAATAGGGTGGGAAAAAGGGACATGGGGATTTTCACCCAGGGGGGACAGTGGCCACTTTAAACTGTGCATTTTGTAGGTATGACTGACTGGTTACCACATAAAAATTTAACCCTTTGTGGCCAATTGATCCTAAAAGAAAAATCAAAAATGGTGTTTTTTTTACATTTTTTTTTAATTTTAATAAAGTCAATGGTGGGTTATCCATATAAGTAGGGTATCAAATGAAAGCCCTATTTGTGCTTAAAAAAACAGTATATAATTTATGGGGATGGAATAAAAGACTTAGAGGGAAAACACTGTTGAACAAAGACAGTCAAAAAGGTCAGAATTGCTCCGGTCCTTAAGGGAAAACGACCTCAGATTTTCCCGGTCCTTAAGGGGTTAAACTGCCTTTATTTTTGGTGCAGTTCTTTATAAATACACTGGGACACAATTCTTATTCATTGTTCTCATAGGAAGAAGACTGCCCCCTTCTGTTATCTGTCTGGTCTATGGACTGCATTCCACATCTGAGAAGAGATGGCTTACACTAGGTAAAAGGGGAGGGAGGGGAAAATTTGCTTGTGAATATCTCTCATACCATAAAGGTTTGAGAGATAAGACTTATATCGTTCTTCATGTTTTTTTAATGCCTACAAAATAAAATGAAGATAAAACAAAGTATTACAATCCCTTTAAGAATAGAGGAAAGAAGGCTTCAAGTTCAGTAGAGGACGGTTTCTTTACAGTGAGGTCTATTAAGCTGTGTAATTCTTTACCGAGGGATGTGGAGATGGTAGATACAATGGATAAACTTAGGCACATCTCTAGCATATGGCGCCATAGAGAGTTATACCCTGTGTTAGTAGATAAACTAGGAGGTTGATATGGTAAATAGACAAAAAAACATCTTGGAATTGGGAAGGATTACATAGTTCTCATTTCTGGGATATACTGGGGAAAAGGTCGAACTTGGTGGACTTGTGTCTTTTTTTTAACCCAGTTTACTATGTAACTATATATATGTGCCATATATACACATACAATATTTATGTACACACCATTGCAAGCTCTTTGCTTTACTGCCACAAGCTCATCCAATGCATGAAAGGTCTTTTTTCCTGCTGACTGTCCTAACGAGCGTGCAGTCAACATTGGGTCTTGCAGTTTTCTATCCAAAGCTTGCCAATGGTTGTATATCATTCAGGCAAAATTAACTAATAGTGCATTCTGTATGCTCATCCCCATACTGTCCTTTGTATCCCACCCATGGGGGTACTTACCAAAATATGAGCATTGTTACTATACTAAAGCTAACCATTTACTTTGCAATGCGTTGTGTACCCCTCTGGCACTCAAACAGTTAAGATTAACATTGGGATGAAAGGTCTGGGCAGCAAGACAATACTCACAAGACACTAATCACAACATATTACCAACTACAAAGAGACACCCATTGTGGGGTAAAACGTAATAGCACCTTGGCACATCTGGAGAAGGGGAGGTACTAGACCAGTGATTCACAACCAGGGTGCCGTAGCACTTTGGTGCGCCACAGTCATCAGCTTAGGGTGCCCCATGTTTTCTATGAAGACTGACAAAAGTGGACTTTTAAATAAAGATTTATAGAAATTGTTATGCATAATAGATTTAGTTTTGTTTATTATAAACCTAATAATAACTGTATATTTATGTATTGTACCCTTCTTATGCCCTTGATAAAGTACATTAAATATGTTAGGTGTGCCCCGAATGTTCAAGATTATGTGTTAGGGGTGCCCCGAACAAAAAAAGATTGAGAACCACTGTACTAGACGGTCTCTGTGAAAGGAAGGAGTCCTGGCAGTCAATTAGTAGAGGTTGGCACAATTCACACGGACAGGTTTGTTGCAAGATGCTGCAATGACACATTTACTGCTGTAATGGCCACTTCACATGGAAGACTTTGCTGTAAGTTGTTGCAGCAAAACAAGAGGGTAGGTGACTAAGGCATGATAAAGAGGTGATAAAGTGGAGATGACTTCTCCAGAGATATCACTTCTCCAGTTCCTATGTTATTCTATGGAGCCAATGCAATAAGTTCTCTCCCACTTTGGGCATCTTGATGCATGGGCTCTATAGAATAACATAGGAACTTAGAAGTGATATCACTGGAGAAGTTCTACCCGATTTATCACCTCTTCATCACGCCTTAGTGCTTAATCCCCAAAGTTTCTATTAAAAATTATTGTAACAGTCATGTTACCATGGCACCAATGACAAAGTAGGAGGAAGATTGAGGTCCCTAAAGAATGATTACAGGGAATTAGGGTGCAAGCTCAAGGCAAGGACCTCTAAGGTAGTATTTTCTGAAATACTACCTGTGCCATGCGCCAGTGCAGGTAGACAGAGGGAGCTCAGGGAGCTTAAAGGGATAGTAATACTTGAAAATAAGTTTCTTTTATATTGTAGCCCTTAAAAAAACATGAAAAATTATATAAGTCTTATCTCTCAAACCTTTATGGTTTGGGAGATATTCAGAAGTAAAGTTTCCCCTGGAGTGACGTCATTGCTCCACCCTTCAGATTTGGAATCTGGTCCCAGGACCGGCTGTGCCTCTCCAGAAGTGCTGAGATCACCATCTTTAAAAATAATTTCTTAATTGGAATGGTCTACAAGGTGTGCTTTCAAGCCAGGCACACTTTGTAGATAGTTCCAGTTAAGTACTTCTTTTCAAAGATCGTGATCTCGGCACTGCTAAAGAGCTGCCAGTTGCTCTGTGGAACGAATTCCAAATCTGTCCACTAGATGGCAGACTTGGCTGAAACAGCCAGGAAAAGAGCATTTTACTATATTTTATATGTGAATATCTCCCAAACCATAAAGGTTTGGGAGATAAGACTTATATCATTTTTCATGTTTTTTTAAGGGCTACAATATAAAATACAATTATTTTCAAGTATTACTATCCCTTTAATGCATGGCTCAAGCAATGGTGTTTGAAGGAGGGTTTTGTGTTTGAATGAGGGTTTTGTGTTCTTAGAGCACTGGGCAGATTTTGCTCTTGGGTACAATCTGTATGGAAGTGATGGATTGCAGAGGAGCCTCTGTGCTAGTGGAACAAGGAGCAACAAAATTAATTAAGGGAATGGAAGACTTGACGTATGAGGAACGACTAGACAAACTTGGTTTATTTACTCTAGAGAAAAGACGACTAAGAGGAGACCTTATCACATTGTACAAGTATATGAGAGGTCAATACAAGGATCTCTGCGGTGATCTATTTATTCCAAGGCCTGATCAGGTGACCAGGGGACACCCCTTGAGATTAGAGGAAAGGAGGTTTAGACTTCAGCAGAGGAAGGGTTTTTTTCAGTAAGGTCTGTTAAATTGTGGAATTCATTGCCCAGAGAGGTAGTTATGGCAGATACAATTCAAGAGAAGATTAGATACATTTCTTTCCAAAGGAAACATGCAGAGTTATACTGTTTATTAGTAGGCAGATTAGGATAAAGACTAACTTATTTGGTAGCAGAAAAGTTATAAAATTACTGGGGTATGAGAAGAAGGTTGAACTTGACGGACTTACCTAATTTACTGTGTTACTATGTATGTTAATATGTGACCTATCCCATAGAAAACAATAACTATTCTGTGAGACTTTATGTTACAACAAATTTGGTGCCAATATGAACTAGGCCTAAAAGTCCCCTGTGTGAAATACCCCATAATACTATTCTACAAAAAATGACATTGGTGTTATGTTACAACAAAGACACCCATAGGACCTAGTCCTACATTGTTCTATAGGGAGTATGTGAAGTGTGAGTGGCCAACCAGTGGATTACAATTCCTATCCACCTCCACTAGCCAACAGTCAGCTGGGGATGATGGGAGTTGTAGTTCAGGTAAAGTTGGAAGGTTGCTCAGCCCTGGTGTATTCTGCCTACTGGAACGTCTTACAGACCAAGACATGATCTTGTTACATACAATTTTGAGACAGCGGATTTTGCTTCTCCATAGGTCGTGTGGAGTGTATACAGAACTGTAGTTTTCCTATAAAAAAGAAACCAACACTCCCATTTTCCTTATTATGACCAGAAAATCATAAATGTCCCCTATGAATTTTGATCTTGTGCCTTTGGTTAAGAGAGAACATATTCAATCAGCCCTGATTTCACGTCCATGGAGGCAGACATGAAGGGATAGCAGGTCACAGACTCTGTGCATTGCATGTGGTGATTTTAACACTTTAAGAACCACGGGCGTGCTTTGCCATGAGTTGTGCTCCTTCACTCTCATGCACTCTCCCTGCTCCACAGTCTGAAAAAACTGTCAGCAACAGTCATATCCCCCTCCACTGATATGACTGTGAGGCAAAATTCATAGGGGCCGTTAGATTTGTCTGGCCATAATGAGGTGTGTGTGTGGGTTATAATTTAACCCTTTGCGTGACAGAGGGGTATGCAATGCATTGCATATCCCCTCTGGCACTCAAAGGGTTAAGCACGCAAATATGCCCACCGCTAACAACTAAACTCTATATGATCAAGCAACATACATCTATCAGGCTGGGAAGAACATGACATCAGAGAACACACTGATACCCACTGTGATCTTTACAACACACACAGTCATACTGCTCGGGCACAATACATGGTAAAGAGTTTGTCCATGAAAATGTGTATCACAGGGGATAACAACCTTTGTCACGACAGCTGCTGGTGAATGCAACTTCTGTCGTCTCCAACCAGTCAAACTATCTGTACTCACGACTGGTTGTACTTAAAGGGATAGTAACGTTTCTCTCTGAGTCTTCTCTCTTGTAAACATAACATTTTGATCTATGTTTAATAACTTACTGTTCAGTAGTTCAAAAGAAATTCACTGTAAAAGGACCCCCCCCCTTCTGGCCACCTCCTATTAGATGTGGAATCTGGTCGTAGGACCGGACGGATGCAGCAAGGGACAATTATCAGTTAGTAATTATAAGGGGGCAGGATTTCCTTTGCTTACTACAGTTTATCCCTTGCCGCTCTACATCTGGACCACGCTTAGATGCAGCGTGACGCGGCCACAAGGGGGCGAGACTGGGATCCTTTTACAGTCAATATCTTTTGAACTACCGAACAGTAAGTTATTAAACACAGCGCAAAATGTTATATTTACAATAGAGAAGACTCACAGATAAACTTTGTTATTGACTATCCCTTTAAATAACAATCTTTGTTTCTGCAAGGACCACCTGCTGTACAACGTCCCTGCTTGGAGATTATACTGAATGGGTAACATTGTGGTGGAGTTTAAACCTATACAAACTGGTGGTTGTGCCCAGGGCCATTTTAAATCACTTTTGCAAAGTGTGGCAATTCCACAGTCACTTCTGATAGAAGCTTCATTCCAAAGTTATTACAGATTTTGTTTTCTTAGTATATTAAACTGGTAACAGTGCCACCTATTGCAATCTATGGGAGAGGTGATCCTCGGGGTACCTTATTGATCCATTAACCCACTGTATTCTAGAGTGGTCTCTAACATTTTACGAAGCAACTCTATGGAGGCCTCTAGCACCCAAGGAGTTAATCACAATACCTGTCATTCCCTCCTAATAAAAGTGAGTACACAAGCTTATAGCAGCTTCACACAATATTGGGCTTACAATAAATTAACTTCACAGAATGTTGTGTGCTCACACAATACCAAGTGTTTACTCCAACAGCAGTCGGACACAATAATGAGTGTTCACAGTCATCTTCAAACAATGCTGAGTTCTTACACCAGGCTTCATACGCTGAGCAGACTGTACTCTGCATCTCTGATCATCTGGAAGAGGGAGATCCAAAGTGTTACGGATTGCATCCTATGACAGGCAGAGTTTCATCTCAACTGTGGGGGCCACTTCCACCCGTTTCCCAAATTGCACCATTATTAAAGCAGACCTGGTTCTGTGCAAGAGAAGGGCAATAGTGGGTAAACACCGCTCTGCATTACATGTGGTTGGTGCCATACATGACAGCAGTGTGGTTTCAGAACGGTGATGGTATCACAGTGTCACTTGACAGATATCTAGGTGGCGAGTACAATAATTGGAGATCCAAGGGTGGTTCTACCAGTCAGACTCCTAAGACTCCAGTGCTACTTAATATTCTTTAACAAGGCTGTCCGGGCGTTCACAACAGCTTTAAACGCGTCCTCGCTGCCAGGAGCCACGCATTTGTCCGGGTGAAGAAGCACGGCCAATTTACGGTAGGCTTTGTTCACCTCGTCCCTAGGAAGAACAGAAAGTCAAATAGGACCTGTCACCCCATGAAACGTTTTGTTAGGTTTATGGAGAATTAAAATCTGAGTATGTTGCCCATGACATTTTTCTGTAAAATCATTTGTGAGAAAATAACTTTCATATTTTTATGGGACAGTGAGCAATTTCTGCTAACTAGTTTGGTTCCAGGCCAATCATAGCGCTCTCTGCGCCATTAGACACCCCCCACCCCCCCCGTGTGTGGGCTCTACCTAGACTCATTCATAGTACACTGTGTGGTAACATTGACCCAACTGAATTTTTCATTCCAAGGCCTTGTCAAATAACTATGGGCCACCCATTAATATTAGAGGCAAGGAGGCTTCAAGTTCAGTTGAGGACAATTTTTTTATGGTAAGGTCTATTAACCTAAGTAATTCTTTACAGATTAAAGGCAGTTTTTAATTCTCTTTCAAATTTAATAAACTTAAATTAAAGATATAGTAATGTTTCACACAAGATTCAGTCATTCCTTATAGTGTGTACGAATGCTTTCCACCGTTGCCAATATTAGTTTCGGCCTAGTTTCTATGTAATTATATTAGAAGTTTCCCCCCTCCCGCACCTCTTCCATACGTTGTCTTCTGTCTTTAGATCAGAAAGCTGTTCCTGCCAGATCGCGACGAGGGACAATGTTTTGTCGGTATAAGGATAAACCTGTCCTCCTTCGTCAAGGGAGGTTCCTTATACTGATGAACAGAAGATTGTCTCTCCTTGCGATCTGTCCGGTCAAGTGACTGGATTTCAGATCTGAGTGACGAAGACGGACGTCTGTTAAAGAGGCCGGGGGGAACTTTATAATATAATTACATAGAAATTAGAGCAACACGAACATTGGTGATGGTGGACAGCATTAGTAGAAATTATTAGGAATGATCGGTGGTGATGGTGGACAGCATTAGTAGAAATTATTAGGAGTGGTCGAACCTTACGTTATAATGAGACAGCTTTTTAAGGTGATAAGGTCACTTTAATGATGCTGGCTCTCAAAAGGACAAACAAAGAGAATCATTGTAGAGACAGGAAAGTAAAGAATTGTTGATGTCTGATCACACATTTACTGAAAGATTCAGGGCCGTATTTCGGCAGTTCTGGGGCAAACGTCCCAGTGATTTAACTTGGGTTTTAAATCATTTCGGTGTTAGACGGGATTCGAAAGTAAATGTATATAGACAAGAGAAAAGTCATTCTGGGGCAAACCAGAACAATTCTCAGCTGTTGTAGTCCAACTATCTTTGATGGGCTGCAGGTTGTGTCTCTGAATTTTTAGGATGGTAGCAGAAATTAACCCTTTAAGAACCAGATGAGCGTGCAACGCATTGCTCTGCAATGCGTTGCATACTCATCTGGTACTTAAAGGGTTAAAAAAAACACTAGACATTTATAAAGGCATATTATGCCAGAGTGCATCCCTGACAAACACACCCAGAGGCAGCAGTAGGGAGGAGTTATGTAAATGATTTCCCACTGCTGCCTGCGGGATCCAGCTTCCTGTCCACATTACTGGATCAGTGAATTGGACAGGATTCGCCCTCATTCCCTGCCCAAATCCCATTCAGGTAACTTCCCCCCCTACTTACCAGTGCTCTGAAAATCAGAAGGCATGATGCACCAGATCTCCTCCACACATTAATAAGTAGTCCCCCATAACCGCACCCTTACAATGTACACTGGAAGTCCCAGACCAACATGTACACTGTACAGCCCAGCCTTGTTCTATTGTCACACTGGTAGTCACAGACCACACTTACACATTCTGATACTTCCACGGTCCAGTGGTTGTCAAATGTGCACAGTGAACATTAACCCTGTCAGTGCCAGCGAGGTGTGAAACATATTGATCTGCATACCCGTATGGCATGGAAAGGGTTAACAAGTAGTCCTCTGCATGTTATATGCTGATCCCCCATTCTATTTAAGTGTCTGCCATACCTCTAATATACACCATAGCAGTGTTCCACTCCTCCATTCCGTGAGCACTGGGCGGAGACTGTCTAGCTCTGTCAGGTGCAGATCTCTATTGTTTCCTGCCTCTCCACTGGAAGTAACAGAGATCTCCTCCGGGCAGAGCTAGACTGAGCCTCCATATGGTGCAAACAGAGTGAAGGAGGGATATTACAGAGGTATGGAAACTACGCAGTAGAGTGGGTAATACCTTATAACCAGTGGAACAAGGCTGGGTATCAGTGTATGTGTGGACTGTGTCTACCAGTGGAACAAGGCTGGGTATCAGTGTATGTGTGGACTGTGTCTACCAGTGGAACAAGGCTGGGTATCAGTGTATGTGTGGACTGTGTCTACCAGTGGAACAAGGCTGGGTATCAGTGTATGTGTGGACTGTGTCTACCAGTGGAACAAGGCTGGGTATCAGTGTATGTGTGGACTGTGTCTACCAGTGGAACAAGGCTGGGTATCAGTATATGTGTGAGCCTGTGTCTACCAATGGAGTAAGGCTGGGTGTCAGTGTATGTGTGGATTGTGTCTACCAGTGGAACAAGGCTGGGTATCAGTGTATGTGTGGACTGTGTCTACCAGTGGAACAAGGCTGGGTATCAGTGTATGTGTGGACTGTGTCTACCAGTGGAACAAGGCTGGGTATCAGTATATGTGTGGACTGTGTCTACCAGTGGAACAAGGCTGGGTGTCGATTTTATGTGTGAGCCTGTGTCTACCAGTGGAACAAGACTGGGTGTCAGTGTAGGTGCGAGTCTGTGTCTACAGTGGAACAGGACTGGGTGTCAGTGTATGTGTGAGTCTGTGTCTACCAGAAAAACAAGGCTGGGTGTCAGTGTAGGTGTAAGCCTGTGTCTACCAGAGGAACAAGGCTGGATGTCAGACAGTGTACAGTATGTGTTGGTCTAAGGCTACCAGAGGACAATGGGAGCTTACATGCATTCATACATATTATATTTATTTCTTTAATTTTACCCCTTGACGAGCAGAGGGGATGTGCAAACTCTTTACCACGTGTTGCACAGTCCTTTGGTCCTCAAACATCATTGAACCCTTCACACTAAACTCCAGCATTCACAAGATTAAACGGATTTCAGGGGGGAGGGACAATGTTTTTTTAGTGTAAAACAACAAGTACAATATGTGAGGCACTTTCCCCTAACTGTTTGTACCTAGTGGCTCCAGGTTTGACCCCTAGCATGTCCCAGCTGTCCTTGCTGTTGCGGATCCTGCGTATGGAATCTGCTTGTTCTTTGGTGAATCCGATACTTATAGACGACACTGGACGCTTTCCACCATTCTCACATAAATCCACAATGGCAGAATAAAAGGACTGGAAAACAAGTAAAAGAAAAAGGAGTAAATTTTTTAATACAACAGTTCTTAACCCTTTCGATATTAGAGAGGTCTCCAATACATTGTTCGTTTAACCAATTTTTTTTTTAACTATTGGGGTGCCAGAGAGGTGTCTGTTACATATTCTCTTGAGTCGGTGTGCACACTTACTTTAATAAAATCTAATACTTATAATCACAGCAGTGAATGTAGATAGAACATTTAACTCCAAGTGAAGACGGCAACGGTAAGTACACTGGGACTTATATTTACCTTTAAAGGGATAGTAATACTTAAAATGTAAAAAAAAAAAAAAAAAAAAAAAAAATATGTTGTAGTGTTTATCCCCCTGAGTAAAACAAGAGTACTCCCACTGCTGAAAGTTGTTTCATTCAAAAGTTATTAATTTTCAAAGTTGAATTTTTTAGGTGCAATATCACAGTGGCCTGAAATTGTATAGTGGCGCTGTTGCTACACCAGCCTATGGAGAGCTGTCCATAGGATCGTATAGCAACAGCGCCACTGTACAATTTCAGGCCACTGTGATATTACACCTAAAAAATTCAACTTTGAAAATTAATAACTTTTGAATAAAACATCTTTCAGCAGTGGGTGTACTCTTGTTTTACTCAGGGGGATAAACCCCACAACATATTTTTTTTTACATTTTAAGTATTACTATCCCTTTAAAGGGTTAGTAATGTCTAAAAAAAACCTATTTTTCATTTTGACGAAGGTAAAAAGTTTGCTTGAGTGTAAAAAAAACGTATCTCTCAAACCACTATGATTTGAGAGATATCTGCATTCAAAGTTCGTGATTTCCTGCTGTCAGTAGGAGATCCGTGTCGGCTAACAAGGAGGCTGTGCTGCAGAGCTGCAATCGCGTTACTGACAACAAATTACTTTATTGGAATGGTCTAAAAGGTACACTTGGTTTGCAAGCACACGTTTTAGACCATTCCAATGAAGTCATTTGTTGTCAATAACACGATTGCGGCTCTAATGCAGAGCCTCCGTTTCGTCCGACAAGGATCTCCTGTTGACAGCTTTACAGCAGGAAATCACGAACTTTGAATGCAGATATCTCTCAAACCATAGCGGTTTGAGATATGTTTTTTGTTTTTGAATGCAAGACAACTTTTTAACCTAGTCAAAATGAAAAATAGTTTTTTTTTTTTTTTTGTTTTTTTTTTAGACATTACTAACCTTTAAATGAGGAGCTTTTCTGAATTAAGCTGAGACTTGTAACATCATATCTGACTCACATACAAATCTTGGTGTAGAATGTATGATTAGGTAACCAAGTGAAGAATATTTGTGGTCAGTAATTTATGAAAAAAGAGTATTTTAGTCTTACCTGTTAAAGGGATAGTAATACTTCGTTTTAACTTTATTTTATTTTGTAGGCATTAAAAAAACATGAAGAATGATATAAGTCTTATCTCTCAAACCTTTATGGTTTATGAGATATTCACAAGCAAAGTTTCCCCTCCCCCCCTTTTATCTACTGTAAACAATCTCTTCTCAGATGTGGAATGCAGTCCATAGACTGGACAGATAACAGAAGGGGACACTCTTATTCCTTTGAAAACAATGAAATCCCTGCCCCCCTTGACAAGTTTTTCAGGTTTTTCTGTTATCTTAATAGAAGATTGTCCCTCTCTGCAGTCTACCTGGGCAGTTCCCTTCTGCCCTGGCTGAAAAGTGTTACATCAGTAAAAGGGGCGGGAGGGGGACACTTTGCTTGTGAATATCTCTTAAACCATAAATGTTTGGGAGATAAGACTTATATCATTATTCATGTTTTTTTAATGCCTACAAAATAAAATAAAGTTAAAACGAAGTATTACTATCCCTTTAAATCCTTTTCTCTTAGTCCATACAGGTTACTGGTAATTTTGGGTAGGCGTTCCACCCCTTTAAGTAGGCAGGAACAATTCTAGAATTGATTGCAGGGGGTGGAGCCTACCTTCCCTCCTTGGCTGCGGCTAGCCATTCAGCTCCAGTAAGATTTGAGACAATCTGTCAAAGGAGAGCCAAGCATGGTCCCTTGACAGGGTGAGAGACCAGTAACCTGTATGGACCAAGAGAAAAGGATTTAACAGTTAAGACTAAAATCCTCTTTTCTCTGTCGTCCAATACAGGTTACTGGTAACTTTGGGATGTCTAACCATTGAGTTTCCCAGAGGCTGGAAGTAAGGCAAGGACCAGGCGCCAGGCCCCCAAAGTCACCAGAGCAGATATGAACTATCAGATCAGAGATAGCCTAACAAAATAACTGAAGTGTCAACAGACACTGAACAGGGGTAACAACACCCCAAGAACTGTTACACAGCACACTGAACTAGAGCCAACAGGGCTCAAAAATGAAGGAAGCACCAAGAACCGGAGAAGATCTTAGACAGGCAAAACTGCCTCCAGGATCTTCCTCCCAAAGCTGGCGTCAGCAGATGCCAGCACATCTTTCTATTCATGGGTGTTCCTCCCGGCCTGAAAATTTTTGTTTCCATCTTGTTTCTGCTTGCCGATCTCGACTGAGGGGCGCCATACCCAGTTGGCTGTCAGCCTTGGCAGGGTGTCCTGGCATCTCTACTGGTTTCTGTTTTCCATTTGGCTGAGGTGAGCCGGTATCGCTCTGACTTTGTGTCAAGTCATGTTCGGCAGATGGCCATCCTGTGGATTGGTGTACTTGCATCTGTCTGCTTTCTGCTGCGTTTTTGTTTTTCAGCATCTTTTTATCCTTTTCTTTTCTCCCTTTGGGTGCGTCTGCATTGCGCTTGATTTTTCTTGATGATTTGGATTTGGTCTACGGTTTTCCCCTTGTACCAATTTCAACTTATTTCTCTGAGCAGGTCGGTCTGTTTATCTTTTCTATGGTTCTACTTCATTCTGTTCGGAACAATTCTTCCTTTCTCACCTTGGGGGTTCCGTTTTGGGTCCTCACGGATCTTTGACGTACGTTTCCTGGTGTTTCGGTTCGGCATTTGCAGTTTGGGGCTTTCACCTCGCCTGATGATGGTCAGTGTGGTCTCGGTTGAGACTTTGGTCTTTCTATCTTTGGCGGATTGTCCGCCTGGCAGGACTCTTGGCCCCTAGTTGGGTCATTCTCTTCTGGGATATGTTGACGTTGGGTCATTCGGATCAGTGATGGCCTGCTTGGCAGCGGGTATTGGTTTTCCTTCCTTGCTGTCACTTTCTTGGGATGTGTTTGACTGGCATGGCTGTGATTGTTGGGTTTCCTCCTTTTGGGGTGAGTTTGCGTCCATACCTTTGCAGCCTCATGGTTGTTTGGTAGTTTGTGCTCTGTGTTGCTGATTGGTCTAGAGTGTGTACATTTTGAGTTTTTATTTTAACTTGTTTATCTTATGTCTAGTTAACGTGTTTTGTCTAGCTTTGAAATAGCATAATATGAGGCCTCCGTGCTTGCCATAAAATTCATGGATTTTCCTAACAATTGTGACGGAAACTCGGAATTTTATTAATGACACTGAGGCGAATATTATCCCTTCCAGCGTTCCCTCCCCTTTCACGGTTTCTCCTCTCCTTCCAGGTGGATCTCTGCAGTCTTGTTCTGCTTGGTGTAAGGACTGCTGTCGGATCCAGGTTGCAGTTTCCAATAGATCATGTTCTTTGGTCTCTTCCATAAGAAAGAGGAGGAGCTTAAGGCTGCATCACAGTTTTATAGGGATTGTGGGAATGGTTAACTAGGGGGAGGAGTATGATGGGTTCAGTTCTTTTTTTCCTCTGCATGTGACAATAAAGTTTTCTCTTCCTGCTGAGTGGAGCAGTGGAGAAGGATTACAGCATAATATTCACCTCCTTGTCTTTAATAAAATTCCGACTTTCCATCACAATTGTTAGGAAAATCCACGAATTATATGGATATACAGACTGCTGTAGGATGGACTCCTACCTAGGTAAGTGCTTCTGTTATATACACAGTAATTATACAGATACACCTGAATGCTGTATGATGGACTCCTACCTAGGTAAGTGCTTCTGTTACACACAGTAATTATATAGATACACCTGATTGCTGTATGATGGAGTCCTCCCTAGGTAAGTGCTTCTGTTACACACAGTAATTATATAGATACACCTGACTGCTGTATGATGAACTCCTACCTAGGTAAGTACTTCTGTTACACACAGTAATTATATAGATACACCTGACTGCTGTATGATGAACTCCTATCTAGGTAAGTACTTCTGTTACACACAGTAATTATATAGATACACCTGATTGCTGTATGATGGACTCCTACCTAGGTAAGTACTTCTGTTACACACAGTAATTATATAGATACACCTGACTGCTGTATGATGGACTCCTACCTAGGTAAGTACTTCTGTTACACACAGTAATTATATAGATACACCTGACTGCTGTATGATGGACTCCTACCTAGGTAAGTACTTCTGTTACACACAGTAATTATATAGATACACCTGATTGCTGTATGATGGACTCCTACCTAGGTAAGTGCTTCTGTTACACACAGTAATTATATAGATACACCTGAATACTGTATGATGGATTCCTACCTAGGTAAGTACTTCTGTTACACACAGTAATTATATAGATACACCTGACTGCTGTATGATGGACTCCTACCTAGGTAAGTCCTCCTGTTACACACAGTAATTATACAGATACACCTGAGTGCTGTATGATGGAGTCCTACCTAGGTAAGTCCTCCTGTTACACACAGTAATTATACAGATACACCTGAGTGCTGTATGATGGAGTCCTACCTAGGTAAGTACTTCTGTTACACACAGTAATTATATAGATACACCTGACTGCTGTATGATGGATTCCTACCTAGGTAAGTACTTCTGTTACACACAGTAATTATATAGATACACCTGACTGCTGTATGATGGACTCCTACCTAGGTAAGTCCTCCTGTTACACACAGTAATTATACAGATACATCTGACTGCTGTATGATGGACTCCTACCTAGGTAAGTGTATCTGTTACATACAGTAATTATATAGATACGCCTGACTGCTGTATGATGGATTCCTACCTAGGTAAGGGCTTCTGTTACACACAGTAATTATATAGATACACCTGACTGCTGTATGATGGACTCCTACCTAGGTAAGTGCTTCTGTTACACACAGTAATTATATAGATACACCTGAATACTGTATGATGGATTCCTACCTAGGTAAGTACTTCTGTTACACACAGTAATTATATAGATACACCTGACTGCTGTATGATGGATTCCTACCTAGGTAAGTACTTCTGTTACACACAGTAATTATATAGATACACCTGACTGCTGTATGATGGACTCCTACCTAGGTAAGTCCTCCTGTTACACACAGTAATTATACAGATACATCTGACTGCTGTATGATGGACTCCTACCTAGGTAAGTGCTTCTGTTACACACAGTAATTATATAGATACACCCGACTGCTGTATGATGGACTCCTACCTAGGTAAGTACTTCTGTTACACACAGTAATTATATAGATACACCTGACTGCTGTATGATGGACTCCTACCTAGGTAAGTCCTTCTGTTACACACAGTAATTATATAGATACACCTGACTGCTGTATGATGGATTCCTACCTAGGTGAGTCCTTCTGTTACACACAGTAATTATATAGATGCACCTGACTGCTGTATGACGGACTCCTACCTAGGTAAGTACTTCTGTTACGCACAGTAATTATATAGATACACCTGACTGCTGTATGACGGACTCCTACCTAGGTAAGTCCTTCTGTTACACACAGTAATTATATAAATACACCTGACTGCTGTATGATGTACTCCTACCTAGGTAAGTGCTTCTGTTACACACAGTAATTATATATATACACCTGACTGCTGTATGACGGACTCCTACCTAGGTAAGTACTTCTGTTACACACAGTAATTATATATATACACCTGACTGCTGTATGACGGACTCCTACCTAGGTAAGTACTTCTGTTACACACAGTAATTATATAGGTACACCTGACTGCTGTATGACGGACTCCTATCAAGGGAAGTTGGTGTCCACAACTAGGACCGAAACATTGACCAAATGTCACATCCAAATAAACTACATTATGGTCCTGTGAGTGCCCTGTGAGTGCTCCATTCTTCCTGTACAGCTTTACACTCTGTATTGCAACTGAACATCACTGAAACCTCTATATCTAAATGTACAGTGAATTTCCAAAATCCTTTACATATTGAGTACTGTGACGGTACCAGGGTTTTCCTGAACCGCCGCTGCTGCTGTCCCTCTTCCACGTCTGGCTGGAGCCCTGCTAATTCCTGGTGGTTTGGAGGTCCTGGATACTTAGGCAAGAACAACTGGATGCTGCCCCCTGGCAGACTGGCAGAACTAGTGCATTTAGGTGCAGGACCCCAGGTGGGGTTTCCAGGGACCCTATGACAGTAGACCGGCGAGGCAAGTGAATTCGCTCTTGCAGTGACTATGGTGAGAATCCCCAGCCCCCTCCAGAAATTCAGCCAAGACTTATATTAAGGAGGGTAGAACAGAACAACCTTTATTGAATGAAACACGCTGCTTATATACATTTCCAGACATTCCTATCAAGAATGTAAACTAGGGCTTGGGACAGTGTTGCTACACTTGACCAATCAGGGAATGGCCTACATTTCCAGACACCCTTATCAAGATAAGAGATGAGAGATGGTACCATGATAGCCGTAGAAATACAGGAAGGGAATATAGTCAAGTTGATACCTTTATTGGCTAACTAAGCAGATTTAGGATGCAAGCCTTTAAAGGCCTCTTAGGTCTCTTCCTCAGACATATTATCTTTAAAAATACAAAGTAGGGCATTCTAACTGGACCATAAATAACCTCCCCTGATTGGTCAAGGAAGCACAGCAGGAATAAGTGAACATTACAACCATTCCTTAGAGCAAGTTACACAGACATGGAGTCACAACACTAATCTGCGCGGATTTACCCACAGGTGTCCTAAATCACTCCATCTGGTCACAAGTACCCTGTATCGTTAGAGCCTGAGATGCCGCATTATGGTAAATTTGAATAAATACCTAGGGCACTATGTTCAAAAGAAAAGGGGCGTGATCCTGGCACAAAACGACTGCATGAAAAGGGACAAATAATAACACTGGTTGAATTAAACGGGGCTTAACCCTCAAAGTGCCAGAATAATGCTATTACATGCCCTTCTGACGTGAAGAGGGATAACACTCATGCTTCACATAAGAGACATCTCTAGTGAGGAAAGCATTAAAAGCACAATTTAAATCACAGAGACTTGCTTTGGAGCAGTTGGTTTGCTCCACAATTGCTTCACTTTCCTTTTAACTCTTTCAGCATCAGAGGGGAATGCAAGCATGGCAGAGCAATGCATTGCATACCCCACTGGCACTGAAAGGGTTAAGCAAAAAAAGGTCCTTCGGTTTAAAAAAAATGTGCAATAATAAATGGAATTTGAACCCTTAAAGGGATAAAAGCAGCTCCAATTAATCTTCATAGTATTTGGGCCATGGAGAGTGTTATTTCAATACTGTCAGAGTTGTAGTTCAAGAGTAATTGAATGATAAAGTATCCCCCTCCCGCCTCTTTTACTGATGTAACACTGCTCACCTCAGAGCAGCAAGACTGTCCGGATGGATCACAGAGAGGGACAATCTTCAGTGAGCATAAGAAAAAACCTGAAATACATGTCAAGGGTGCAGGGTTTTCCTTATGATCACAGTAAGAAGATTGTCCATTGTTGTGATTTGTCTGGTCCCAGGACCAGATTCTACATCTGAGGGGAGGTGGCTTTAAACTAGGTAAAAGGGACGGGAGGGGGATACTTTATCATTCAATTACTCTTGAACTACAACACTGACAGTATTGAAATAACACTCTCCATGGTCCAAATACTATGATGATTAATTGGAACTGCTTTTATTGTGAAACATTACTGTCCCTTTAAAAGCATGAAGAAAAGTACCTGGAACATCTCATTAATTCCTTCCCCGCTCTGAGCAGACGTCTCAAAGTATAGAAATCCTCTGCTTTCTGCCCAAAGTCGCCCCTCGCTCTCATCCACACATCGGTGCTTTGTGCAGTCAATCTGCAGAGAGAAAGCATTTTATAATCTTTACCTACACTTTGTGCACACAAAAAACATTACATTTTACATATGTTATACCCAGAATAAACCCTTTGCATGGATTACAGGTCAAATTTTTTTTATCAAAATTCACTTCATGAAAAACACCACTAGATGGCACTGCTGCTTTAAAATTAACTTAATGAAAAACACCACTAGGTGGCACTACTGCTTTCCAAAGAGAACCACTGTGAAAAGGAAACTGCATTTTGTGGTCTGGTTTCAATGTAATCACTTTTATGCACCTGCCAGCAGAGGAAGTATCCTTATTTGACTTAGGAGAAAAAGCTCTACAATGCATTTATACACAAGACATTTAACCCTGTTAGTGCAAGAGGCGTATCTAATGTGATACGCCCTTGGCACTCAGAGTTAAAGTAATGCTAGTGACAGTACCCCCAGGTGTCACAATTGTCTCACTTGACATATTTACAAATCTTTAAATAGAACCTTTCTTTACAAAAATTATTCATAAAAAAAACTTGTATCTGTCTACGACTGATCATATTTATCTGGATAAAAAAATGCAAGAAAAATACGTTTGGAAGAGTACCAAACACTTGCAGTGTTCAAAGGGGCAGTAAACTTTTTTTTATGAAAAAATATATATTGTAGGGATTTTCTTATAGAGTAAAATAAGGGTACTTCCAGTGCCGAGAGATTTATATTTCCAGAGTTATTACAGTTTAAACCCATGTTTTTTTACATTAGCAGTGCCCTCTAGTGGTCAAATCCTAATTAGATTTCCTGTTAGATTCTAATGGAGAGGAATGTCAGAAAAGTCAGTGACATATAGTTCTCCATAGAATGTGATAGAAACTGCCTGTCACTTCCTGTCAGTTAGAACTATCAGGAAGTAAACACAGTAAATTCACTTCCTGTCAGTTAGAACTATCAGGAAGTAATCACAGTAAATTCACTTCCTGGTTATTTAACCCCCTTAAGGACCGGTGCGCGCCCGCGCGGCCGGCACTTGAGGACCACGGGGCTTTTTTTTTTTTTCTCTCAGATTCAGGCTCCATGATGTACCAGGACCGTCAATGGTCCTTAAGTTCCAGACCACCGTGAGGGTCCTGGTACGGCAATGGTCCTTAAGGGGTTAAACTGCTATAAATTTTGAATAAAACATCTGACAGCGATGGGAGGGACCTTGTTTTATTCAGCAGGAAATGCTGTGTAAAATATGTGTTTTCATAAATAAAAGTTTACTGCTCCTTTAACCCCTTAACGACCGGCCGCGCACGCACCTTGCGGTCCGTTAAGGACCACGGAGCATTTTTTTTTTCGCGGCTGGGTTCCGGACTCCCAGAACGGCGTGCAGCCGCGAGGGGAGCCCGGAATTCGATGACAGTCCAGTTCCATCATGGGTCCTTAAGGGTATAACAACCCATGACGGAACAGGACCGTCATGGGTCCTTAAGGGGTTAAGGCAGTATACATTCCTCTCCATAGACTAACACAGAGCAGGTTTATTAAACCCAGAGGATGGAAAGGATTTCCGAGGTGTACACTTGTAGCGCTGCGGAATCTGTTGGCATTTTAGAAATAACGGATAATGTAAGCTCTCACGAGCAGGGCCCTCTGATCCTCCTGTTCTCCACATCTGATTGTACTATTTAATACCTCTGTATGTCTATTCCCAATTGTACAGCGCTGCGGAATTAGCTGGCGCTATATAAATAAAGAATAATAATAATAATAATAATAATGCTTGCTTGGATCAGTATTACTTACTATGAAGCCACTGATATATAAAAACATTTAATGTAATAATAATGTTTAATCATAAGGAACAAAAAAAAAAAAAAACAAACCAAAAAAACAATAGTAGGACTTTTCTAGTAAAAAAAACAAAACAAAAAAAAACTTCCCACTGCTGGAGACACTTCATTGCAAAACTATTACAATTCAAAATAAGGTGGGGCTCTTACCAACACATTCTATTGAGCACTGTAGCCTAACGCTCACTTAATCCATAGGATGCAAGAGAATAACTGTTTGGACACCAGGGTGAGCGGTTACTAACAGAATAATAATAATAATGCTATTAATTATATTAATAGAAAACGCTTGAATTAAGCATTTTATAACCCTTGCTTCCCTCACAGAAACATAGTATTTGATGGCAGTTAAGAACCATTCAGACCATCTAGTCTGCTTATTTTTCCAACTGTAAAATTCTCAAACCTTATTTGGCCCTTGGTCTTGTCTTATGTTCAGCACACCCTTATGTCTATGTCATGCATGCTTACATGCCCTCACAATATTAACCTCTACCACTTCTGCTGGTAGGCTATCCCACTTATCTACCATGCTGTCAGTGAAGTAAATCTTTATTACATTACATCTAAACCTGTGTCCCTCTAGTTTTAGACTATGACCTCTTGTCCTAACATTTCTACCCCTTTGAAATGTACTTTCCTCCTGCACTTTGTTGAATCCATTCATGTATTTGAATGTGTCTATCATATCCCCTCTCTCCTCCAAGCAATACATGTTCAGATCCTTTAGTCTAACCTGTTATATCGTATCCTGTAAACCAGTCACCATTTCATTAGCCCTTCTCTGAATTATCTCCAGAATATCTATATCCTTCTGGAGATGGGGTTTCCAGTACTATACATAATGCCCGATATTTGACATTATATCTCAGTTTTCTAGGTGAGGTCTGACCAGGGAACGATCTGTAGAGTGACATGACCAATTCCGTCTTTCTGTTACTAATGACTGTCTATACAACCAAGCACCCAGCTTGAACTCCCATTTGTTATACGCATCAGGAAAATCACAATTTTATCATATATAAAACATTGCTGCTCCTTTAAATAATCAAACAAACCTGAGGAAGGAGTAGATTCGGATTAGAGGTTAGACATCACCTAGAATATTGTGTACAGTACTGGAAACCCTTTCTCTAGATACTCTAGAGAGAATTCAGAGAAGGGCTACTAAAATGGTGACTGGTTTACAGGAAAAGAAATATCAGGATAGACTAAAGGATCTGAACATGTATAGCTTGGAGGAGAGAAGAGCGAGAGGGGATATGATATGACACATTCAAATACATGAAGGGATTCAACAAAGTGCAGGAGGGAAGTACATTTTAAAGGAGTAAAAATGTTAGGACAAGAGGCCATAGTCTAAAACTAGAGGGACACAGGTTTAGACATAATGTAAGAAATTTTTACTACACTGAGAGGGTAGTAGATAAGTGGAACAGCCTACCAGCAGAAGTGGTAGATGTTAGTACAGTGACAGAATTTAAGCATGCATGAGATAGGCATAAGGCTGTCCTGAAAATAAGACAAGACCAAGGACCAAATAAGATTTGAGGTTTTTACAGTAGGAAAATGGGGCGACTAGATGGGCCGAATGGTTGTTATCTGCCGTCAAATTCTTTGTTTCTATATCTACCTAAATGCAGCCTAATAATATATTGAGACAAACCTAATATACATTCTAGGTATTCTTAAATTACACCACTATTTGGGAGTAATTAATAGCAGGAAAAGGGAAGTGGTCTTGCCACTCTACAGATCTCTGGTTAGACCTCACCTAGAGTATTGTGTACAGTACTGGAGACCCCATCTCCAGAAGGATATAGATACTCTAGAGAGAGTTCAGAGAAGGGCTACTAAAATGGTGACTGGTTTACAGGAAAAGAATTATCAGGGTAGACTAAAGGATCTGAACATGTATAGCTTGGAGGAGAGAAGAGAGAGAGGGGATATGATATGACACATTCACATACATGAAGGGATTCAACAAAGTGCAGGAGGGAAGCATATTTCAAAGGAGTAAAATACTAGGACAAGAGGCCATAACCTAAAACATGTTTACATGTGATGTAAGAAAATTTTAGATAAGTGGAGTAGTCTACCAGCAGAAGTGGTAGAGGTTAATACAGTGAGGGGATGTACGAATGCATGGGACAGGCAATAGGCTGTCCAGAACATAAGAAAAGACCAAGGACCAAATAAGGTTTGAGGTTTTTACAGTAGGAAAATGAGACTAGATGGGCCAAATTGTTCTTATCTTTTGTCAAATTCTATGTTTCTAGAGGAAAGGACAAAGCTGCTACGTTCCATCTTCACGTACCTTGTTTGCACAGACCACAAACACAATATTCTCTATGTTTCCTTGTGGGCCGAGTTCCTGCTTCATCTCTGCTAACCAGGCATCTAAAGAATCAAAGGACTCCTTCTGACCAACGTCGTACACCAGTATGACTCCCTGTGTGTCTTTGTAGAACTCATTGCGGACCTAGGAGGAGAGGGAAACGTTAAAAGAGAAGGCCTGAAAAGATCACTAAATAAATGACAGAACACTGCGTGCATCGTTGTTTGGTTACTCTACAGAAAGCAGAAGACTGATAGAGTAAAAATGCCACCTACTTCACATTCAGGACGTGGAGCTAACTGTTACCTTCGCACTGCTGACCTAATTAAAGACAGGTCATGGTGATGGGATGCTGGTCTATGTATTGCAATTTGATACCAAGAAGAGGGTATCCTTTTAAAATGTAGCACACTATTGGGCGAACAACTAAACGGCACATTAACCATGTCGCTGGGAAGAAAAGGGCCACGAGAGAGTCTCGCCCGCATCAAAAGGGTAAGATTCTCATGTCAGGGGTTTAAAGTGCAACTATCACGCCAAATAAAATCCCCCCCCCCCCAATAATTAGTCATATAGGGATAACCTGAGAAATAGTAGTATTATCCAGTATAAGTACAGCGTTATTAAGAAATCATACTTCTTCTGAGACTGACGGCCAGTCTTCTTCCTTTAGAGGCATCTGTGCACCTGCAACATCAGTTACTTCCTGTTACGTTAAGGTACAATGTAGCGCCTCCTAGAGGAGACCGGGATGGACAGCGCAGGTGCTTAGATGTGTCTAAGACAAGATGTCTGTGCTGATGACCGTCCTCCAGTCTCAGAAGAAGTAGAATTTCTTAATAATGCGGTACGTATAATGGATAAAAGTACTATTTGTAACTTAAAGCTATATGACTAATTATGGGGGGGGGGGCTTCATTTGGGGTGATAGTACCGATTTATACTTCACATCAACAGAAACATACCTTGCTTCACTTCATATCTGCACTCCCAATCTCTTTCTGCATTAGAACGCTAGCATGAGGGAATATTAAGTCAGCTGAGGTGTTGTAACGTGCCAGAGTACTGGCTGAACAGCGCCACTTAGTGGTTCATGAATTTATATAAACAGCTGCAGTATAAGACTCTGATCTTTCACTTTGTCATCTAACTCTTGTTTCGCGACGCCTTCAACCAGCATTGTGGGTCCTGACACATGATATTTATGTAGTGAATTGCGCCATCAGGCAGGTGAATTGCGCTGTTAATATGGCAAAAACTAATCAATGTAAATGCACTGCTCCTGTGTGTCCTCAGCTCTTAATAATACAGCGTAAAACTACATAAATATCATATGTTGGGACCCACAATTAATGGGAATTTTTAGTTCTCCCCTATAGTGCAAATAAATGTTCCTTAAAGTGGGATTGTCACATTCTAACAACTAGGTGATTGTGAAAGAGTTTTAAAAAACAAACTGTATTTATGTCAGGAATATTTTTTTTATTTAAAACAACAGTTTAGCTTTTATTTATTTCTCAGTAAGTACAAGTCTTCCAAAATACCTGGAGGATTCAAACATTCCACATAGCTCTGCATTACCAACTGTTACTTCCTACCAGGAAGTACTAGCACAGCTGCATGAACTTACCCATACTCCTCCGGTGCATTGTAACACCTCAGCCGATTTAAAGCGTAACTACCACCTGACAAAATCTTTAGCTGAACTAAGTCCCCATGTGGCGACTAGGTGCTTAGTAGCGCTAGTTGCCAGAATAATTACCTTATTTAATAGATTTCTGCTCTCTTCCATGGGTGACAGGCAGGACGGAGCGTGGACATCTTGCTATTGTGACGTCCGTGCGTCTGCACCGTCAGTCCCAGCCGGGTCTAGGAGGCGTTGCTAGGAGCCATTTGGCTCCGGCTGGGACTGACAGCGCAGGTGCACGGACGTCACAATGGGAAGATGTCCACGCTCCGTCCTGCCTGTCGGCTGGGGTAGAGAGCAGAAATCTACTGAATAAGGTAATTATTCTGGCGACTAGCGCTACTAAGCAGCCAGATGGGGAGTTAGTTAGGCTAAAGATTGTGTCGGGTGGTAGTTCCCCTTTAATATTCCTTCATGCTAGTGTTCTAATGCAAAAGGAGAGAGGGAGTACACGTATGAAGAGAAGTAAGGTATGTTTCTGTTGATACTTTGCTTAAGCCCTTTTGATGAGGGCGAGATTCTCATGTCGCCTTTTTCTTCCCGATGACATGGTTAATGCGCTGTTTAGTGTGCGACATCTTGACAGCGAACCGAAGAAGAGAATCTTGATCTATACATCCAGCAGCGTTATCCTTCCGGCACTTCCACCAGCATTTTAAATTGTACTAGTTGAAAAAAAAGGCATGATATCTTATTTACCCTTTCAGTGCCAGTGGGGTACGTAACGCAATATGTTGCGGACCCCTCTGGCACTCAAAGGTTAACGACTGTTGTGCGGGAAGCACAAAGCACTGAGTAAAAATGCTTCCCATGCCCTTCTGGACTGAAACGGTTAAAATGTGCCAGTGTAAGAATCGATTTAACACCAGATAAAACAAGACTTACCTCATAAAAGAAGGGATGTCCAGCCATGTCAAATATATTCACTTTGATTTCCCGATCTCTTATTTGTACCCTAAGAGCAAAGAAACGGATATCACCCTTTAACGTAATTTCTTTAGCAATAATACTGATATTCCCCTGTTATTCAGGGACATAGCCTTCAAAGCCAGAGGTGTCCAAATACTTTCATTCGTAAGACACAAGATCAGAAATTAATTGTACTATTTTATAGTAAGGGGCCAGGCCCTGATGACCTATTAGGTTGTGTGTGCCAACTAATTAAGTTAAAAAAAATATATGTTTTTGTTAACCCTTTGATTGCAATACATTGTGTACCCCTCTGGCACTTAAGGGCTGCACCTTGGACTTAGCTGTAATTGGCCCACAGGCGGCACACTGGATTAGGGTGACCACATATCCTGGACTGACCAGGACAGTGGCTGATTTTAAATGTGTTCCCTATGTCCCAGGCAGCCCCCTTCTGGGACAATACAAAGTCCCTAATGAAGACTTCAGAGCACAAAGTTCTCTGTCAATTTGCCTACTGTGACAGAAAGGAATGCCCTTGCTGGACTACAAGAAAATGGATTCCAGAGAGAGCGCTAAACAATAGTGAGGGAACTGAGCCTTTATCCTGACATCAATCAGGAGCTACAATGCAATTTTGTTGTAGTGTGATGCCAGTCTAAGGCTTTGAGTGTGATGTACATTATCTTGTAGCCCAACACAGGCATCGCTTTCTGTCACAGCAGTCAATGGGCAGTTCTCCCTAGTGTATTGAACTCTGTACCAAAGAAAGAGAAGGATGCACACTGGTGTCCAGTGATGTCCAGTGACTCCTCCCACATAGCTTCACTAGAGCCGAGGACAAGTGCTCTGCTGCTTTCTGCTCCACAGTGTCCCTGAATGGCAGAATGGTAATGTGTTCACGCTACGTTGGATGCCCATGTTCTAAGTGAACCATCAATTTTTTTTTAGTATAGAACAAAAGGAAACGGATTCCACCGCAGGTGAAAAATGTCACCCCTGGTTTAACCCAAGCACTGCAAACCCTCTGGCCTTCAAAGGGTTAAACTCACTGATCCCTACTGACGTCTATGGAGAAATCTGTAGATGAAGTCAGAGATATAATCCACATCTGCAGTGAATTCAGGCCCATAAAACGTTGTGTTAACCTCTGAGTGCCAGAGAAGTGTGCAAGGCATAGCAATGCGTAGTGCACCCCTTTGTCACTCAAAGGGAAAACAAAAAGGCAATTCTGGTGCAAACTAACTGCACCACAGGCGGGCAACTAAAACTTCCCAGAAAGCTCAAATAACCAGGAAGTGAATTTACTGTGTTTACTTCCTGATAGTTCTAACGGACAGGAAGTGACTCAGCAGTTTCTATTACATTCTATGGAGAACTATATATCACTGACTTTCCTCTCCATTAGAATATAACTGGATAACTAACTGTAAATTGACCACTAGAGGGCACTGTTAATGTAAATAAACATGGGTTTAACCCCTTAAGGACTGGCGGTCATGGGACATTTCCGTCCCATAATGACCGCATAGGCGCACTTGGACACGCCGGTACACGTGACCTGTCACGTGTATCAGCGCGTCACTATGGGGCCTGATAGAGATCGCTCCGATCTTGGAGTGGTCTATTTCATGCCCTATTTTTACTTACAGCGCTCCCGGTAGAGCGCTGTAAGTAAAAAGTACGTGACGTACTATGACCGTCATCGGTCCTTGAGTATTTCAAGGACCGTGACGGTCCTGGTACGTCAAGGGTCCCTAAGGGGTTAAACTGTAATAACTCTGGAAATAAGCATCTGTTTGCAATGGGAGCACCCTTATGTTACTCAACAAGAAATGCCCTGCATTAAATGTTTTTCATAAAAAAAAGTTTACTTCTCATTACAAATGATCTGAGTGTGCAGTGTTTGTATTAGATAACTCTTTCAGAGGCAGAACGGTAAGGTAAGGGCAACGCATCGCTGCTGAACGTATCGCACACCCGTCTGGTAGAGGCAATGATGGATAAACTGGCTATTCGCTTAGTGTCAGTGAGCTAAAGAGCAAACCGCTGCACTTTAACCATTTGAGTTCACAGAAATGCGTTGTGTATCGTTCTGGCACTCAAAAGGTTATTGGAGACATGATCTACAGGAAAAGTGGGGAGGAGCCCCTTGTGTTGAAGCAGATAAAATATTAGATCCTCCACCGATCACACAAGTGAGTTATACTCACAAAATTCATTGCTGTTCCTACACGTATGTGGGAAGCAGCCACAGCGCTGATGGGGATTGTTAAGACTGCCCCCAGGCAGTGCTTCTACACTTTGTTATTATCAGGCAGCTCCTTCACAAATCGCTCCTTCCACAACGATCAATCATCCAGAAACGAGAACAAAAAGAAGACTGACAGATTGCGGTTCAGGGCTGTAACCGCATGGACCCAGCTCGTTTTTAAAACTTCAAATTTCGCCATAGCACGTATTGTATCCTATATAATAATTCGCTAAAACGTGTGTAATGACCAGTCATGCGCAGTCGAGACTGCTGAGCGTGTTGCAGTCATGCGCAGTAGAGACTGCCCGCGCCATGGCTGATACAGAGCTGGACGCTTCCCGCGACCGGCTGGCAGTGGCCCATGTAACGGGCTCTTCAACCAGTAATATAATAAAACAAGTATTACAGCTTATCGCTATATGAAGATCATTATGAGCCAAGCTTGTGTAGGGGTGATAGTTCCCCTTTAACTCCATGAATGCAAACACTGAATGGGTTCTAAGACCCAATAAAATAACTGGAATACAATAGTGCAATATTGTCTTCAGCAATACTATGTACAATATAAAGGTGGATACTCACAATTAGAGTGGTCAGCTTTAGACCAAATACATCAATATATTTATAATTGATATACATGTTTTACTGCTGACGTACCTAACTCTTTTCGGACAGGTAAGACAAATCTCACCCACCAATCGATGGTAAGGAGCAGGTTCATTGTGATGTCATAATCAGGGTAGGTTCTAAAAGTAACAATGCTGCTGAGCACCTACTGTGATGTCATAATAACAGATCTCACTGACCAATCGGTGTTAAGCAGAAGGTCTATTATGATGTCATAATGAAGCTAGGGTATAAAAGGCCAGAGCTTGGCAGTCTGTAGTCAAAGTGACGTAGACTCACATCTTTAGTGTAGTATAGTGGTGACTTTGATTACTATACTTCTAGTAGCAAGCGAACTAGGTTGTACATCTGTGGTAAGCATTCACGTGAACCAACAGGGTACAATCCAGTATTAAAAGGTCTATATCTCCTGGCCTTTAGGGCCATGGAGAGAAGACAGAGGCAGGGTGATCAGGATACAAGGAGAGTCCGCATGGCGGAAGCTCCAATAGCCGCACCTAGCAGACAACGATCCAGATCTCATAACAGAGTGATATCTGTCAGAATCATGTCCAGGCATGTACTTCTGACATACAGAACTCATTACGGACAGGAAACACACACACTGGTCCCTATAGAAGAGTATAGAGGTCCAACATCCAGATATAGAACCTGGAGGTCAGTCAGAGTCAGAAGTAGCAGAAGGACATCTGGACATAGGACAGACAGTAGGAGAATAACAGCTCCTCAAAGAGGAGATGAAACACAAGAGAGGCAGAGAACATCTACTAACAGAAGTAGAAGCCGCTCTCCTCATAGAAGGCAGGTAGAGACAAGCAGAAGGAGATCTGGACATAGGACAGACAGTAGGAGAATAACATCTCGAAGAGGAGATGAAACACAAGAGAGGCAGAGAACATCTACTAACAGAAGTAGAAGTCGCTCTCCTCATAGAAGGCAGGCAGAGACAAGCAGAAGGAGTCCACAGACAGCTGATCATTCCCAGTTGTCTGTACCAGTCGAAGTACCTGGACCAAGTCATATGGTCAGTGGGACTGAGCAGGGCAATGAAGGCACACAAGGTAGGTGTGTCATTTGCCTTGAAGACTTTGAGAATGTGGGTGACATACGACATCTGGCGTGCGCCCATGGATTCCACCGTAGCTGCTTGGCAACGTGGTTGATTCAGAATCCCACTTGCCCTCTCTGCCGAATGAGCATTGAATGAATGCCCGAAGTCCGTTTCCCAGTTAGGGAAAGATTTAGGACTACTGACAGAAAACAGACTTCACAGCAATGTGAGGTACGACTCAGCTGCTGCAGATACTGCAGTTGCATCAAAAAAGGACGGACCAGTATTGAGACCTATGGCTGCTGATTTGACAGTAGACAGGATGTTGATCCAGGGAAATATCCGACTGCCATTTGGAGTCAGGAAGGAATTTTTTTACCCACTTGGAGCTAAATTGGCAAAGGCTTCAATGGTTTTTTTTGCCTTCCTCTGGATCAACAGGGTAATGTGACATGGGCTGAAATTGATGGACAAAAGTCTGTTTTTCAGCCATGTCATTAACTATGTTACTAGGTAGAATTATGACAGTTGGTCTCACAGCAGGTAGGATGTTGATCCAGGGAAATAGCCGACTGCCATTTGGAGTCAGGAAGGAAATTTTTTACCCACTTGGGGCTAAATTGGCAAAGACTACAGTGGGTTTTTTTTTTTTTGCCTTCCTCTGGATCAACAGGGAAAATTATATTGGCTGAACATGATGGATGCATGTCTTTTTTCAGCCTCATTGACTACCTTACTATTTTACTATATAAAGAAATAAACTAATATAAAGCTGAAAAAGAATTGTGTTGTGCCTCTTGTACTTTAAAGATATATATATGTTTGTGACTGTGACTCACTATGTGTCTTGTTGTGTGACTGTGTCTGTCATGAGGCTGCTGGTCAGGAAAGGGTGCTGACCACAGCCACAAAAGTAAATTAATAAAGCAGAACCCAAAAAGCAAAGAAACTAGAACACACACAATTAAGGGGGAATCCAATGTATTTAACAAATGCATACATGGACCACTAAAGAGCACTGCAAAACAAGACATATATGAAACTGAAAAGGACAGTGACTCAGGACTACTAGGGACAGGACCTATGGGCAATACTAGGGACAAGACCTATGGGCAATACTAGGGACAGGACCTATGGGCAATACTAGGGACAGGACCTATGGGCAATACTAGGGACAGGACCTATGGGCAATACTAGGGACAAGACCTATGGGCAATACTAGGGACAGGACCTATGGGCAATACTAGGGACAGGACCTTTGGGCAATACTAGGGACAGGACCTATGGGCAAAACTAGGGACAGGACCTATGGGCAAAACAAGGGACAGGGGCCACTGAGGACAGAGAGCAGGGGCTTCTGAGAACGGACAGCAAGGGCCACTGAGAACAGGGACAAAGTCAACTGTGATACTAAAGGAATGCAGTCAGCTCTGGAATTCTGGGGGTGCAGCCGGGCTCAAGGAACAAGGGGTAACTCAAGGAACTCTGGGGGAGACACCGGGCTCTAGGAAGTCAAGGGGTGCAGCTGCTTGCGCCACAAAGAGTGCAGCTGCTTCTGTAACTCCAGGGGTACAGCTGCTTCTGGAAGTCCAGGGGTACAGCTGCTTCTGGAAGTCCAGGGGTACAGCTGCTTCTGGAAGTCCAGGGGTACAGCTGCTTCTGGAAGTCCAGGGGTATAGCTGCTTGCAACACACGGGGATGCACGGCCTGCACTGGAATACGGGGTGCACAGCCTGCACTGGAACACGGGGTGCACAGCCTGCACTGGAACACGGGGTGCACAGCCTGCACTGGAACACGGGGTGCACAGCCTGCACTGGAACACGGGGTGCACAGCCTGCACTGGAACACGGGGTGCACAGCCTGCACTGGAACACGGGGTGCACAGCCTGCACTGGAACACGGACACAGGAGGTAGCAGTCAATACAGGAACACAGGAGGGCCATCGGCAATCCAGGAACACATAAGGGCCACTGGCAATTCAGGAACACATAAGGGCCACTGGCAATTCAGGAACAAAAAAGGGCCATTGGCAATTCAAGAACATAGGAGGGCCCAGGGTCAATGGGACAGAAACCAACAGGGACAGGACAGGATGGGAGGTGAAGTCTATGCAGTGTGAAGACAAGTATAATCTGGACCAGAACAAGGGGAAAGACTACACTAAACAGGGCAGAGGTGATTGCAGGTGATAGGGGCCAGCTGGGAAGAAAATCAGGCCTCTGTAATTAGGTAGCTGCAGCCTGAAACAGCACCAAGGGAAGACAGTGGCACTGAGAGGTACTGCTCCAGACTGAAGAGAGGACAGGGCAATGACAGTGTCTCACTGTCTGAGTGTGTTTCTCTGTATCTTAGTGTCTGTGTCACTGACTGTGTCTCACTATGTGTGTATCTCTGTCACTGTGTCTCTGTGTGTCACCATCTGTGTGTGTCTCATCAACACCCTGTAAATGCAACAACGTCTGGCAGCAGCACCATCTCCCAACAACACTGTGTTTTGCCTGTAATGACTTTGGCGTCTATTACCTTTTGCACTTATTACCTTTGGCCTCTATTGCATTTTGCCAATATTGCTTTTTACAGCTATTCACTTTCTCTATAATATTCTGCATACTGCCTATGAGTAAGTGAGGTTACTCATGAAACGCGTCAGGCGGGTCATATATATTTTTTGCCCTCCACCTTATGTCTCTCCTTTTTACAACATTTTTACTGCTAATAAAGCTTTGAAGACTTTTTATCGTCTCTCTTGTCTGGCTTGATTCTCTGGCGGATCCGTAGAGCGCCCCCATCCTGTTGTCTTCCAGTACCGCCTTTTTACTATTCAATATTGCCTTTCACTTACTACCTGTATCCTTTTACCTCTATCATACAGCATTCTGCATATAATGTCCTGCATATGCCCTTTACTATATGTCATTTGCCCTGTACCTTATTGCCCTTCACCCATAGCTTTTTCCCTAATACCCTATAATCTATTGTGTTTGCTCTATATAGTGTAAGGCAGATACACTTTATACCATACTAGTTGAACAGCCCGTTACACGGGCCACAGTGTCACTGCCACCCGGTCGCGGGGCAGTTACGCGCAGAGGAGACTGCCCGCGCCGTGGCCGATACAGAGCTGGACCCTCCTTCGGAGCGCCCAGCTCTGTATCAGCCGCGGCGCAGGCAGTCTCTACATGCGCATGACCGCAGCAGTGTGTACTGCGCATGTTGCTCATTACACACGATTTAGCGAATTATTATATAGGATGGCGTTAACAATATAACGTACAATATCTTCAACACACCATAGTCACTATATCCTACCTTTACCGTATGATCTTTCACTTACATCATACTACTGGTCTTACCACGGAGTTGCCCCTGCCCCTATGTTACCCCTTTGAGTGGCAGTGGGTTATTGTTTTGAGACTGTAGCGCTTTCATGATGTTGCATATTTGTTTTAGTGCGGGGTTGCGTGTAGTCACTACATGTAGTGCTTTCCATCTCTTTGTATTGTACCATATGTTCACAGGGTGTTTTCAATGAAGATGTTCTTTTCTTTGTGATTGCCCTTGTAGCCTATTTCAATGATACAGACAATGTTTTTAGAAGATTGTTGCAGTCACTGGTATCCAAGCATATGGGGTGGTATGTGATAAACAAGGCATCATTCATAGCCAAGTTATTAGTGTGAGCTGGGTGAAAGATAACTGCACCTGTCCATGGGTTTTCTGTATACAGATGAGTGTAGTTTACCCTTGGTGAAAGTTTGGGTTGTGTCCAGGAAACGTACACTTTCTAAAGATAAATCCATTTTAAAGGAACACTAACGTCCCATAAAAAATACTTTTTGTTTTTTAAGGGTTGAAAAAAAAATAAATTATTTGCAGCAAATCCTCTCTCTCAAACACCTATGGTTTGAGAGATATTCGCATTTAAAGTCCCCCCTCCTCCCTCCCCTTCTCCTGACGTCAGCGCTGTGCTGACAGCAGGAGATCCGGATCCGAGGACCAGCCGGCGGCTCTCCAGCAGCAGAGTCGAAATAGAAATATTTAAAAAAAATTACTTCATTGGAATGGGCTACAAAGTGTGCCTGGTTTGCAAGAACACTTTGTAGACCGTTCCAATGAAGTAGTTCTCTCTAGATAGAGCTATTTCGGCTCTGCTGAAGAGACTCCTCGAGTTGGCCGACTCGAATCTCCTGCTGACAGCAGGAAAATGGAAACTTTAGATGAGAATCTTTCTCAAACCATAGCGGTTTGAGAGATAGGATTTATGTGGGCAGCACAGTGGCTCAGTGGTTAGCACTGTTGCCTTGCAGTGCTGGGGTCCTGGGTTCAAATTCCACCAAGGACAACATCTGCAATGAGTTTGTATGTTCTCACTGTGTTTGTGTGGATTTCCTCCGGGTACTCCTGTTTCCTCCCACACTCCAAAAACATACTGATAGGTGAATTTAGATCGTGAGCCCCAATGGGGACAGGAACCAATATGAGTGTAAAGCGCTGCGGAATCTGTGTGCGCTATATAAATAAAGGATTATTATTATTATGCCACATCATTTATTTTTCTTAACCCCTTAGGGACCTTTGACGTACCAGGACCGTCAAGGGTAAATTTGCTCGAAAGACCCTTGACGGTCCTGGTACGTCACGTACTTTTTACTTACAGCGCTCTACCGGGAGCGCTGTAAGTAAAAATGGGGCATGAAATAGACAGCTCCAAGATCGGAGCGATCTGTTTCAAGCCCCATAGTGACGCGCCGATACACGTGACAGGTCACGTGTACCGGCTCGTCAAAGTGCCCCTATGCGGACGTTATGGGACGGAAATGTCCCATAACGTCCGGTCCTTAAGGGGTTAATCTCTACAAAACATGAAGATTTTTTTATGGGACATTACGATCACTTTAAATTTAATAGACGGCTAAAATGCACTGAAGGATTTATGAAAATCTACGAGTTCTTCTTCTGTCCATATGGTGACTATATCATTGATATAGCGGTAATATTTATAAGGTTTGTGATGGTATATAACAAGGAATCTCTTTTCCAGGTTGGCCATAAACAAAATATGCGTATTGCGCTGCAGTCTTTGTGCTAATGGTGTACGTGTCCGATTGGAAAGAAACGCGTAAAATAAGATTATTCCAATATTGTAAATGGGTTTCCCCGTCATGGTGTGAGGATTTGTAGCAGATGGGACAACCAGTTGCTACTTTCTGTTACAGTCAGTTATTTAAAGGAGAAGTAGCACCTCCTACTAATACCCCTGACTTATATTACTGGCACCTAGGAATTTTGCACTTGTGCCTTTACTGTAGAGATGAGTCTTCACTCAGTCCTGGATGTCCTGTCCATGGAGGCAGACATGACAGCTTATGGCAATTATTTTAAACTGAATTAAGGAGAGTACGTGAGTCTACTTAACCCTTTGAGTCCCAGAAGGGTATCCAGCGCATTGCTTTGCATTGTGTTCGATAATCTTCTGGCACTCAAAGGGTTAACCCATTAACCCCTTAAGGACCATTGCCGTGCCAGGACCATCACGGCGGTCTGGCACTTAAAGGACCAATGACGGTCCTGGCACGGCATGGAGTTCAGGGCTCCCGGCGCGGCTGCACGCCACTCCGGAAGCGATAATTTAATTTAAAAAAAAAAAAAAAATGCCCCGTGGTCCGCAAGTGCCGGCCGCACATGATCGCGCTGGTCCTTAAGGGGTTAAGGGACAGAGGGAGTGTGCAGTGTGCTGGAAACTAAAACAATGTGTTGCATGCCTCTCTGGTTGTTTAAGGGTTAAAAGTGCAGTGAGCCGTATTTGAGGTCCTGTGGACCTGCTAGAAACTATCATGTCCTCCTCATGGGCGACATCCAGGACTGACTGAAGAAGGAACATTAAGAGGAGCCATTACTATATTCATGACATAGAAAGGTGGAGGAGAAAAGGGGAAAATTTTAAAAGTACTGGGAAAGTAACTTGGCTGCTGAGCACCTATTGTGATGTCATAATAACAGATCTCACCAACCAATCGATGCTAAGGAGCAGGTTTCATTGTGATATCATAATCAGGCTAGGTTCTAAAAGTAACAATGCTGCTGAGCACCTATTGTGATGTCATAATAACAGATCTCACTGACCAATCGGTGTTAAGCAGAAGGTCTATTATGATGTCATAATGAAGCTAGGGTATAAAAGGCCAGAGCTTGGCAGTCTGTAGTCAAAGTGACGTAGACTCACATCTTTAGTGTAGTATAGTGGTGACTTTGATTACTATACTTCTAGTAGCAAGCGAACTAGGTTGTACATCTGTGGTAAGCATTCACGTGAACCAACAGGGTACTATCCAGTATTAAAAGGTCTATATCTCCTGGCCTTTAGGGCCATGGAGAGAAGACAGAGGCAGGGTGATCGGGATACAAGGAGAGTCCGCATGGCGGAAGCTCCAGTAGCCGCACCTAGCAGGCAACGATCCAGATCTCATATCAGATTGGTATCTGTACGAATGTTGTCCAGGTATGTACACCTGACGTATCTAGCTCTTTTCGGACAGGTAAGACAAATACTTGTCCCTATAGAAGAGTATAGAGGTCCAACACACAGATACATAACCTGGAGGTCAGTCAGAGTCAGAAGTAGAAGGAGGACATCTGGACATAGGACAGACAGTAGGAGAATAACATCTCGAAGAGGAGATGAAACACAAGAGAGGCAGAGAACATCTACTAACAGAAGTAGAAGCCGCTCTCCTCATAGAAGGCAGGCAGAGACAAGCAGAAGGAGTCCACAGACAGCTGATCATTCCCAGTTGTCTGTACCAGTCGAAGTACCTGGACCAAGTCATATGGTCAGTGGGACTGAGCAGGGCAATGAAGGCACACAAGGTAGGTGTGTCATTTGCCTTGAAGACTTTGAGAATGTGGGCGACATACGACATCTGGCGTGCGCCCATGGATTCCACCGTAGCTGCTTGGCAACGTGGTTGATTCAGAATCCCACTTGCCCTCTCTGCCGAATGAGCATTGAATGAATGCCCGAAGTCCGTTTCCCAGTTAGGGAAAGATTTAGGACTACTGACAGAAAACAGACTTCACAGCAATGTGAGGTACGACTCAGCTGCTGCAGATACTGCAGTTGCATCAAAAAAGGACGGACCAGTATTGAGACCTATGGCTGTTGATTTGACAGCAGACAGGATGTTGATCCAGGGAAATATCCGACTGCCATTTGGAGTCAGGAAGGAATTTTTTTACCCACTTGGGGCTAAATTGGCAAAGGCTTCAATGGGGTTTTTTTCTGCCTTCCTCTGGATCAACAGGGTAATGTGACATGGGCTGAAATTGATGGACAAAAGTCTGTTTTTCAGCCATGTCATTACCTATGTTACTAGGTAGAATTATGACAGTTGGTCTCACAGCAGGTAGGATGTTGATCCAGGGAAATAGCCGACTGCCATTTGGAGTCAGGAAGGAATTGTTTTTACCCACTTGGGGCTAAATTGGCAAAGGCTTCAGTGGGTTTTTTTTTGCCTTCCTCTGGATCAACAGGGGTAATGATGGACGTATGTCTTTTTTTTTCAGCCTCATCAACTACCTTACTATTTTACTATATAAATAAACTAATATAAACCTGAAAGAACTGTGTTGTGCCTCTTGTACTTTAAAGATATATATATGTTTGTGACTGTGTCTGTCATGAGGCTGCTGGTCAGGAAAGGGTGCTGACCACAGCCACAAAAGTAAATTAATAAAGTAGAACCCAAAAAGCAAAGAAACTAGAACACACACAATTAAGGGGGAAGCCAATGTATTTAACAAATGCATACATGGACCACTAAAGAGCACTGCAAAACAAGACATATATGAAACTGAAAAGGACAGTGACTCAGGACTACTAGGGACAGGACCTATGGGCAATACTAGGGACAGGACCTATGGGCAATACTAGGGACAGGACCTATGGGCAAAACTAGGGACAGGACCTATGGGCAATACTAGGGATAGGACCTATGGGCAATACTAGGGACAGGACCTATGGGCAATACTAGGGACAGGACCTATGGGCAAAACTAGGGACAGGGGCCACTGAGGACGGAGAGAAGGGGCTTCTGAGAACGGAGAGCAAGGGCCACTGAGAACAGGGACAAAGTCAGCTGTGATACTAAAGGAATGCAGCCAGCTCCGGAACTCTGGGGGTGCAGCCGGGTTCAAGGAACAAGGGGTAACTCAAGGAACTCTGGGGGAGACACCGGGCTCTAGGAAGTCAAGGGGTACAGCTGGTTCTGGAAGTCCAGGAGTGCAGCTGCTTGCTACACACGGGGATGCACGGCCTGCACTGGAATACGGGGTGCACAGCCTGCACTGGAATACGGGGTGCACAGCCTGCACTGGAATACGGGGTGCACAGCCTGCACTGGAACACGGGGTGCACAGCCTGCACTGGAACACGGGGTGCACAGCCTGCACTGGAACACGGGGTGCACAGCCTGCACTGGAACACGGGGTGCACAGCCTGCACTGGAACACGGGGTGCACAGCCTGCACTGGAACACGGGGTGCACAGCCTGCACTGGAACAAGGGGTGCACAGCCTGCACTGGAACACGGGGTGCACAGCCTGCACTGGAACAAGGGGTGAACAGCCTGCACTGGAACACGGGGTGCACAGCCTGCACTGGAACAAGGGGTGAACAGCCTGCACTGGAATACGGGGTGCACAGCCTGCACTGGAATACGGGGTGCACAGCCTGCACTGGAACACGGGGTGCACAGCCTGCACTGGAACAAGGGGTGAACAGCCTGCACTGGAATACGGGGTGCACAGCCTGCACTGGAACACGGGGTACACAGCCTGCACTGGAACACGGGGTTCACAGCCTGCACTGGAACACGGGGTGCACAGCCTGCACTGGAACAAGGGGTGCTCAGCCTGCACTGGAACAAGGGGTGCACAGCCTGCACTGGAACAAGGGGTGCACAGCCTGCACTGGAACACAAGGTGCACAGCCTGCACTGGAATACGGGGTGCACAGCCTGCACTGGAACACGGGGTGCACAGCCTGCACTGGAATACGGGGTGCACAGCCTGCACTGGAACAAGGGGTGCACAGCCTGCACTGGAATACGGGGTGCACAGCCTGCACTGGAATACGGGGTGCACAGCCTGCACTGGAATACGGGGTGCACAGCCTGCACTGGAATACGGGGTGCACAGCCTGCACTGGAACACTGGGTGCACAGCCTGCACTGGAACAAGGGGTGAACAGCCTGCACTGGAACAAGGGGTGCACAGCCTGCACTGGAACAAGGGGTGCACAGCCTGCACTGGAATACGGGGTGCACAGCCTGCACTGGAACACGGGGTGCACAGCCTGCACTGGAACACGGGGTGCACAGCCTGCACTGGAACACGGGGTGCACAGCCTGCACTGGAACAAGGGGTGAACAGCCTGCACTGGAATACGGGGTGCACAGCCTGCACTGGAATACGGGGTGCACAGCCTGCACTGGAACAAGGGGTGCACAGCCTGCACTGGAACAAGGGGTGCACAGCCTGCACTGGAACAAGGGGTGCTCAGCCTGCACTGGAATAAGGGGTGCACAGCCTGCACTGGAACAAGGGGTGCACAGCCTGCACTGGAACACGAGGTGCACAGCCTGCACTGGAACACGGGGTGCACAGCCTGCACTGGAACACGGGGTGCACAGCCTGCACTGGAACACGGGGTGCACAGCCTGCACTGGAACACGGGGTGCACAGCCTGCACTGGAATACGGGGTGCACAGGCTGCACTGGAATACGGGGTGCACAGGCTGCACTGGAATACGGGGTGCACAGCCTGCACTGGAACAAGGGGTGCACAGCCTGCACTGGAACACGGGGTGCACAGCCTGCACTGGAACACGGGGTGCACAGCCTGCACTGGAACACGGGGTGCACAGCCTGCACTGGAACACGGGGTGCACAGCCTGCACTGGAACACGGGGTGCACAGCCTGCACTGGAACACGGGGTGCACAGCCTGCACTGGAATACGGGGTGCACAGCCTGCACTGGAACACGGGGTGCACAGCCTGCACTGGAACACGGGGTGCACAGCCTGCACTGGAACAAGGGGTGCACAGCCTGCACTGGAACACGGGGTGCACAGCCTGCACTGGAACACGGGGTGAACAGCCTGCACTGGAACAAGGGGTGAACAGCCTGCACTGGAACAAGGGGTGAACAGCCTGCACTGGAACACGGGGTGAACACCCTGCACTGGAACACGGGGTGAACAGCCTGCACTGGAATACGGGGTGCACAGCCTGCACTGGAATACGGGGTGCACAGCCTGCACTGGAACAAGGGGTGCACAGCCTGCACTGGAACACGGGGTGAACACCCTGCACTGGAACACGGGGTGAACAGCCTGCACTGGAACACGGACACAGGAGGTAGCAGTCAATACAGGAACACAGGAGGGCCATCGGCAACCCAGGAACACAGGAGGGCCATCGGCAATTCAGGAAGACATGAAGGCCATCGGCAATCCAGGAACACATGAGGGCCACTGGCAATTCAGGAACACATGAGGGCCACTGGCAATTAAGGAACAAAGAAGGGCCATTGGCAATTCAAGAACACAGGAGGGCCCAGGGTCAATGGGACAGAAACCAACAGGGACAGGACAGGATGGGAGGTGAAGTCTATGCAGTGTGAAGACAAGTATAATCTGGACCAGAACAAGGGGAAAGACTACACTAAACAGGGCAGAGGTGATTGCAGGTGATAGGGGCCAGCTGGGAAGAAAATCAGGCCTCTGTAATTAGGTAGCTGCAGCCTGAAACAGCACCAAGGGAAGACAGTGGCACTGAGAGGTACTGCTCCAGACTGAAGAGAGGACAGGGCAATGACAGTGTCTCACTGTCTGATTGTGTTTCTCTGTATCTTAGTGTCTGTGTCACTGACTGTGTGTGTCTGTGACTGTCTCACTATGTGTGTATCTCTGTCACTGTGTCTCTGTGTGTCACCATCTGTGTGTGTGTGTCTCACCAGCACCCTGTAAATGCAACAAAGTCTGTCACCAGCACCATCTCCCAACAACACTGTGTTTTGCCTGTAATGACTTTGGCGTCTATTACCTTTTGCACTTATTACCTTTGGCCTCTACTGCATTTTGCCAGTATTGCTTTTTACAGCTATTCACTTCCTCTGTAATATTCTGCATACTGCCTATGACTAAGTGAGGTTACTCATGAAACGCGTCAGGCGGGTCATATGTATTTTTTGCCCTCCACCTTATATGTCTCTCCTTTTTGTAATATTTTTACTGCTAATAAAGCTTTGAAGACTTTTTATTGTCTCTCTTGTCTGGCTTGATTCTCTGGCGGATCCGTGGAGCGCCCCCATCCTGTTGTCTTCCAGTACTGCCTTTTTACTATTCAATATTGCCTTTCACTTACTAGCTATATCCTTCTACCTCTATCATACATCATTCTGCACATAATGCCCTACATATGCCCTTTACTATATGCCATTTGCCCTGTACCTTATTGCCTTTCACCATAGTTTTTTCCCTAATACCCTATAATCTATTGTGTTTGCTCTATATAGTGTAAGGCAGATACACTTTATATCATACTAGTTGAACAGCCCGTTACACGGGCCACAGTGTCACAGCCACCCGGTCGCGGGGCAGTCACGCGCAGTAGAGACTGCCCGCGCCACAGCTGATACATAGCTGGATGCTCCTTCGGAGCACCCAGCTCTGTATAAGCCTCGGCGCAGCCAGTCTCTACTGCGCATGACTGCAGCACACGTAGCAGTGTCTACTGCGCATGTCACAGCATTACACACGATTTAGCGAATTATTATATAGGATGGAGTTAACAATATAACATCTTCATCACACCATAATCACTATATCCTACCTTTACCGTATGATCTATCACTTACATCATTCTACTGTTCTTACCACGGAGTTGCCCCTGCCCCAACGTTACTCTTTTGAGTGGCAGTGGGTTATTGTTTTGTGACTGTAGCGCTTTCATGATGTTGCATATTTGTTTTAGTGCGGGGTTGCGTGTAGACACTACGTGTAGTGCTTTCCATCTCTTTGTATTGTAACATATGTTCACAGGGTGTTTTCAATGCAGATGTTCTTTTCTTTGTGATTGCCCTTGTAGCCTATTTCAATGATACAGACAATGTTTTTAGAAGATTGTTGCAGTCACTGGTATCCAAGCATATGGGGTGGTACGTGATAAACAAGGCATCATTCGTAGCCAAAGTTATTAGTGTGAGCTGGGTGAAAGATAACTGCACCTGTCCATGGGTTTTCTGTATACAGATGAGTGTAGTTTGCCCTTGGTGAAAGTTTGGGTTGTGTCCAGGAAACGTACACTTTCTAAAGATAAATCCATTTTAAAGGCACACTAACGTCCCATAAAAAATACTTTTTGTTTTTTAAGGGTTGAAAAAAAATAATTTGCAGCAAATCCTCTCTCTCAAACACCTATGGTTTGAGAGATATTCGCATTTAAAGTCCCCCCCTCCCTCCCCTTCTCCTGACGTTAGCGCTGTGCTGACAGCAGGAGATCCGGATCCGAGCACCAGCCGGCGGCTCTCCAGCAGAGTCGAAATAGAAATATTTAAAAAAAAATTACTTCATTGGAATGGGCTACAAAGTGTGCCTGGTTTGCAAGAACACTTTGTAGACCGTTCCAATGAAGTAGTTCTCTCTAGATAGAGCTATTTCGGCTCTGCTGAAGAGACTCCTCGAGTCGGCCGACTCAAATCTCCTGCTGACAGCAGGAAAATGGAAACTTTAGATGAGAATCTTTCTCAAACCATAGCGGTTTGAGAGATAGGATTTATGTGGGCAGCACAGTGGCTCAGTGGTTAGCACTGTTGCCTTGCAGTGCTGGGGTCCTGGGTTCAAATTCCACCAAGGACAACATCTGCAATGAGTTTGTATGTTCTCACTGTGTTTGTGTGGGTTTCCTCCGGGTACTCCTGTTTCCTCCCACACTCCAAAAACATACTGATAGGTGAATTTAGATCGTGAGCCCCAATGGGGACAGGAACCAATATGAGTGTAAAGCGCTGCGGAATCTGTGTGCGCTATATAAATAAAGGATTATTATTATTATTATTATGCCACATCATTTATTTTTCTTAACCCCTTAGGGACCCTTGACATACCAGGACCGTCAAGGGTAAACTTGCTCGAAAGACCCTTGACGGTCCTGGTACGTCACGTACTTTTTACTTACAGCGCTCTACCGGGAGCGCTGTAAGTAAAAATAGGGCATGAAATAGACCGCTCCAAGATCGGAGCGATCTGTTTCAAGCCCCATAGTGACGCGCCGATACACGTGACAGGTCACGTGTACCGGCTCGTCAAAGTGCCCCTATGCGGACGTTATGGGACGGAAATGTCCCATAACGTCCGGTCCTTAAGGGGTTAATCTCTACAAAACATGAAGATTTTTTTATGGGACATTACTATCACTTTAAATTTAATAGACGGCTAAAATGCACTGAAGGATTTATGAAAATCTAGGAGTTCTTCTTCTGTCCATATGGTGACTATATCATTGATACAGCGGTAATATTTATAAGGTTTGTGATGGTATATAACAAGGAATCTCTTTTCCAGGTTGGCCATAAACAAAATATGCGTATATTGCGCTGCAGTGTTTGTGCTAATGGTGTACGTGTCCGATTGGAAAGAAACGCGTAAAATAAGATTATTCCAATATTGGAAATGGGTTTCCCCGTCATGGTGTGAGGATTTGTAGCAGATCGGACAACCAGTTGCTACTTTCTGTTACAGTCAGTTATTTAAAGGAGAAGTAGCACCTCCTACTAATACCCCTGACTTATATTACTGGCACCTGTGCCTTTACTCTAGAGATGAATCTTCACTCAGTCCTGGATGTCCTGTCTATGGAGGCAGACATGACAGCTTATGGCAATTATTTTAAACTGAATTAAGGAGAGTACATGAGTCTACTTAACCTTTTGAGTCCCAGAAGGGTATCCAGCGCATTGTTTTGCGCTGTGTTCGATAATCTTCTGGCACTCAAAGGGTTAACCCATTAACCCCTTAAGGACCATTGCCGTGCCAGGACCATCACGGCGGTCTGGCACTTAAGGGCCAATGACGGTCCTGGCACGGCATGGAGTTCAGGGCTCCCGGCGCGGCTGCACGCCACTCCGGAAGCGATAATTTAAATTAAAAAAAAAAAAAAAAATGCCCCGTGGTCCGCAAGTGCCGGCCGCACGTGATCGCGCTGGTCCTTAAGGGGTTAAGGGACAGAGGGAGTGTGCAGTGTGCTGGAAACTAAAACAATGTGTTGCATGCCTCTCTGGTCCTTTAAGGGTTAAAAGTGCAGTGAGCCGTATTTGAGGTCCTGTGGACCTGCTAGAAACTATCATGTCCTCCTCATGGGCGACATCCAGGACTGACTGAAGAAGGAACATTAAGAGGAGCCATTACTATATTCATGACATAGAAAGGTGGAGAAGAAAAGGGGAAAATTTTAAAAGTACTGGGAAAGTAACTTAGCTGCTGAGCACCTACTGTGATGTCATAATAACAGATCTCACCAACCAATCGATGCTAAGGAGCAGGTTTCATTGTGATGTCATAATCAGGCTAGGTTCTAAAAGTAACAATGCTGCTGAGCACCTACTGTGATGTCATAATAACAGATCTCACTGACCAATCGGTGTTAAGCAGAAGGTCTATTATGATGTCATAATGAAGCTAGGGTATAAAAAGGCCAGAGCTTGGCAGTCTGTAGTCAAAGTGACGTAGACTCACATCTTTAGTGTAGTATAGTGGTGACTTTGATTACTATACTTCTACTAGCAAGCGAACTAGGTGGTACATCTGTGGTAAACATTCACGTGAACCAACAGGGTACTATCCAGTATTAAAAGGTCTATATCTCCTGGCCTTTAGGGTCATGGAGAGAAGACAGAGGCAGGGTGATCAGGATACAAGGAGAGTCCGCATGGCGGAAGCTCCAGTAGCCGCACCTAGCAGACAACGATCCAGATCTCATATCAGATTGGTATCTGTACGAATGTTGTCCAGGTATGTACACCTGACGTATCTAGCTCTTTTCGGACAGGTAAGACAAATACTTGTCCCTATAGAAGAGTATAGAGGTCCAACACACAGATACATAACCTGGAGGTCGGTCAGAGTCAGAAGTAGAAGGAGGACATCTGGACATAGGACAGACGGTAGGAGAAGAACAGCTCCTCGAAGAGGAGATGAAACACAAGAGAGGCAGAGAACATCTACTAACAGAAGTAGAAGCCGCTCTCCTCATAGAAGGCAGGTAGAGACAAGCAGAAGGAGATCTGGACATAGGACAGACAGTAGGAGAATAACATCTCGAAGAGGAGATGAAACACAAGAGAGGCAGAGAACATCTACTAACAGAAGTAGAAGCCGCTCTCCTCATAGAAGGCAGGCAGAGACAAGCAGAAGGAGTCCACAGACAGCTGATCATTCCCAGTTGTCTGTACCAGTCGAAGTACCTGGACCAAGTCATATGGTCAGTGGGACTGAGCAGGGCAATGTAGGCACACAAGGTAGGTGTGTCATTTGCCTTGAAGACTTTGAGAATGTGGGTGACATACGACATCTGGCGTGCGCCCATGGATTCCACCGTAGCTGCTTGGCAACGTGGTTGATTCAGAATCCCACTTGCCCTCTCTGCCGAATGAGCATTGAATGAATGCCCGAAGTCCGTTTCCCAGTTAGGGAAAGATTTAGGACTACTGACAGAAAACAGACTTCACAGCAATGTGAGGTACGACTCAGCTGCTGCAGATACTGCAGTTGCATCAAAAAAGGACGGACCAGTATTGAGACCTATGGCTGTTGATTTGACAGCAGACAGGATGTTGATCCAGGGAAATATCCGACTGCCATTTGGAGTCAGGAAGGAATTTTTTTACCCACTTGGGGCTAAATTGGCAAAGGCTTCAATGGGGTTTTTTTCTGCCTTCCTCTGGATCAACAGGGTAATGTGACATGGGCTGAAATTGATGGACAAAAGTCTGTTTTTCAGCCATGTCATTACCTATGTTACTAGGTAGAATTATGACAGTTGGTCTCACAGCAGGTAGGATGTTGATCCAGGGAAATAGCCGACTGCCATTTGGAGTCAGGAAGGAATTGTTTTTACCCACTTGGGGCTAAATTGGCAAAGGCTTCAGTGGGTTTTTTTTTGCCTTCCTCTGGATCAACAGGGGTAATGATGGACGTATGTCTTTTTTTTTCAGCCTCATCAACTACCTTACTATTTTACTATATAAATAAACTAATATAAACCTGAAAGAACTGTGTTGTGCCTCTTGTACTTTAAAGATATATATATGTTTGTGACTGTGTCTGTCATGAGGCTGCTGGTCAGGAAAGGGTGCTGACCACAGCCACAAAAGTAAATTAATAAAGTAGAACCCAAAAAGCAAAGAAACTAGAACACACACAATTAAGGGGGAAGCCAATGTATTTAACAAATGCATACATGGACCACTAAAGAGCACTGCAAAACAAGACATATATGAAACTGAAAAGGACAGTGACTCAGGACTACTAGGGACAGGACCTATGGGCAATACTAGGGACAGGACCTATGGGCAATACTAGGGACAGGACCTATGGGCAATACTAGGGACAGGACTTATGGGCAAAACTAGGGACAGGACCTATGGGCAATACTAGGGATAGGACCTATGGGCAATACTAGGGACAGGACCTATGGGCAATACTAGGGACAGGACCTATGGGCAAAACTAGGGACAGGGGCCACTGAGGACGGAGAGAAGGGGCTTCTGAGAACGGAGAGCAAGGGCCACTGAGAACAGGGACAAAGTCAGCTGTGATACTAAAGGAATGCAGCCAGCTCCGGAACTCTGGGGGTGCAGCCGGGCTCAAGGAACAAGGGGTAACTCAAGGAACTCTGGGGGAGACACCGGGCTCTAGGAAGTCAAGGGGTACAGCTGGTTCTGGAAGTCCAGGGGTGCAGCTGCTTGCTACACACGGGGATGCACGGCCTGCACTGGAATACGGGGTGCACAGCCTGCACTGGAACACGGGGTGCACAGCCTGCACTGGAACACGGGGTGCACAGCCTGCACTGGAACACGGGGTGCACAGCCTGCACTGGAACACGGGGTGCACAGCCTGCACTGGAACACGGGGTGCACAGCCTGCACTGGAACACGGGGTGCACAGCCTGCACTGGAACACGGGGTGCACAGCCTGCACTGGAACACGGGGTGCACAGCCTGCACTGGAACAAGGGGTGCACAGCCTGCACTGGAACACGGGGTGCACAGCCTGCACTGGAACAAGGGGTGAACAGCCTGCACTGGAACACGGGGTGCACAGCCTGCACTGGAACAAGGGGTGAACAGCCTGCACTGGAATACGGGGTGCACAGCCTGCACTGGAACACGGGGTGCACAGCCTGCACTGGAACACGGGGTGCACAGCCTGCACTGGAACAAGGGGTGAACAGCCTGCACTGGAATACGGGGTGCACAGCCTGCACTGGAACACGGGGTACACAGCCTGCACTGGAACACGGGGTTCACAGCCTGCACTGGAACACGGGGTGCACAGCCTGCACTGGAACAAGGGGTGCTCAGCCTGCACTGGAACAAGGGGTGCACAGCCTGCACTGGAACAAGGGGTGCACAGCCTGCACTGGAACACGAGGTGCACAGCCTGCACTGGAATACGGGGTGCACAGCCTGCACTGGAACACGGGGTGCACAGCCTGCACTGGAATACGGGGTGCACAGCCTGCACTGGAACAAGGGGTGCACAGCCTGCACTGGAATACGGGGTGCACAGCCTGCACTGGAATACGGGGTGCACAGCCTGCACTGGAACACTGGGTGCACAGCCTGCACTGGAACACTGGGTGCACAGCATGCACTGGAACAAGGGGTGAACAGCCTGCACTGGAACAAGGGGTGCACAGCCTGCACTGGAACACGGGGTGCACAGCCTGCACTGGAACACGGGGTGCACAGCCTGCACTGGAACACGGGGTGCACAGCCTGCACTGGAACACGGGGTGCACACCCTGCACTGGAACAAGGGGTGAACAGCCTGCACTGGAATACGGGGTGCACAGCCTGCACTGGAATACGGGGTACACAGCCTGCACTGGAACAAGGGGTGCACAGCCTGCACTGGAACAAGGGGTGCACAGCCTGCACTGGAACAAGGGGTGCACAGCCTGCACTGGAACAAGGGGTGCTCAGCCTGCACTGGAATAAGGGGTGCACAGCCTGCACTGGAACAAGGGGTGCACAGCCTGCACTGGAACACGAGGTGCACAGCCTGCACTGGAACACGGGGTGCACAGCCTGCACTGGAACACAGGGTGCACAGCCTGCACTGGAATACGGGGTGCACAGCCTGCACTGGAACACGGGGTGCACAGCCTGCACTGGAACACGGGGTGCACAGCCTGCACTGGAACACGGGGTGCACAGCCTGCACTGGAATACGGGGTGCACAGCCTGCACTGGAATACGGGGTGCACAGCCTGCACTGGAATACGGGGTGCACAGCCTGCACTGGAACAAGGGGTGCACAGCCTGCACTGGAACAAGGGGTGCACAGCCTGCACTGGAACACGGGGTGCACAGCCTGCACTGGAACACGGGGTGCACAGCCTGCACTGGAATACGGGGTGCACAGCCTGCACTGGAACACGGGGTGCACAGCCTGCACTGGAACACGGGGTGCACAGCCTGCACTGGAATACGGGGTGCACAGCCTGCACTGGAACACGGGGTGCACAGCCTGCACTGGAACAAGGGGTGAACAGCCTGCACTGGAACAAGGGGTGAACAGCCTGCACTGGAACAAGGGGTGCACAGCCTGCACTGGAACACGGGGTGCACAGCCTGCACTGGAACACGGGGTGAACAGCCTGCACTGGAACAAGGGGTGAACAGCCTGCACTGGAACAAGGGGTGAACAGCCTGCACTGGAACACGGGGTGAACACCCTGCACTGGAACACGGGGTGCACAGCCTGCACTGGAACACGGGGTGAACAGCCTGCACTGGAACACGGACACAGGAGGTAGCAGTCAATACAGGAACACAGGAGGGCCATCGGCAACCCAGGAACACAGGAGGGCCATCGGCAATTCAGGAAGACATGAAGGCCATCGGCAATCCAGGAACACATGAGGGCCACTGGCAATTAAGGAACAAAGAAGGGCCATTGGCAATTCAAGAACACAGGAGGGCCCAGGGTCAATGGGACAGAAACCAACAGGGACAGGACAGGATGGGAGGTGAAGTCTATGCAGTGTGAAGACAAGTATAATCTGGACCAGAACAAGGGGAAAGACTACACTAAACAGGGCAGAGGTGATTGCAGGTGATAGGGGCCAGCTGGGAAGAAAATCAGGCCTCTGTAATTAGGTAGCTGCAGCCTGAAACAGCACCAAGGGAAGACAGTGGCACTGAGAGGTACTGCTCCAGACTGAAGAGAGGACAGGGCAATGACAGTGTCTCACTGTCTGAGTGTGTTTCTCTGTATCTTAGTGTCTGTGTCACTGACTGTGTGTGTCTGTGACTGTCTCACTATGTGTGTATCTCTGTTACTGTGTCTCTGTGTGTCACCATCTGTGTGTGTGTGTCTCACCAGCACCCTGTAAATGCAACAACATCTGTCACCAGCACCATCTCCCAACAACACTGTGTTTTGCCTGTAATGACTTTGGCGTCTATTACCTTTTGCACTTATTACCTTTGGCCTCTACTGCATTTTGCCAGTATTGCTTTTTACAGCTATTCACTTCCTCTGTAATATTCTGCATACTGCCTATGACTAAGTGAGGTTACTCATGAAACGCGTCAGGCGGGTCATATGTATTTTTTGCCCTCCACCTTATATGTCTCTCCTTTTTGTAATATTTTTACTGCTAATAAAGCTTTGAAGACTTTTTATTGTCTCTCTTGTCTGGCTTGATTCTCTGGCGGATCCGTGGAGCGCCCCCATCCTGTTGTCTTCCAGTACCGCCTTTTTACTATTCAATATTGCCTTTCACTTACTAGCTGTATCCTTCTACCTCTATCATACAGCATTCTGCACATAATGCCCTACATATGCCCTTTACTGTATGCCATTTGCCCTGTACCTTATTGCCTTTCACCATAGTTTTTTCCCTAATACCCTATAATCTATTGTGTTTGCTCTATATAGTGTAAGGCAGATACACTTTATATCATACTAGTTGAACAGCCCGTTACACGGGCCACAGTGTCACAGCCACCCGGTCGCGGGGCAGTCACGCGCAGTAGAGACTGCCCGCGCCACAGCTGATACATAGCTGGATGCTCCTTCGGAGCACCCAGCTCTGTATAAGCCTCGGCGCAGCCAGTCTCTACTGCGCATGACTGCAGCACACGTAGCAGTGTCTACTGTGCATGTCACGGCATTACACACGATTTAGCGAATTATTATATAGGATGGAGTTAACAATATAACATCTTCATCACACCATAATCACTATATCCTACCTTTACCGTATGATCTATCACTTACATCATTCTACTGTTCTTACCACGGAGTTGCCCCTGCCCCAACGTTACTCTTTTGAGTGGCAGTGGGTTATTGTTTTGTGACTGTAGCGCTTTCATGATGTTGCATATTTGTTTTAGTGCGGGGTTGCGTGTAGTCACTACGTGTAGTGCTTTCCATCTCTTTGTATTGTAACATATGTTCACAGGGTGTTTTCAATGCAGATGTTCTTTTCTTTGTGATTGCCCTTGTAGCCTATTTCAATGATACAGACAATGTTTTTAGAAGATTGTTGCAGTCACTGGTATCCAAGCATATGGGGTGGTACGTGATAAACAAGGCATCATTCGTAGCCAAAGTTATTAGTGTGAGCTGGGTGAAAGATAACTGCATCTGTCCATGGGTTTTCTGTATACAGATGAGTGTAGTTTGCCCTTGGTGAAAGTTTGGGTTGTGTCCAGGAAACGTACACTTTCTAAAGATAAATCCATTTTAAAGGCACACTAACGTCCCATAAAAAATACTTTTTGTTTTTTAAGGGTTGAAAAAAAATAATTTGCAGCAAATCCTCTCTCTCAAACACCTATGGTTTGAGAGATATTCGCATTTAAAGTCCCCCCCTCCCTCCCCTTCTCCTGACGTTAGCGCTGTGCTGACAGCAGGAGATCCGGATCCGAGCACCAGCCGGCGGCTCTCCAGCAGAGTCGAAATAGAAATATTTAAAAAAAAATTACTTCATTGGAATGGGCTACAAAGTGTGCCTGGTTTGCAAGAACACTTTGTAGACCGTTCCAATGAAGTAGTTCTCTCTAGATAGAGCTATTTCGGCTCTGCTGAAGAGACTCCTCGAGTCGGCCGACTCAAATCTCCTGCTGACAGCAGGAAAATGGAAACTTTAGATGAGAATCTTTCTCAAACCATAGCGGTTTGAGAGATAGGATTTATGTGGGCAGCACAGTGGCTCAGTGGTTAGCACTGTTGCCTTGCAGTGCTGGGGTCCTGGGTTCAAATTCCACCAAGGACAACATCTGCAATGAGTTTGTATGTTCTCACTGTGTTTGTGTGGGTTTCCTCCGGGTACTCCTGTTTCCTCCCACACTCCAAAAACATACTGATAGGTGAATTTAGATCGTGAGCCCCAATGGGGACAGGAACCAATATGAGTGTAAAGCGCTGCGGAATCTGTGTGCGCTATATAAATAAAGGATTATTATTATTATTATTATTATGCCACATCATTTATTTTTCTTAACCCCTTAGGGACCCTTGACATACCAGGACCGTCAAGGGTAAACTTGCTCGAAAGACCCTTGACGGTCCTGGTACGTCACGTACTTTTTACTTACAGCGCTCTACCGGGAGCGCTGTAAGTAAAAATAGGGCATGAAATAGACCGCTCCAAGATCGGAGCGATCTGTTTCAAGCCCCATAGTGACGCGCCGATACACGTGACAGGTCACGTGTACCGGCTCGTCAAAGTGCCCCTATGCGGACGTTATGGGACGGAAATGTCCCATAACGTCCGGTCCTTAAGGGGTTAATCTCTACAAAACATGAAGATTTTTTTATGGGACATTACTATCACTTTAAATTTAATAGACGGCTAAAATGCACTGAAGGATTTATGAAAATCTAGGAGTTCTTCTTCTGTCCATATGGTGACTATATCATTGATACAGCGGTAATATTTATAAGGTTTGTGATGGTATATAACAAGGAATCTCTTTTCCAGGTTGGCCATAAACAAAATATGCGTATATTGCGCTGCAGTGTTTGTGCTAATGGTGTACGTGTCCGATTGGAAAGAAACGCGTAAAATAAGATTATTCCAATATTGGAAATGGGTTTCCCCGTCATGGTGTGAGGATTTGTAGCAGATCGGACAACCAGTTGCTACTTTCTGTTACAGTCAGTTATTTAAAGGAGAAGTAGCACCTCCTACTAATACCCCTGACTTATATTACTGGCACCTGTGCCTTTACTCTAGAGATGAATCTTCACTCAGTCCTGGATGTCCTGTCTATGGAGGCAGACATGACAGCTTATGGCAATTATTTTAAACTGAATTAAGGAGAGTACATGAGTCTACTTAACCTTTTGAGTCCCAGAAGGGTATCCAGCGCATTGTTTTGCGCTGTGTTCGATAATCTTCTGGCACTCAAAGGGTTAACCCATTAACCCCTTAAGGACCATTGCCGTGCCAGGACCATCACGGCGGTCTGGCACTTAAGGGCCAATGACGGTCCTGGCACGGCATGGAGTTCAGGGCTCCCGGCGCGGCTGCACGCCACTCCGGAAGCGATAATTTAAATTAAAAAAAAAAAAAAAAATGCCCCGTGGTCCGCAAGTGCCGGCCGCACGTGATCGCGCTGGTCCTTAAGGGGTTAAGGGACAGAGGGAGTGTGCAGTGTGCTGGAAACTAAAACAATGTGTTGCATGCCTCTCTGGTCCTTTAAGGGTTAAAAGTGCAGTGAGCCGTATTTGAGGTCCTGTGGACCTGCTAGAAACTATCATGTCCTCCTCATGGGCGACATCCAGGACTGACTGAAGAAGGAACATTAAGAGGAGCCATTACTATATTCATGACATAGAAAGGTGGAGAAGAAAAGGGGAAAATTTTAAAAGTACTGGGAAAGTAACTTAGCTGCTGAGCACCTACTGTGATGTCATAATAACAGATCTCACCAACCAATCGATGCTAAGGAGCAGGTTTCATTGTGATGTCATAATCAGGCTAGGTTCTAAAAGTAACAATGCTGCTGAGCACCTACTGTGATGTCATAATAACAGATCTCACTGACCAATCGGTGTTAAGCAGAAGGTCTATTATGATGTCATAATGAAGCTAGGGTATAAAAAGGCCAGAGCTTGGCAGTCTGTAGTCAAAGTGACGTAGACTCACATCTTTAGTGTAGTATAGTGGTGACTTTGATTACTATACTTCTACTAGCAAGCGAACTAGGTGGTACATCTGTGGTAAACATTCACGTGAACCAACAGGGTACTATCCAGTATTAAAAGGTCTATATCTCCTGGCCTTTAGGGTCATGGAGAGAAGACAGAGGCAGGGTGATCAGGATACAAGGAGAGTCCGCATGGCGGAAGCTCCAGTAGCCGCACCTAGCAGACAACGATCCAGATCTCATATCAGATTGGTATCTGTACGAATGTTGTCCAGGTATGTACACCTGACGTATCTAGCTCTTTTCGGACAGGTAAGACAAATACTTGTCCCTATAGAAGAGTATAGAGGTCCAACACACAGATACATAACCTGGAGGTCGGTCAGAGTCAGAAGTAGAAGGAGGACATCTGGACATAGGACAGACGGTAGGAGAAGAACAGCTCCTCGAAGAGGAGATGAAACACAAGAGAGGCAGAGAACATCTACTAACAGAAGTAGAAGCCGCTCTCCTCATAGAAGGCAGGCAGAGACAAGCAGAAGGAGTCCACAGACAGCTGATCATTCCCAGTTGTCTGTACCAGTCGAAGTACCTGGACCAAGTCATATGGTCAGTGGGACTGAGCAGGGCAATGTAGGCACACAAGGTAGGTGTGTCATTTGCCTTGAAGACTTTGAGAATGTGGGTGACATACGACATCTGGCGTGCGCCCATGGATTCCACCGTAGCTGCTTGGCAACGTGGTTGATTCAGAATCCCACTTGCCCTCTCTGCCGAATGAGCATTGAATGAATGCCCGAAGTCCGTTTCCCAGTTAGGGAAAGATTTAGGACTACTGACAGAAAACAGACTTCACAGCAATGTGAGGTACGACTCAGCTGCTGCAGATACTGCAGTTGCATCAAAAAAGGACGGACCAGTATTGAGACCTATGGCTGTTGATTTGACAGCAGACAGGATGTTGATCCAGGGAAATATCCGACTGCCATTTGGAGTCAGGAAGGAATTTTTTTACCCACTTGGGGCTAAATTGGCAAAGGCTTCAATGGGGTTTTTTTCTGCCTTCCTCTGGATCAACAGGGTAATGTGACATGGGCTGAAATTGATGGACAAAAGTCTGTTTTTCAGCCATGTCATTACCTATGTTACTAGGTAGAATTATGACAGTTGGTCTCACAGCAGGTAGGATGTTGATCCAGGGAAATAGCCGACTGCCATTTGGAGTCAGGAAGGAATTGTTTTTACCCACTTGGGGCTAAATTGGCAAAGGCTTCAGTGGGTTTTTTTTTGCCTTCCTCTGGATCAACAGGGGTAATGATGGACGTATGTCTTTTTTTTTCAGCCTCATCAACTACCTTACTATTTTACTATATAAATAAACTAATATAAACCTGAAAGAACTGTGTTGTGCCTCTTGTACTTTAAAGATATATATATGTTTGTGACTGTGTCTGTCATGAGGCTGCTGGTCAGGAAAGGGTGCTGACCACAGCCACAAAAGTAAATTAATAAAGTAGAACCCAAAAAGCAAAGAAACTAGAACACACACAATTAAGGGGGAAGCCAATGTATTTAACAAATGCATACATGGACCACTAAAGAGCACTGCAAAACAAGACATATATGAAACTGAAAAGGACAGTGACTCAGGACTACTAGGGACAGGACCTATGGGCAATACTAGGGACAGGACCTATGGGCAATACTAGGGACAGGACCTATGGGCAATACTAGGGACAGGACTTATGGGCAAAACTAGGGACAGGACCTATGGGCAATACTAGGGATAGGACCTATGGGCAATACTAGGGACAGGACCTATGGGCAATACTAGGGACAGGACCTATGGGCAAAACTAGGGACAGGGGCCACTGAGGACGGAGAGAAGGGGCTTCTGAGAACGGAGAGCAAGGGCCACTGAGAACAGGGACAAAGTCAGCTGTGATACTAAAGGAATGCAGCCAGCTCCGGAACTCTGGGGGTGCAGCCGGGCTCAAGGAACAAGGGGTAACTCAAGGAACTCTGGGGGAGACACCGGGCTCTAGGAAGTCAAGGGGTACAGCTGGTTCTGGAAGTCCAGGGGTGCAGCTGCTTGCTACACACGGGGATGCACGGCCTGCACTGGAATACGGGGTGCACAGCCTGCACTGGAATACGGGGTGCACAGCCTGCACTGGAACACGGGGTGCACAGCCTGCACTGGAACACGGGGTGCACAGCCTGCACTGGAACACGGGGTGCACAGCCTGCACTGGAACACGGGGTGCACAGCCTGCACTGGAACACGGGGTGCACAGCCTGCACTGGAACAAGGGGTGCACAGCCTGCACTGGAACACGGGGTGCACAGCCTGCACTGGAACAAGGGGTGAACAGCCTGCACTGGAACACGGGGTGCACAGCCTGCACTGGAACAAGGGGTGAACAGCCTGCACTGGAATACGGGGTGCACAGCCTGCACTGGAACACGGGGTGCACAGCCTGCACTGGAACACGGGGTGCACAGCCTGCACTGGAACAAGGGGTGAACAGCCTGCACTGGAATACGGGGTGCACAGCCTGCACTGGAACACGGGGTACACAGCCTGCACTGGAACACGGGGTACACAGCCTGCACTGGAACACGGGGTTCACAGCCTGCACTGGAACACGGGGTGCACAGCCTGCACTGGAACAAGGGGTGCTCAGCCTGCACTGGAACAAGGGGTGCACAGCCTGCACTGGAACAAGGGGTGCACAGCCTGCACTGGAACACGAGGTGCACAGCCTGCACTGGAATACGGGGTGCACAGCCTGCACTGGAACACGGGGTGCACAGCCTGCACTGGAATACGGGGTGCACAGCCTGCACTGGAACAAGGGGTGCACAGCCTGCACTGGAATACGGGGTGCACAGCCTGCACTGGAATACGGGGTGCACAGCCTGCACTGGAACACTGGGTGCACAGCCTGCACTGGAACACTGGGTGCACAGCATGCACTGGAACAAGGGGTGAACAGCCTGCACTGGAACAAGGGGTGCACAGCCTGCACTGGAACACGGGGTGCACAGCCTGCACTGGAACACGGGGTGCACAGCCTGCACTGGAACACGGGGTGCACAGCCTGCACTGGAACACGGGGTGCACAGCCTGCACTGGAACAAGGGGTGAACAGCCTGCACTGGAATACGGGGTGCACAGCCTGCACTGGAATACGGGGTACACAGCCTGCACTGGAACAAGGGGTGCACAGCCTGCACTGGAACAAGGGGTGCACAGCCTGCACTGGAACAAGGGGTGCACAGCCTGCACTGGAACAAGGGGTGCTCAGCCTGCACTGGAATAAGGGGTGCACAGCCTGCACTGGAACAAGGGGTGCACAGCCTGCACTGGAACACGAGGTGCACAGCCTGCACTGGAACACGGGGTGCACAGCCTGCACTGGAACACAGGGTGCACAGCCTGCACTGGAATACGGGGTGCACAGCCTGCACTGGAACACGGGGTGCACAGCCTGCACTGGAACACGGGGTGCACAGCCTGCACTGGAACACGGGGTGCACAGCCTGCACTGGAATACGGGGTGCACAGCCTGCACTGGAATACGGGGTGCACAGGCTGCACTGGAATACGGGGTGCACAGCCTGCACTGGAACAAGGGGTGCACAGCCTGCACTGGAACAAGGGGTGCACAGCCTGCACTGGAACACGGGGTGCACAGCCTGCACTGGAACACGGGGTGCACAGCCTGCACTGGAATACGGGGTGCACAGCCTGCACTGGAACACGGGGTGCACAGCCTGCACTGGAACACGGGGTGCACAGCCTGCACTGGAATACGGGGTGCACAGCCTGCACTGGAACACGGGGTGCACAGCCTGCACTGGAACAAGGGGTGAACAGCCTGCACTGGAACAAGGGGTGAACAGCCTGCACTGGAACAAGGGGTGCACAGCCTGCACTGGAACACAGGGTGCACAGCCTGCACTGGAACACGGGGTGAACAGCCTGCACTGGAACAAGGGGTGAACAGCCTGCACTGGAACAAGGGGTGAACAGCCTGCACTGGAACACGGGGTGAACACCCTGCACTGGAACACGGGGTGCACAGCCTGCACTGGAACACGGGGTGAACAGCCTGCACTGGAACACGGACACAGGAGGTAGCAGTCAATACAGGAACACAGGAGGGCCATCGGCAACCCAGGAACACAGGAGGGCCATCGGCAATTCAGGAAGACATGAAGGCCATCGGCAATCCAGGAACACATGAGGGCCACTGGCAATTAAGGAACAAAGAAGGGCCATTGGCAATTCAAGAACACAGGAGGGCCCAGGGTCAATGGGACAGAAACCAACAGGGACAGGACAGGATGGGAGGTGAAGTCTATGCAGTGTGAAGACAAGTATAATCTGGACCAGAACAAGGGGAAAGACTACACTAAACAGGGCAGAGGTGATTGCAGGTGATAGGGGCCAGCTGGGAAGAAAATCAGGCCTCTGTAATTAGGTAGCTGCAGCCTGAAACAGCACCAAGGGAAGACAGTGGCACTGAGAGGTACTGCTCCAGACTGAAGAGAGGACAGGGCAATGACAGTGTCTCACTGTCTGAGTGTGTTTCTCTGTATCTTAGTGTCTGTGTCACTGACTGTGTGTGTCTGTGACTGTCTCACTATGTGTGTATCTCTGTTACTGTGTCTCTGTGTGTCACCATCTGTGTGTGTGTGTGTGTCACCAACACCCTGTAAATGCAACAACATCTGTCACCAGCACCATCTCCCAACAACACTGTGTTTTGCCTGTAATGACTTTGGCGTCTATTACCTTTTGCACTTATTACCTTTGGCCTCTACTGCATTTTGCCAGTATTGCTTTTTACAGCTATTCACTTCCTCTGTAATATTCTGCATACTGCCTATGACTAAGTGAGGTTACTCATGAAACGCGTCAGGCGGGTCATATGTATTTTTTGCCCTCCACCTTATATGTCTCTCCTTTTTGTAATATTTTTACTGCTAATAAAGCTTTGAAGACTTTTTATTGTTTCTCTTGTCTGGCTTGATTCTCTGGCGGATCCGTGGAGCGCCCCCATCCTGTTGTCTTCCAGTACCGCCTTTTTACTATTCAATATTGCCTTTCACTTACTAGCTGTATCCTTCTACCTCTATCATACAGCATTCTGCACATAATGCCCTACATATGCCCTTTACTGTATGCCATTTGCCCTGTACCTTATTGCCTTTCACCATAGTTTTTTCCCTAATACCCTATAATCTATTGTGTTTGCTCTATATAGTGTAAGGCAGATACACTTTATATCATACTAGTTGAACAGCCCGTTACACGGGCCACAGTGTCACAGCCACCCGGTCGCGGGGCAGTCACGCGCAGTAGAGACTGCCCGCGCCACAGCTGATACATAGCTGGATGCTCCTTCGGAGCACCCAGCTCTGTATAAGCCTCGGCGCAGCCAGTCTCTACTGCGCATGACTGCAGCACACGTAGCAGTGTCTACTGTGCATGTCACGGCATTACACACGATTTAGCGAATTATTATATAGGATGGAGTTAACAATATAACATCTTCATCACACCATAATCACTATATCCTACCTTTACCGTATGATCTATCACTTACATCATTCTACTGTTCTTACCACGGAGTTGCCCCTGCCCCAACGTTACTCTTTTGAGTGGCAGTGGGTTATTGTTTTGTGACTGTAGCGCTTTCATGATGTTGCATATTTGTTTTAGTGCGGGGTTGCGTGTAGTCACTACGTGTAGTGCTTTCCATCTCTTTGTATTGTAACATATGTTCACAGGGTGTTTTCAATGCAGATGTTCTTTTCTTTGTGATTGCCCTTGTAGCCTATTTCAATGATACAGACAATGTTTTTAGAAGATTGTTGCAGTCACTGGTATCCAAGCATATGGGGTGGTACGTGATAAACAAGGCATCATTCGTAGCCAAAGTTATTAGTGTGAGCTGGGTGAAAGATAACTGCACCTGTCCATGGGTTTTCTGTATACAGATGAGTGTAGTTTGCCCTTGGTGAAAGTTTGGGTTGTGTCCAGGAAACGTACACTTTCTAAAGATAAATCCATTTTAAAGGCACACTAACGTCCCATAAAAAATACTTTTTGTTTTTTAAGGGTTGAAAAAAAATAATTTGCAGCAAATCCTCTCTCTCAAACACCTATGGTTTGAGAGATATTCGCATTTACAGTCCCCCCTCCCTCCCCTTCTCCTGACGTTAGCGCTGTGCTGACAGCAGGAGATCCGGATCCGAGCACCAGCCGGCGGCTCTCCAGCAGAGTCGAAATAGAAATATTTAAAAAAAAATTACTTCATTGGAATGGGCTACAAAGTGTGCCTGGTTTGCAAGAACACTTTGTAGACCGTTCCAATGAAGTAGTTCTCTCTAGATAGAGCTATTTCGGCTCTGCTGAAGAGACTCCTCGAGTCGGCCGACTCAAATCTCCTGCTGACAGCAGGAAAATGGAAACTTTAGATGAGAATCTTTCTCAAACCATAGCGGTTTGAGAGATAGGATTTATGTGGGCAGCACAGTGGCTCAGTGGTTAGCACTGTTGCCTTGCAGTGCTGGGGTCCTGGGTTCAAATTCCACCAAGGACAACATCTGCAATGAGTTTGTATGTTCTCACTGTGTTTGTGTGGGTTTCCTCCGGGTACTCCTGTTTCCTCCCACACTCCAAAAACATACTGATAGGTGAATTTAGATTGTGAGCCCCAATGGGGACAGGAACCAATATGAGTGTAAAGCGCTGCGGAATCTGTGTGCGCTATATAAATAAAGGATTATTATTATTATTATTATGCCACATCATTTATTTTTCTTAACCCCTTAGGGACCCTTGACATACCAGGACCGTCAAGGGTAAACTTGCTCGAAAGACCCTTGACGGTCCTGGTACGTCACGTACTTTTTACTTACAGCGCTCTACCGGGAGCGCTGTAAGTAAAAATAGGGCATGAAATAGACCGCTCCAAGATCGGAGCGATCTGTTTCAAGCCCCATAGTGACGCGCCGATACACGTGACAGGTCACGTGTACCGGCTCGTCAAAGTGCCCCTATGCGGACGTTATGGGACGGAAATGTCCCATAACGTCCGGTCCTTAAGGGGTTAATCTCTACAAAACATGAAGATTTTTTTATGGGACATTACTATCACTTTAAATTTAATAGACGGCTAAAATGCACTGAAGGATTTATGAAAATCTACGAGTTCTTCTTCTGTCCATATGGTGACTATATCATTGATACAGCGGTAATATTTATAAGGTTTGTGATGGTATATAACAAGGAATCTCTTTTCCAGGTTGGCCATAAACAAAATATGCGTATATTGCGCTGCAGTGTTTGTGCTAATGGTGTACGTGTCCGATTGGAAAGAAACGCGTAAAATAAGATTATTCCAATATTGGAAATGGGTTTCCCCGTCATGGTGTGAGGATTTGTAGCAGATCGGACAACCAGTTGCTACTTTCTGTTACAGTCAGTTATTTAAAGGAGAAGTAGCACCTCCTACTAATACCCCTGACTTATATTACTGGCACCTGTGCCTTTACTCTAGAGATGAATCTTCACTCAGTCCTGGATGTCCTGTCTATGGAGGCAGACATGACAGCTTATGGCAATTATTTTAAACTGAATTAAGGAGAGTACATGAGTCTACTTAACCTTTTGAGTCCCAGAAGGGTATCCAGCGCATTGTTTTGCGCTGTGTTCGATAATCTTCTGGCACTCAAAGGGTTAACCCATTAACCCCTTAAGGACCATTGCCGTGCCAGGACCATCACGGCGGTCTGGCACTTAAGGACCAATGACGGTCCTGGCACGGCATGGAGTTCAGGGCTCCCGGAGCGGCTGCACGCCACTCCGGAAGCGATAATTTAAATTAAAAAAAAAAAAAAAAATGCCCCGTGGTCCGCAAGTGCCGGCCGCACGTGATCGCGCTGGTCCTTAAGGGGTTAAGGGACAGAGGGAGTGTGCAGTGTGCTGGAAACTAAAACAATGTGTTGCATGCCTCTCTGGTCCTTTAAGGGTTAAAAGTGCAGTGAGCCGTATTTGAGGTCCTGTGGACCTGCTAGAAACTATCATGTCCTCCTCATGGGTGACATCCAGGACTGACTGAAGAAGGAACATTAAGAGGAGCCATTACTATATTCATGACATAGAAAGGTGGAGAAGAAAAGGGGAAAATTTTAAAAGTACTGGGAAAGTAACTTAGCTGCTGAGCACCTACTGTGATGTCATAATAACAGATCTCACCAACCAATCGATGCTAAGGAGCAGGTTTCATTGTGATGTCATAATCAGGCTAGGTTCTAAAAGTAACAATGCTGCTGAGCACCTACTGTGATGTCATAATAACAGATCTCACTGACCAATCGGTGTTAAGCAGAAGGTCTATTATGATGTCATAATGAAGCTAGGGTATAAAAGGCCAGAGCTTGGCAGTCTGTAGTCAAAGTGACGTAGACTCACATCTTTAGTGTAGTATAGTGGTGACTTTGATTACTATACTTCTACTAGCAAGCGAACTAGGTGGTACATCTGTGGTAAACATTCACGTGAACCAACAGGGTACTATCCAGTATTAAAAGGTCTATATCTCCTGGCCTTTAGGGTCATGGAGAGAAGACAGAGGCAGGGTGATCAGGATACAAGGAGAGTCCGCATGGCGGAAGCTCCAGTAGCCGCACCTAGCAGGCAACGATCCAGATCTCATATCAGATTGGTATCTGTACGAATGTTGTCCAGGTATGTACACCTGACGTATCTAGCTCTTTTCGGACAGGTAAGACAAATACTTGTCCCTATAGAAGAGTATAGAGGTCCAACACACAGATACATAACCTGGAGGTCGGTCAGAGTCAGAAGTAGAAGGAGGACATCTGGACATAGGACAGACGGTAGGAGAAGAACAGCTCCTCGAAGAGGAGATGAAACGCAAGAGAGGCAGAGAACATCTACTAACAGAAGTAGAAGCCGCTCTCCTCATAGAAGGCAGGTAGAGACAAGCAGAAGGAGATCTGGACATAGGACAGACAGTAGGAGAATAACATCTCGAAGAGGAGATGAAACACAAGAGAGGCAGAGAACATCTACTAACAGAAGTAGAAGCCGCTCTCCTCATAGAAGGCAGGCAGAGACAAGCAGAAGGAGTCCACAGACAGCTGATCATTCCCAGTTGTCTGTACCAGTCGAAGTACCTGGACCAAGTCATATGGTCAGTGGGACTGAGCAGGGCAATGAAGGCACACAAGGTAGGTGTGTCATTTGCCTTGAAGACTTTGAGAATGTGGGCGACATACGACATCTGGCGTGCGCCCATGGATTCCACCGTAGCTGCTTGGCAACGTGGTTGATTCAGAATCCCACTTGCCCTCTCTGCCGAATGAGCATTCAATGAATGCCCGAAGTCCGTTTCCCAGTTAGGGAAAGATTTAGGACTACTGACAGAAAACAGACTTCACAGCAATGTGAGGTACGACTCAGCTGCTGCAGATACTGCAGTTGCATCAAAAAAGGACGGACCAGTATTGAGACCTATGGCTGCTGATTTGACAGCAGACAGGATGTTGATCCAGGGAAATATCCGACTGCCATTTGGAGTCAGGAAGGAATTTTTTTACCCACTTGGGGCTAAATTGGCAAAGGCTTCAATGGGTTTTTTTTTTGCCTTCCTCTGGATCAACAGGGTAATGTGACATGGGCTGAAATTGATGGACAAAAGTCTGTTTTTCAGCCATGTCATTACCTATGTTACTAGGCAGAATTATGACAGTTGGTCTCACAGCAGGTAGGATGTTGATCCAGGGAAATAGCCGACTGCCATTTGGAGTCAGGAAGGAATTTTTTTACCCACTTGGGGCTAAATTGGCAAAGGCTTCAGTGTTTTGTTTTTTTTTGCCTTCCTCTGGATCAACAGGGGTAATGATGGACGTATGTCTTTTTTTCAGCCTCATCAACTACCTTACTATTTTAATATATAAATAAACTGATATAAACCTGAAAGAACTGTGTTGTGCCTCTTGTACTTTAAAAATATTTATATGTTTGTGACTGTGTGTCTCACTGTTTGAGTATCTTAGTGTCTGTGTCACTGTCTCACTATGTGTGTATCTCTGTCACTGTGTCTCTGTGTGTCACCATCTGTGTGTGTCTCACCAGCACCCTGTAAATGCAACAAAGTCTGTCAGCAGCACCATCTCCCAACAACACTGTGTTTTGCCTGTAATGACTTTGGCGTCTATTACCTTTTGCATTTATTACCTTTGGCCTCTACTGCATTTTGCCAATATTGCTTTTTACAGCTATTCATTTTCTCTATAATATTCTGCATACTGCTTATGACTAAGTGAGGTTACTCATGAAACGCGTCAGGCGGGTCATATGTATTTTTTACCCTCCACCTTATATGTCTCTCCTTTTTGTAATATTTTACTGCTAATAAAGCTTTGAAGACTTTTTATTGTCTCTCTTGTCTGGCTTGATTCTCTGGCGGATCTGTAGAGCGCCCCCATCCTGTTGTCTTCCAGTACTGCCTTTTTACTATTCAGTATTGCCTTTCACTTACTAGCTATATCCTTCTACCTCTATCATACATCATTCTGCATATAATGTCCTGCATATGCCCTTTACTATATGCCATTTGCTCTGTACCTTAGTGCCTTTCACCCATAGCTTTTTCCCTAATGCCCTATACTGTATTGTGTTTGCTCTATATAGCGTAAGGCATATACACTTCATACGATATGGCGTTAACAATATAACGTACAATATCTTTATCACACCATAGTCACTATATCCTGCCTTTACCGTATGATCTTTCACTTACATCATTCTACTGGTCTTACCACGGAGTTGCCCCTGCCCCAATGTTACTCCTTTGAGTGGCAATGGGTTATTGTTTTGTACACACAATTCAATACACACACACAAGCACCTCTGTGTCCAATTTGCTAGTATAAATGTAAGGCCTTATTCTGGACGTCAAAGAGGAGAAAAAAACTACCCTGCAGAGATCAAAACCATGATTTCCAGTGATTTAAACAGAGCTTTCACCCACCTGAATAGCAGAGAGTGGTCTCCAATCTCATACCATCAATGAATTAATGCAGCGATTCTCGGACTTTGAGATGGTGGAACCCTGTGGTTTCACGTGATATCTTGGTGGAAGCACAGGAATCCTTTTAACCCACCAAACAGGTCTCAAATGCATTCATTTTCAATGCATGAGGCCACTCTAGCATCAAAGGGCTTAAAGGAGCAGTAAACTTTTTTTTATAAAAATGCATATTTTATAGATCTTTTCCTGCTGAATAAAACAAGGTCACTCCCACCGCGGTCAGACGTTTTATTCAAAATTTATAGCAATTCAAATAATCAGGATGTGAATTTACTTTGTTTATTTCCTGATAGTTCTGACAGGAAGTGACTCAGCAGTTTCTATCACATTCTGTGGAGAACTGTATGTCACTGACCTTCCTCTCCATTAGAATATAACAGAATAACCAATTAGAATTTGATCATTAGAAATATAAATCTCTCCGCAGTGGGGGTACCCCTATTTTCCTCAGTAGGAAAATCCCTACAATAATAGGATTTTAGTCTTACCTGTTAAATCCTTTTCACTTAGTCCATACAGGTCACTGGTACTCTGGGAGGCGTAAGTCCCCTTTAATAGGCAGGAACAACTATGCAAATGATTTGCAAGGGGCGGAGCCTCCCCTCTTACTTAAGCCACCTTCTGGCCAGAGCCACTTAGATTGATTTGAGACCCTAAAACTGACCTCAGGTAAGCAAAAAGAAAGACTCCTGTGAGCATGCCCGAACGGTCTCCCACTGGATGCCACAGGAGAGCCAAGACTGGTCCCTTGACAGGGTGGGAGACCAGTGACCTGTATGGACTAAGTGAAAAGGATTTAACAGGTAAGACTAAAATCCTATTTTCACTGTCGTCCAATACAGGTCACTGGTACTCTGGGATGTACAAACATTGAGCTGATCCAGAGGCGGGAAGTAAGGCAAGGACCAGGCGCGAGGCCCAAGTCACTAGAACTGCTATGACCCAGTTAATAACATAGCCCAAACTGTAAGTGTCAACGGACACCAACCAAGGGAACAATCCCTGAACTAACACAGCACACAAAACCAGAGCCAACCGGGCTCAACAGTAAGGAAGCACTAAGGATCACAGAGCGGAAGACCTACACAGGCAAGACTGCCTCCAGGACCTTCCTTCCAAAACTGGCATCAGCCGAGGCCAGTACATCAACTCGATAGTGCTTAGAAAAAGTGTGCACAGAGGACCAAGTGGCCGCTCTGCACAGTTGATCAGCAGAAGCTTGATTCTTGTAGGCCCAAGAGGCCCCAATAGATCTGGTGGAATGGGCAGTCACCCGGAAGGGAACATGCTTATTCCGCAACTTGTAGGCTTCACGGATAGTAGCCTTAATCCAAGAGGCAATGGTAACTTTGGAAGCCGGTCTCCCTGCCCTAGGCCCCTCAGGAATGACGAATAGAGAGTCAGACTTCCTGATAGACTCGGTGAGATGAACATAAAACTTGAGGCAACGCACCACATCCAACAGATGGAGATCTCTTTCCTTGTCAGATGAAGGATTAGGGCAGAAAGAGGGAACCACAATCTCCTGATTGATGTGAAACTCGGACACAACCTTGGGTAAGAATTCCTTGGTAGTGCGAAGCACAGCCTTATCCTTGTGGAACACCAGGTAAGGAGGTTTACAAGACAAGGCCTGTAACTCTGCTACCCGGCGAACTGAAACAATAGCCAAAAGGAAGGCCATCTTCCAAGTCAAGAGACGTAATGGAATGGAAGCCAAGGATTCAAACGGTGGTCGCTGGAGAACTCCCAGCACCAAATTGAGGTCCCACTGGGGAGCAGGACTCTTGAAGGCAGGTCGAACATGAGTCACACCTTGGAAGAAAACTTTCACATCAGGAAGGACAGCAATCCTTTCCTGGAAAAACACAGACAAGGCAGAAGTCTGAACTTTGAGGGAACTCAGACTGAGCCCCTTATCCACCCCGTCCTGCAAGAAGGCCAGGACAGTGGGAAGATGGAAGTCAAGGGATAACTTCTTATCAGAGCACCATGTCACAAAAGTTGACCATATGCGATGATAGATCTTGGAAGACACAGGCTTACGAGCACTGAGCATAGTCGACACCACAGAAGGAGAAAATCCTTTCTTTGCTAGAATCGAGGATTCAACCGCCATGCCATCAAATGGAGAGAGTGAACATCCTCCTTCCACAGATATCCCTGAAGAAGTAGGTCCGGACGGGCAGGAAGCGGGATTGGATCCGTCACTGACATGGCCATCAACTCCGGATACCAGGACTGGCGAGGCCAGTTTGGAGCAATCAGGATGACAGGACAACGCTCCCTCTTCAACTTCTGGATAACTCTGATCAATAGAGGAAGAGGAGGGAAGATGTAAGCCAGGGAGAAGTCCCAAGGGATCGACAAGGCACCCACTGCTAGAGCCAGAGAGTCCCTCAACCGGGAGCAAAACACCGGAACCTTCCTGTTGTGTCTGGTAGCCATCAAGTCCACCACAGGCATCCCCCACCGCTGAGTGAGCATGTGAAACACCTCTGGATGAAGGGCCCATTCTCCGCTGTCGACGGTGTGACGACTGAGGAAGTCTGCCATGACGTTGTCCACGCCTGGAATATGAACTGCAGAGATGACAGGCACGTGATCTTCTGCCCAAGACAAAATATCCTTGACCTCCCACCAGGCGGAACCGCTTCTTGTGCCGCCTTGCCTGTTGATGTAAGCCACCGCCATGGCGTTGTCAGACTCCACTCTGATCGGAAGACCGGTCAATTGAGACTCCCAGTGCTTTAGGGCAAGCCGGACAGCTCGAAGTTCCAGAACATTGATGGAGAGCATGGATTCCTCCAGACCCCATTTCCCCTGAGCACTGAAGCGACCCCAGACTGCACCCCAGCCCCGAAGGCTGGCATCCGTTGTCACAGTGGTCCAATGAGGAACCAGAAAGGATCTCCCTTTCAGGAGATGAGAGAGATCTAACCACCAGTGCAGACTCGACTCGACATGAGGAGGAAGAGAAACAGACAGATGTTGATGATCTGGATGATTCTTGCACGTCTGGATCACAAATCTCTGTAGGTCCCTGGAGTGGGCCATGGCAAATGGGACTGCTTCGATCGTGGAAATGAACTTCCCCACTAAAGACGACAACTTCGGTACTGGAATTTCGTCCATGTCCAGAATCCCAGCCACTCTGACGGCTATCTGGTGAGCCACGTCCTCTGGAAGAAACACCATGCATTGGCGAGTGTCGAACAGGAGACCCAGGAACAGAAGCCTCTGAGATGGAATCAAGTCCGACTTGTCCAGATTCAGGATCCAGCCATGACGGTTCAGGGTGTGCATGCACTTCTGTAATTGCTGACGGAGAAGCTCCGCTGAGGAGGCCTTCAGTAGGAGATCATCCATGTAGGGGGTCACTCTGATCCCATCCTGATGGAGCACCGCTAACAAGGAGCCTAACACCCTCTGGAAGACCTGAGGGGCTGAAGTCAGCCCAAAGGGGAGCGCTGCAAACTGAAAGTGTCCCCTGTGGCAGGCAATCCTGAGATACCGCCTGCTCTCTGGATGAATAGGGATGTGAAGATAAGCATCCTGAAGGTCCAGGGAGGCGAGAAACTCCCCTGGAGACATTGCTGCAATCACAGAACGCAGAGATTCCTGGCGGAAGTGGGAAGTCACCACATAGGCATTGAGATCTTTGAGATCCAAAATGGGACGAGCTCCTCCGTCCTTTTTGGCTACCACAAACAGGTTGGAATAGAATCCTGAACCTGTGTCCCCTTGAGGAACCACCGCCAGGACCTCTTTGTCCAAGAGATCCTGAATAGCGTCGTCGAATAGACGCCTTTTTGTGGGTTCCTGAGAAGGACGAGTAAAATGGAACCGAAAAGGAGGAAGGGAAGAGAAAGGGATCCTGTATCCCTCTGACACCACCTGAAGAACCCATGGGTCAGCCACTGACTCCTCCCAAGTCCGGCGAAAGATGCGGAGACAACCGCCTACAGCCGGATGCGGACCCGGGTTCGGCGAGTCATGCCGAAGCAGTCTTGGAGGTCTTGGCCTTGGGGGCAACTTTGGGCTTCCAGGACTGTTTGGGCTTGGAGGAGGAGCGAGTAGCGGGAGGACCCGTCTGGGCCGAGGAGCGTGTCTCAGTCTGAAAGGAACGAAAGGACCGATTGCGTTTGGCTGGAAACTTTTTTCTTAAAGACTGAGGGTAGAAGAGTACTTTAACCGCCAGTAGCCTCACTGATCATTTCTTTGAGTTCAGACCCAAAAAGCAAATTCACCTGAAAGGGCAAGGAAAGCAAGGCTTTCTTGGAGGCTGTATCAGCAGACCAAATTTTCAGCCAAAGAGTGCGTCTAGCCACCACAGAAGAAGTGGAGGCCCTCGCCATCATGCACACAGCATCAAAAGCAGCGTCAGCAACATAGTTCTGAGCTTCAGTGATATTAGCAAGTAGCTGCAACTGTTCAGATACTGGCGCATCCTGGCGAACTACTTCAGTCAGTCGTTCAGTCCAGGCCGCAATGGCTCTATTAACCCAAGCCACAGCAAAGGTTGGGCGCATGGCAGTGCCAATGGAGGCAAAAATAGCTTTAAGAGAAAGCTCTAGCTTTTTATCCGTCCAATCCTGCAAGGCAGAGGTATCAGAGACAGCCAAGGCGGTAGACTTGGAAAGTCTAGAAATAGGAGCATCCACCTTGGGAGGATGAACCCATTTTGCCAACTCAGCCTCAGGAAAGGGGTAAAGTTTAGCAAACTTTTTAGAGACAGAGGAAGATCTATCAGGATTCTTCCATGCCTCAGAGACCAGACGGGCAAGAGTAGGGTTAGTTGGAAAACAAACAACTGGTTTAGATGGCTTTTTCTGAAAAACATCAGTAGGATCAAACGTGGATTCCTGAGTCAGAGGAAGGTTGAGCGTATTCAGAACCGCTCTGATCAGACCCTCAGCCGAGACTTCAGGGTCACACTCATAGGGGTCCCCAATGGACCTGTTAGATTCAATAACAGTACGTTCCTCAGCATCAGAATCCTGCAAGAGTTCTTCTTCAGAAGAATCAGTGACATCAGGAGCTCCCTGTGGCTTAGGCAGGGAGGTCCTGATGGTAGAGGGGGTCTGCCAGACCTGGAGAGCCCCCTGTATCTGAGAGGGAAAGAGTTGAAGCGTGGATCTGAGATCCCTAGTGGCAGCTTTAAACTCCCTCACCCAAGATGGCTCAATAGCGTGGCTGGAGAGCCCAGGGTTGCTATCTTGACCAGTACAATTAGGGCATAGATCCCCCACATTATCGCCATCCAGCCCAATGTGGCAAGAGGAGCAAAACGCCATGGGGGTAGCAGACCCCCCATCCTCCTTAGACTTGGGTCTAGCCCCTAGCTCCAGTGAAGTAGACATGCTCACAGTGTCAATATACCCCACAAATAACACTATCACCCAGAAGAAGTGTAAATGATTAAAGTTTCACCCCAGAAATGTCTAAATTCGGACTTATCTGGCCAGCGAAGGGTTAATCTGTTGAGGAGAGAGAAGGCTCGGATCCTGCGTAGTGTACTCGCTTAGGAAAAGTACCACAAAATGGCGGCCGTCATGAAAGCCAATCAGAAACGAGCGCGAAGCAGGCGATCATGGGAAATGTAGTTTTCCCTTGCAAGTACCCCAAACAGTGCCCGAAGCCCCCCTGAACACCCCACATACATAAAACACATTTCGGATGATAGAGCAGGAGCCTAGCATTAAAATGAGCCCTCTCTGAAGTTGCTGTGACAAGCGGTTCCAGAGATATGTCCCACACTGTGAATTCTCATAGAGAGTAAAGGAGCCCTTGCGTCTGAGCGGGAAAAAGCCGCGCTTAAAGGCGCGGAACACCATTTTTAATAAAGTTTAAGAAAACATTAAAAAGTGCCCAAACAAGCATGAAACACATGAGAAACATAAATAAATGAATACCCAAGGCTCCAAAACCCAGAGAATACCACAGAAATTGCATAAAACAGTAATAATGCAACAGAAACACCCTATGAGTGCTGGAGTGTATTAAAACTCCCAAATACAAGCACATCAAAGGGACACTGTGGGGACAAGTGGACCTTCAGCACTCAATGGGTGACTCACCTTTCTTGCAGGACTTCTGTCTTCAGGTGACCATGATAAGGAGGGAAAGAACCAGAGGTAAATTCCCCAGTAGGGGAGCTGCTTAACACAAGCTGTCCCCTCTTCAGGGCATAAGGTCCACAGAAAATCCCTGGAAGCTGCACCAGCCACTTTAAAGAGGGCAATTCACAGCCATGGTCACCCTCCTAATGGTGGTATTCCATATTTGAATAAAAAATAATAAAACACTAAGATGCATAGATGTTCTCTACCTGGTGTGCAAGGCACTCCAGGAACAAATCAATCTGAGTGGCTCTGGCCAGAAGGTGGCTTAAGTAAGAGGGGAGGCTCCGCCCCTTGCAAATCATTTGCATAGTTGTTCCTGCCTATTAAAGGGGACTTACGCCTCCCAGAGTACCAGTGACCTGTATTGGACGACAGTGAAATATATTTTTTCAATTAAAAAAAGTTTACTGCTCCTTTAGCCCTCTGCGTGCCAGAGCGGTAGGCAACTCATTTCCAAAGCAATGCATTGCATAACCCTCTGGCACTCAAAGGGTTAACATGGAATAAACTCAAAATGATTGGAATGTTCTGCAAACACTACAATTAAGGCTATATTTTTAGTCTCCAGTTTCAGGCTATGTTTACCATAATTTTCCACAAATCTGAGGGTAGTGATAAAGACAAACTGAGGCTGCTATTCTAAGAAAAAAGAGAAAAAGAAGTGTAATGGCGCACAGTTATAGGACCAATAATAATCTAAATTAGAGGTTCGCAACCTTTCTAGTGCCCCGACCCTTTGATAAAATGTCCCAACTTGTGGCGACCCCTAACAGTAAAATTATTTTCGTTTCTCCTTCATCGCTGTAATTACTGAATTACTCCGTTATAAAGAAATCCTTACTGTTCCGAGGCCGGAAGCCAGGCACCAGCGCAGACATCTTGTCTGCGCGCCTGCACTGTCAGTCCCGGTCTCCCGGACAATTACAAGTTTTACAGATTAAAATAGACAAAAAACAAATTTTCTGATGGTTTTAGGCGACCCCTGGCAAATCGTCATTCGACCCCCGAAGGGGTCACGACCCACAGATTGAGAACCACTGATGTAAACACCCCCCGGTGCACCCAGACATCCTAAGGGTATACTTTTAAAAGGTCGCACGCAAGAGAGCGTGCAACCTTTTTACAGAGGAACCAAGCGCGAGGTTCTCATGTCGCCTCTCTAAAAGTTGCTAGCTTCAATTTACTGCACTGCCAGCAGCATCCAAGCAGCATGCAAGTGCATATAACTAGCAACATATTACACTACAGCTCCCATCATCCTTACCTTATCTGGTGGTTCAGTCGCAATTCACGACTGCCCTGAACATTGCTTTGGTGGAGTGCCAGGTGACAGAGCAGAACTGAGCGGGGATCTATTAACCCTTTGAGTGCCAGAGGGGTACGGAACATATTGCAAAGCAATGCGTTCCGTACCCCTCTGGCACGCAAAGGGTTAAAATATAATCTTTTGGTTGTTCAACTGTGCTTTTCGTGCACTGACTGAGTGCCAGAGGAGCCGTGAATGAGCGCTGCCCCCGGTTCTCTCTCCCTGCTCAGCTCCACTCTGTCACTCAACCAAAGCAATGTTCAGGGCATTTATGAAGTGTGATTGAACCACCAGAAAAGGTAAGGATGATGGGAGTTGTAGTGTAATATGCTGCTCATTATATGCACTTGCATGCTGCAGGCAGTGCAGTAAATTGAAGCTAGCGACTTTTAAAGTGGAACTAACACCCCTGCAAGATGTAGCCTCAATTAGAGGGCTACAATCCGTGATAACTCGCTGTGTAATTATTTTTTTTTATTAAAGAGCAATCCGTTAATTCCAAAAAATACCTGGTGACATCTCCCCCCCGAAAAGCGCATTGCGCATGTCAGCACGGAGCCGATCGGCTCTCTTGCAACTCCCCCCGGCTACACGAAAACACCTGCGTCATCTGCTTTAGATTTTCCTGCTGGTCTCCTGTGATGAAGCACAGAGGGCTTCCACTAACTTTGTGATTGCTTTAATTAAAATATTTTTATACATTTCTCCACTTACCAGATTTGTGTCTTCTGGATAAGCTATGAGACCCATGCAGGGAGGGTGACGAATATACACCTTGAAAGGATAGTAACACTTAATATGTAAAAATACATATATTGTAGGGCTTATTTCTATTTAAAAGTTATTGTAGATCAAATTTGCATTTTTTAGCTGCAGTATCTCAGTGGCCTGAAATTTCACAGTGTTGCTGTTGAAACACCATCCTATGGACAGCTCTGATCAGTTGACCATAAACCTCCATAGGATGGTGTTGCAACAGCGCCACTGTAAAATTTCAGGCCACTGAGATACTGCACCTAAAAAAAAAAAAGAATGCAAAATTTGATCTACAATAACATTTAAATAGAACTCCTCTCAGCAGTGGGAGTACTCTTGTTTTACTCATGAAGATAAAGCCTACAACATATATTTCTATAGATATTAAGTGTTAGTAGCTTAAAGCTATAGAAACATATATTTCTATAGATATTAAGTGTTAGTAGCTTAAATGGATAGTAATGTTTCACAAAAACAGCAACTCCAATTAATCTTCATAGTATTTGGGCCATGGAGAGTGTTATTTCCACACTGTCAGAACTGTAGTTCAAGAGTAATTGAATGATAAAGTATCCCCCTCCCACCGCTTTTACTGATGTAACACTGCTCACCTCAGATCAGAAGGGAGATGCCCAGGTAGACTGCAGAGAGGGACAATCTTCAATTAAGATAAGAGAAAAAGCTGAAAAACCTGTCAAGGGGGGCAAGTTTTTCATTGTTCTCACAGTAAGAATATTAATCCCTTGATGTGAGTTGTCTGGTCTATGGACTGGATTCCACATCTGAGGGGAGGTGTCTTACACTAGGTAAAAGGGGCGGGAGGGGAAACTTTATCATTCAATTACTCTTGAACTACAATGCTCACAGTAATGAAATAACACTCTCTATGGCTCAAATAATATGAAGATTAATTGGAGCTGCTGTTTTTGTGATACATTACTATCACTTTAAACTATAAATCTGCTGGACTTTTGGTTAACATGACACATAAGCAGCTTTGAATGAAGCTTTCAAATGTGTAAAACAAATTCAAAGTCACAGGTCCACTTTAAACAAGGTGCTGCAGCCACTGAAAAATATCTGCATGGGGCAGTCAAATATCCCCCCAAGATGGATCTAGACACTCATCCTTGAATATGAACACCAAATTTGTGAGTACTTTTTTTGTATTACATAATTATTTTATCACTGATGAGCAATGGGAAAAAAATCCTGTCGCCAGCCAACTGAATCAATTAGTGCGCAAATAAAAATTCATCCAATTCGCATTGATTTAAACTTTTATTTATGAAAGCCTTTATGTTACAGAGCTTTTCCTACTGAGTAAAACAAGGCACACCCCACAGCAGTTTTATTCAGAGTTATTACAGGTCAAACTGTCAGGATGTGAATTACAGTGTGATTACTTCCTGAATGTCCTGTCAGGAAGTGACTTAGAAGTTTCTATCACATTCCATGTAGGACTGTTTGTCAATGATTCATCTCTCCTAGAGAATGGAAAAGAATAACTAAATGGAATATGACAACTAAAGGGCTAATGTACAAAAACAAAACTGCAATACCTGTAACTATGCATTGCTCAGCAGTGGGAATACCCTTGTTTTACTCAACAGGAAAAGTTGAATAAATATGCAATATATATTTTTCTATAACAAAAGTTTACTGCTCCTTTAAATTAATATTTTAGCCCATCAAATGCAAGCAAGGTCATGTTGAGTTGGAGACCTATCTGCATTCAGTGGATACAAACCACATTTGAGTCAAAAGACATTTCTTATCCTAATTCAGTGAATATTGTTCCACTATGTACATCAGCCACACTCTCTGTCACTGTAGTCTTGTTCACATGTCTGCCATTGCTTACATCCATTCCGTGGAACATCTAGTGCTCCTTCAGGGATTATGGGGTTCTACAGGACACAGTTTAAAACAATTGCAACCTAGTTCCCATGTCTTCTGTAGAACACTTAGGTCGAGATGTTCAAAAAGTCATCATAATGAAGAATTGTCAGATCGTGACTTGATGGTAAAAGAAGGACAATATTTTCAAAAGTAAATTCGTCAAGTTTGAAAATGTGTCATAAAATTTAAAGATAATAAGATCTTGATGAATATTGCCCTTAAAGAGGAACTAGAATTGCAAATCAAGTTTAGCTTAAAGGGATAGTAATACTTCGTTTTATCTTTATTTTATTTTGTAGGCATTAAAAAACATGAAGAACGATATGTCTTATCTCTCAAACCTTTATGGTTTGAGAGATATTCACAAGCAAAGTTTCCACCTCCCGCCCCTTTTCCCTAGTGTAAGCCATCTCTTCTCAGATGTGGAATCCAGTCCATAGACCAGACAGATAACAGCAGGGGGCAATCTTCTTCCTATGAGAACAATGAAAGCCCTGCCCCCCTTGACAAGTTTTTCAGGTTTTTGCCTTATCGTAATTGAAGATTGTCCCTCTCTGCAACCTACCTGGGCACCTCCCTTCTGCTCTGGCTGAAGAGGGTGGGGGGGATACTTTGCTTGTGAATATCTCTTAAACCATAAAGGTTTGAGAGATAAGACTTATATCGTTCTTCATGTTTTTTTAATGCCTACAAAATAAAATAAAGATAAAACGAAGTATTACTATCCCTTTAAATAACTCCCCATCTGGCGACTAGCTGCTTAGTAGCGCTAGTCGCCAGAATTATTACCTTATTAAATAGATTTCTGCTTTCTTCCCCGGCTGACAGGCCGGACGGAGTGCGGACATCTTGACATAGTGACGTCCGCGCCTGCTCTGTCAGTCCCAGACTGCTATAGTAGGCGTTGCTAGGAGCTGTTCGGCTCCGGAAGGGACTGAGAGAGCAGGCGCAAGGACGTCACTATGGCAAAATGTCCGCACTCCGTCCTGCCTGTCAGCGGGGGAAGAAAGGAGAAATCTATTTAATAAGGGTAATAATTCTGGCGACTAGCGCTACTAAGCAGCTAGACGCCAGATGGGGAGTTAGTTAAGCTAAACATGATTTGCGGTGGTAGTTCCACTTTAAAAATTCTTATGTTAAAAATGTGTTTCAGTTTGTCTTTGAAACAAAAAGTTTCAAAGAAACAAAGACATTTTTGTCTTTAAAGTGTTAGTAATGTCCACAAAAAGTTTTTTTGCATTTAGAAGAGCTTAAAAAGCGGAGCTAAATGCAAAAAAAAAACAAACAAACAAAAAAAACGTATCTCTCAAACCGCTATGGTTTAAGAGATACAGGCATTTAAAGTTTGATGTCTCCTACTGACGGCTGTAAAGCTGTCAACAGGAGATCTGTGTCGGCCGACACTGAGGCGCTTGAGAAGTGCCGAGATCTCGTTATTTACCATGAATCCCTTCATTGGAATGGTCTAAAACGTGTGCCTGGTTTTTAATATGACAGTAGATTAAAACATGGCCACTTTAAGACCTATTTCCCCTTAGATGGAGGAACTGGATGGAAAAAAAGAATGGTAAACTATTTCAGAATTGACGGAGAATGGAGTAAGAATTTTTTAATCCCGAATACAGACAATTTCCATTACCACCACTTTTTGAACATCTCGCCTCTAGTACTGCTTTAGGGATCCATGGTTCCAAAGAACACAATTTGAGAACCAATACAGTCTTGCTCCAATGGCCACCATTTCTTACATCTGTTCTGTACACCTACTATTTCTTCAGGGACCCTGACCACAGAGTATAATTTGAGATTCTCTGATTTAAAGGGATAGTAATGTTTCATAATAAAAGCCGCTCTAATTAATCATCATTGTATTTGGACTTTGGTGAGTGTTATTTCAATTCTGTCAGAGTTGTAGTTCAAGAGTAATTCAACGACAAAGTATCCCCCTCCTGTCCCTTTTACTGATGTAACACTGCTCAACCAGAGCAGAAGGGAGGTGCCCAGGTAGACTGGAGAGAGGGACAATCTTCAGTTAAGGGAAAAACCTGAAAAACTTGTCAATGGGGGAAGGGCCTTCATTGTTCTAATAGGAAGAAGATTGTCCCCTTCTGTTATCTGTCTGGTCTATGGACTGGATTCCACATCTGAGAAGAGATGGCTTACACTAGGTAAAAGGGGCGGGAGGGGAAACTTTGCTTGTGAATATCTCTCAAACCATAAAGGTTTGAGAGATAAGACATATTGTTCTTCATGTTTTTTTAATGCCTACAAAATAAAATAAAGATAAAACGAAGTATTACTATCCCTTTAAGGATTTACAATAGTTTAACCCAACTCAATGGGTCATAAAAGAAAAAAGTTGATAGCACACTATTTATATAATTTAAACCACTTAATGCTATATAAGCGTCCAATACATTGCTATGAATGCACTGGGTACCTTACCAGCATCCAAAAGTTCAATTTCAATAAACGGATATTGTGAATTGATAACATGTTGTGCAGCTGTTTTGTTCCACAACTGCACAGTCTTGTCCCTAAACCTCATATCCCTAAAGATCCACAGAATGAAATGAATTCATACTAAGCACAGGCGACCTACTTTGTCACTCCATAATCGATTCCTATAGTCGTCTGATATTTGGGCACAAATCTCTTCTCACAGTAGCGCTTTATAATGCAACTCTAGAGGGAGAGAGGAAAAAAAAGCATGTATTGTAAATAAATGTAGATTAAGTTAGAACTGTGCAAGCTCAGGGTCTCCAGCTGTTGAGGACTACAACGATTGTCATCCAGCTGCATGGGGATGACAGGAGTTGTAGTCCAAAACAGCTAGAGGGCCTCATCTTGACCACTCATTATAAGATTGTAACAAACACCGCAATGAACTCTAGGGACTTTACTATCCCTGTTACTGTATATCTGAACTCTCAAACACTGGCATTTTTCTAATACAGTAAACAGAAAAAGGACAGGTTGGCACTCACCCAGTATCAAATGCTTCTTTATTGAGCTTGTACACTACAGCAGCAACAGAAAAGGACAATAACCTTTTTGTGCCTTACTGGCACTTTGTTATAGCTAAATTTTCACTCGGCGAGTGGAAATTTTGACCCCTGCTATAGCGTACAAGCTCAATAAAGGACAACAGCTTACAGCGCTAACTCACCTTAGTGCTAAACAATATATGTGTATATGTATAATACATTTGGATTTTTTTATATTTTTTTTTTATGAAGTGTTCATTGAGAGAATTAGGGTTACTGAAGCAAAGAATGAGAGGGCTCTCTAGTCCCCCAAACATTAGGCTGGAGCCCAAAGTGCAAACAGAGAACAAACACCAAACCTGCGCTCCTCCAGCCTAATTGTGAATGGTGTGCCCTGTATTAGGGATATTTAATAACACTGTGTATAAATTTGAGGCATTGGTGCCCTCATTTTTGACCGAAAAAGAGGTATAAGTTTGCCAACCGCGCCAAGGTTCCTCAAGCGTGGCAAGTACCCCATTTAAAAAATAAAAATGAAAATCCTATATAATAATTCGCTAAAATGTGTGTAACGTGTGTAAAGAAGTAGTCATACGCAGTAGAGACTGCTGCATGTGCTGCAGTCAGCTCTGTATCTGCTGAGGCGCGGGCAGTCTCTACTGCGTATGACTGCCCCGCGACCGGCTGGCAGTGGCACTGTGGCCCGTGTAACGGGCTCTTCAACTAGTAAAATTATAAATGTCCCCTGACAAGATGTTATAGCAATGCAAAGGAGGAGGACCCTTTTATATACTTTCTAGTTGAATGTGTGGAGGTCCCCATGTATGCAATTAAAAACCACTGACAAACAATATTTTTAAAATATGCCTAATACAGGGCACACTATTCATAAGTAGACTGGAGAAGCTCAATAAAGGAGCATACAATACCGGGTGAGTGCCAAATGGTCCTTTTTCTATTTACTCTAATGCATTATTGTGGATGTTTTCTTTTGGAATTTGGCCGCCGAGTGACTTAAACCCTTAAAGGGATAGTAATGTTTCATAATAAAAGCCGCTCTAATTAATCATCATAGTATTTGGACTTTGGAGAGTGTTATTTCAATTCTGTCAGAGTTGTAGTTCCAGAGTAATTCAATGACAAAGTATCCCCCTCCCGCCCCTTTTACTGATGTAACACTGTTCAGCCAGAGCAGAAGGGAGGTGCCCAGGTAGACTGCAGAGAGGGACAATCTTCAATTAAGATAAGGGAAAAACCTGAAAAAGTTGTCAAGGGGGGCAGGGCTTTCATTGTTCTCACAGTAAGAAGATTGTCCCTTGCTGTGGATTGTCTGGTCAAGAGACCAGATTCCTCATATGAGGTGAGCAGCGTTACACTAGGTAAAAGGGGCGGGAGGGGGATACTTTATCATTCAATTACTCTTGTACTAAAACTCTGACAGTACTGAAATAACACTCTCCATGGCCCAAATACTATGACGATTAATTGGAGCTGCTTTTGTTGTGAAACATTACTGTCCCTTTTAAGAGCTCAAACTTGAAAGATTGTAGTGCATTGGCTCCAAAATTATTTATATTACGAACAAGTGACTGGCACAACATATAGGATGTTTTGAATTATCATGAACATGAACTAAAATGATCTTAAAACAACAGGTCCACTTCAACGTTTTCTGCCAAGAATAAGGTAAGTGGAACTTTTTTTGATTAGGAGCTGAGAGTGTTTATAATACATAGATTAACACTTTGGATACCCTGCTGGCAATCCAAGGGTTAATAAACAGTAGTGTGTGCGCACATATTTCATGACTTCCTTCACCCTCGATACCTGTTGTGTGACTTTAAATTGAAAAGGTTGTACATAAAACCACTATCAACGCTTTCAGTGCCACAGGGCTGTCCAATACACTGTTAAAGGGATAGTAATGTCAAAAAAAAAGTATTAACTATATTGTAGATACAATTAAAAGAGAGATTACTTGCACTTATTCATATCTCTCAAACCGTTATGGTATGAGAGATATAGGAAAATAAAGTTCTCTAGTCCCTCCCATTTCTGCTTGACGAGCTGTAAAGCTGTCAGAAGCAGATTCTGGTCGCTTGACCAGATGTGGCTCTTCAGCAGCACCGACATAGCGATACCTACAGATAAATACTTCATCGGAATGGTCTACAACATGTGCTTGCAAACCAGGCGCACTTTGTAGGCCGTTCTGATGAAGCATTTAGCTTTACAGCTCGTCAAGCAGAAAGGGGAAGAGAACTTTATTTTCCTATATCTCTCAAACCATAACTGTTTGAGAGATACAAATAAGTGCAAGTACTTTCTTTTAATTGTATCTATCATAAAGTTAATACTTTTTTCTGACATTACCATCCCTTTAAGCAATGCACTGGACAACAATGGCTCTGAAAGGCTTAAATAAACACGGATTAAACTAGTTTAGAACTTGATCCTTTCTGATATTAAAAAGGAATAATCATCTAATAATTCCCTTATGGCAGGGCTGTTCCCTTTCAGACCAGTCTAAGGCAGATTTTTACAACAGACTTTAACCCTTTGAGTACCAGGGCACTCAAAGGGTTAAACATGCTACTAAGAATGTCTTTTATAAACTCCCCCCACTCTTCCTTTACTCAACTGATTGCCCGAGGTGTGGAATGTGTTGTGCTGCTCACTCCTCTGAGGCTAAAAGCTTAAAGGGATAGTAACACTTTAAAATTACTAATCCCAATATTGTAGGAGTAAAAAAAAAATTATTTGCCCCCAGTGATATCGCTCCCTCCCCTTTTCCTGAAGTCAGCATTGTAGCTGACTGCAGGGGAAGTCTGTCCAACGATCGTCCGGTCATACCTCTCAAGTGTCCCTCTTTAAGACCCAAATCCCACTGTCCCTCTTTCCCACCCCGGTGTCCCTGTGTTTAGGATGTTGCTTATTTACTGTGTAAATATTGCCTGGCTTGCTCCTTAAAGGGATAGTAATACTTCATTTTAACTTTGTTTTATTTTGTAGGCATTAAAAAAACATGAAGAATGATATAAGTCTTATCTCTCAAATCTTTATGGTTTATGAGATATTCACAAGCAAAGTTTCCCCTCCCGCCCCTTTTACCTAGTGTAAGCCATCTCTTCTCAGATGTGGAATCCAGTCCATAGACCAGACAGATAACAGCAGGGACAATCTTCATCCGCTTTGTTAATAAAAGTTATGGTAGGAAAGATGTGTATTTTTTTTTTTTTTTATAAATCTAATTGTAAAGATATTCCCTCTTCTGTGCTGTGCACTTCCGCATTATGTGCACAACACAGCTCTTCAGCACGTCCTATTTCTCCTCCCTCCCAGATGCCTCAGGGAGCGCATTCACGCTTCCCTTCGGTGTGATGTGAACAGCTTAGTGTTACAGCAAGCTGCGATTAGCATTATACCGAGGTTGCAAGCTCAGTATAATGCTTACCGGAGCTTGCTGCAACGCTAGGAGCCTTTCACATCACACTGAAGGGAAGCGTGAACACTATCCCTGGGGCAGCTGGGAGGGAGGGGGGAGGAGAAAAAGGACGTGCAGAAGAGCTTTGCCGATCAGCATAATTGGACACGCTGATTCTTTGGCAAAGCTCTTCTGCGCTTGAAGAGGGAATATTTTTACAAGTAGCTAGATTAAAAAAAAAAAAAAAAAAAAAAAAAAAAAAAAAAAAGCTTTCCTACAGTAATTTTTATTAACAAGGCAGATGGTAACACCTTTTTGATAAGGTGATACTTCCCCTTTAACATTGATGCTGTCTGCAGGGAGCTAATTAGACACTCTACTGAAGGAAAAGGGAAGATGGTGATCGGCATATAATGCCACAGGCTTGCCGGCCAGTGCCATAGGAAACCTGAAGAGTGAATTTCTGCAAGTGTCGGTTTAAAGCCACAAAAAAAAAAAAAAAATTTAGAGGAGTTTGCATGTTTATTTTTGCTCCCACTTTCATATTGGAGCAAGTTGTTCAAATGTTAACGTGATCAAAATAGTTTTTAATGTTAAGGATTACAGTACTGACATCTCAGTAGAGAAGACAGATTATGGTACTTGCAAACAAAACATTTTTAACCATTTAAGTACACTGTAGGGGCCTGAAAGCATGTCTTAACGTGTTCTTAAACTCACGCACCCTGCACAGGAACAGACAGACCTTTCATTTGAAGCAAATACTTTCTACAGAAGATATGCACAGACTTCTGGGAATGTCTGTAAAAACATTCCTAAAGAATGAATCTCCCCTGGAATCCTAGATCCTATCATGTATATAAAGAGCACTAATCACTGCAGTGTTATGATATACGATACGGTATGAAAGACTAAACCAGAAATATACACAAAAACCTTGAATGGACAGAGGAACAATAACAGGCAGTACACCCTTATTATGGGGAAAAAACAAAACATATTTTACTACTTTTTCCTATACAATTAAACAAGGGTACTCACGACACTTGGAGAGGTTTATTCCAAAAGATATTAAAAAAGATAACTTACGGGAATGTATCACCGTATACAAATTTTTTACCATAGCTTTTGTTAATAACGTAGTAATAGGTTGTTGTTGTTTTTTTAATGGAAGTGTTTCTAATGTTCTGTGCTGTGCACTTCCGCATAATATGCACAGCACTTCTCCTCCCACCTGCCTCCCAGCTGCCCCAGGAAGCGTGCTCACGCTTCCCTTCGGTGTGGTGTGAATGGCTTCTATCATTATATTACGCTCCAGTTAGCATTATACTGAGGTTGCAACCTCAGTATAATGCTAACCAGAGCTTGATATAATGATAGAAGCCATTCACAGCACACCGAAGGGAAGCCTGAATGAGCTCCCTGGGGCAGCTGGGAGGGAGTGGGAGGAGATTAGGCAGTCAAGAAGAGCTTTGCCGAAAAATCAGCATGGTACAAAGCTTGAAGAAGCAATATCTTTTAAAGTACTTACATTAAAAAAAGAAAAAAAAAAAAAAAAAAAAAAAAAACCAGACCAAAAAAAAAAAAAAAAAACCCCCACAGCTTTCTTATTACTATGTTATTAACAAAATCTATGGTAAAAAAAATTGTTATAAAGGTGATACATCCCCTTTAGAATTTTTTTGATAGCTGCAGTTTGATATTTTACCTCCAGGTGGTGCTATTGCTTTTTACAGCCTGTGACAAAAGTTGAGTGTCGCAGACGCAGGAATAGAATGGGCTCTCTGGGGATATCCCATGATCCCCAAAGCAATCTGTGAGGTCGCTCAGCTTGCATACAAACAGTAGCTTTGTAAGAACAAACTACTAAAGAAATGAAATCACAGCAATGACTAAGTCACTCCAGCATGAGCGGTCCTTTCACCTAAAAGTAACTTGTCCTGTCCCTTTTACCGTCTGAGTGCCAGAGAGGTACCTTCTTTGGATACCTCTCTGGCACTCAAAGGGTTATAGGGCTTCTGATGATTAAAAAGATTATACTCACATTTTTACATTCAAAAGATTATTACAGCTCAAACATAATATTGTAACAAAACTGTTAGTGATAGTGCCACCTGGTTCCAAAAGGCAATTTTTAACACTTTGCAATGCGTTGCGTACCCCTCTGGGTAGAATTTATCCCCACCAAAAGGTTTCTTATTCAAAAGTTATCACAGCTCGAAACTGATTTGTTTAGGTGCAGTATCACAGTGGCCTGAAATTCTACAGTGGCGCTGTTGCTACACCATCCTATGGCGATTTATGGTCGACTGAACAGAGCTGTCCATAGGATTGTGTAGGAACAGCCCCACTGTACAATTTCAGGCCCCTGAGATACAGCACCTAAAAAATATCACATTTTAAATCTAATAACTTTTGAACTAAACACCTCTCAACAGTGGAAGTACCCATATTTTAATCAGGGGGGATAAACCCTACAAATTATTTTTATTTTTTCTTTCACATTTTAAGCACCCTCTGGTGCTTAAGGGGGTTAATGGTGCTCAGTCTAACTGGATAGTGGGAGGGCCTTATGTTCAATCCTGGGACAAACAACAGGGGTGAAATTAAACTCCCTGTTGGTTAAAATGAGGATTTTAACCCCTTGAATGCTAGTGAAATCTCCAGCGCATTGCAAAGCAACTGCTGCCCACTTAAATCAATGGGGATCCTGCAATTCCCTTATGCTGCAGTAGACTTGCCTAAGAATTACTCCACAGACACAAATGACTATTAAGGGTACTTCCTCGTCATGTGACCATGGCCCTCAGCATCTGTCAAACGGCAGCAGCTTGCCACCGTGTACAATACAATATTCATATTAACCCCTTGGATTGTAGAGATCATGTGACATTTCATCCAGTGAGTTAAACTCCATAAGGTAACTCAGCCATTAAATTGTACTTTGGTCAGTAATTATTTGCTATGTCATCTGGTACAGAGTGGGTTAAGGTTAAAGGATCAGTAAACTTATGGAGTTGTACAGACTGTACAACTACAGAAGTATGTTAAGGTGTCATGATGCAAGTAGTGGACCTCAGCAGGTGAAGATCAGTAGTGACCTGGGCAGGGTAACCACTCACTGCCAATGGTTGAGCGAAGGCTTTGTGCAGCCACTGTACAGGAGTATTCACAACTAGGCAAGGTATCCAATCAAATTAAAGTCACGGCAGGCAAAACAGGTGTCAGCTAACTACCATATGGAAAAAATATAAACTCCTTCTGATTGAAATAGAGCTTTTAACCCTTTGAGTGCCAGAGGGGTATGCAACTCATTACTTTGCCAATGAGTTGGATACCTTTCTGTAATATTCAAAGGCTTAACTCTGAGTTCCAGAGTCCTCCAACACAAAATTCTCTGCATCTCTGGTTCGCTGTCAGCTACACGCTGGGGCGTTACAAGGGCGGAATTATGCAAAAGTCCCCTTTGTGAATCCAATTGGATGTGGCTGAGGGCATGATGTGTACTGTGACTGGCTGAGGAGGAGGCAGGGGGCTCAGCCAAACGGTATTCACACTCTGATTGGCCTCACTCCCCGCCTCCTCAGCCTAACTCTCCTCCTCAGATTGCCCTCCCCTTTGCTGCATTGCAGTTGTGATAAGGGTCCCTGGGACACAGTATCCTGAGACTAGGGTGGGATGGCGCTCTGACAGACTTAGATCCTTTTAACAGTTCAGCCCAGGATTGGCACTGGTCTGTGGAATTCCCACAGTAAAAGTAATTGCAGCTCACTTGACTTTGAGGAGCAGTGATAAAAAGGCAAGAGGTTTAGCGGACTCTCCACGATCCCAGAAAGGAGAGCTGGGCTGTGGCCGCAAGGAAGGTTTTTCCCGTGTCAGGTACTTTGATGTATGACACTTATTTTGTTTAGTTGGTAAGTGGGAAGGCCACCCAGCTGCAGTTTGGAAATTCTTGTGTTTAATTAGCGCTCAGAAAGAGCAAAGATTTCGATTTTTTGTTTTACCTGCTGCTGCTTTAACCCTTTGAGTGCCAGAGAGATATCTGGCACTCAAAGGGTTCAGTGAATAAAAGTACTTGGATTTGTCACTGAGCATCTCCTATGCCTGAAATACCCTAAAAGACTGGTTACTAGCGTTCCCACATAAACATCTGCATATCTTAAAGCAGAACTTTCTTATGATTAAAGCGGAACTACCACCCGACACAGTCTTTACCTTCACTAAGTCCCCATCTGGCGACTAGCTGCTTAGTAGCGCTAGTCACCAGAATAATTACCTTATTTAATAGATTTCTGCTCTCGTCCATGGGTGACAGGCAGGACGGAGCGCGGACATCTTGACATTGTGACGTCCGTGCGCCTGCGCTGTCAGTCCCAGCCGGCTCTAGGAGGCGTTGCTAGGAGCCATTTGGCTCTGGCTGGGACTGACAGCGCAGGCGCGCGGACGTCACAATAGCAAGAAGAGAGCAGAAGTCTATTAAATAAGGTAATTACTAAGCAGCTAGTCGCCAGATGGGGACTTAGTGAAGCTAAAGATTGTGTCGGGTGGTAGTTCTGCTTTAAAATAGCGCCGCAAATTATAGTTACATTAGCGATATCCACAGACTTGTACTTGAAAATAAAACTAGACAGGCAGCAGGGAACAGCGCAGACATATTGCAGGGCCGGCATCTCTGCGTCTGCGCGGTCTGTCCCCTTCAACTCCACGACTGGCGAGTTGAATGCCATTGTGCCATATGACACTGGAAGGGACCGAGCGCAATTGCAGAGAGCACCTACAGCAAGATCACAGCCAGTGACTGCCTATGGAGATTTATGGTCCCGGAACAAGAGCTGTCCATAGGATGGTGTAGCAACTGCGCCACTGTACAATTTCAGGCCACTGTGATATTGCACCTAAAAAATTCAACTCTGAGCTATAATAGCTTTTGAATAAAACACCTTTCAGTAGTGAGAGTACCCTTGTTTTACTCAGGGGGATAAACCCTACAACATTTTTTTTTTTTACATATTTAAGTATTACTATCCCTTTAACTAGTCAGTCATTTATTTCCCAGTACTGTGGGGTGTATGATCGCTCAGTTATCACTGTAACAATAGCAGCATCCTTACCTTTCCCACCTCGGCATTGCCCATACTGATCACCTTAATCCGCAGAGCCTTCCGGCTCTCCTTTCTCTTCTGCAGATTGGTCTCCATGGCTGCTGTGTTTGGTTTCCTTGAGCTGAATGACAGACAAGAGAGATGACAGCAGTGAGTGGGGGTGTAAGATTAACATGATTGGCATGGTACCCATGCACACCTGGGAAACCCTATAACTATAGACACGGGGGGGGTGTAGGATTTACATATTTATGTGAAAAAAATCCAGCGCAAACATAATAGGGTGTTCTAGTGTGCAAGATAACATACAGAAATATGTTTGCATGTGTTCTATGGATACATAATAAGTACAATACAATGGGTGTAAGTATGAATTCAAATGGAGCAATTCTGGGGCAAAGCAACTGAGCCTAATGATACAATTAACCCCACATTGAGTTAAACAAAGCTTTTAAAGGGATAGTAATATTTCAAAATAAAAGCAGCTCCAATTAATCTTCATAGTAGTTGTAGTACAAGAGTAATTGAATGATAAAGTATCCCCCTCCCGCCCCCTTTTACTGATGTAACACTGCTCACCTCAGAGCAGCAAGACTGTCCGGATGGATCACAGAGAGGGACAATCTTCAGTGAGAATAAGGAAAAACCTGAAAAGCCTGTCAAGGGGGGCAGGGTTTTCCTTATGATCACAGTAAGAAGATTGTCCCTTGCTGTGACCTGTCCGGTCAAGAGAACAGATTCCACATCTGAGGGGAGGCAGCTTACACTAGGTACAAGGGGCGGGAGGGGAAACTTTATCATTCAGTTACTTTTGTACTACAGCTCTGACAGTATTGATATAACACTCTCCATGGCCAGGGCCGGATTTACATCTCAGGTGCCCCTAGGCACAACACCCTTTGTCCCCATCCTAACTACACCTCACTTAGCCACACCCCTCAATTAACCACACACTCTTGTGGCCACACCCATTTTTCGATTATTATCATTATTTTTTTTTTTTTAATTTTTATTATTATTCACGGTACTGTGGCAGTTTTCTCAGCGGAAAATGTAGGGGTATAAAGACAGCATAAATGAACTTTATTAGATATGTAGCCTGCCTTTTATTTCCCAGTGTTTAAAGTGTTAGTAATGTCTAAAAAAAAAAAACTTTTTTGCATTTAGAAGAGCTTAAAAAGCTGATCTAAATGCAAAAAAAACGTATCTCTCAAACCGCTATGGTTTAAGAGATACAGGCGTTTAAAGTTTGATTTCTCCTACTGACAGCTGTAAAGCTGTCAGCAGGAGATCTGTGTCGGTCGACACAGTGGCGCTTGAGAAGTGCCGAGATCTCCTTACTTACATGTAATCCCTTCATTGGAATGGTCTAAAACGTGTGTCTGAACACTAGGCCTGAACACTAGGCACACGTTTTAGACCATTCCAATGAAGGGATTCCGTGTAAGTAACGAGATCCCGGCACTTCTCAAGCTCCTCCTTGTCGACCGACACGGATCTCCTGCTGACAGCTTTACAGCTGTCAGTAGGAAACAGCGAACTTTAAACGCCCGTATCTCTTAAACCATAGCGGTTTGAGAGATACGGTTTTTTGCATTTAGATCAGCTTTTTAAGCTCTTCTAAAAGCAAAAAAAGTTTTTTTTAGACATTACTAACACTTTAAGACCCAACTAATGGGAAGCCTGACATATGCAGCAGGGAGGGTTCTTGCTCTTTACAATTACTCTCATTTTAAATCACAGCTTCATGGCTTAGTTCGCTCAGTTCAAGTTTCAACTCAAACAAGAGCAAGTTAGCAACACATAACATTAATAATTCTACACACGCCTGAGAGGGCCGAGGGGCTAACACTAAGGATCTGAATCACAGGTTTTAAAAAGTATGTAAAGGGATTTCCTGTTTATTGTCTGAAATTCCCATCTGCAATCCGGTCAGATCAGACAAGTGTAATTAACATAGATATCTGCATTAATCGCCCAAAGGTAGAACTGTTGGTCAAATACAGGGCTGTTCACTCTAGCAACTATCTCCTTGCATGATGTAGCCCAAACATAACTTGGTGAAACGTACACGTGTTCAATGCACATGTGTGTGAGTACCGGTCACCCATGTTTGGCTGACACCCATGTGAGCTTAACATTATTTCCACCTGCACCATAACACAGAATAAAGCCCCCATCCCTCCACAGGGTAACCAAAGGACAGTTTCAAAAAGGATAACTTGGCACTGATCAAGTCCCCCATGTGAATTTCATAAACCATTAACCCTCTGAGTGCCAGAGAGGTGAGCAGCCCCTTGCAAAGGATGGCATTGTACTCCATACCTCCCAAGTGTTCCTCTTTTAGAACCAAATCCCCTGTCCCTCTCTCCCACCCTGGTGTCCCTGTGTTTAGAAGATCAGACTGTGTGGTGTGTATATAAGTGTATCACCCTGATGTCCCTGTGTTTAGGAGATCAGACTGTGTGGTGTGTATATATAAGTGTATCACACTGGTGTCCCTGTGTTTAGGAGATCAGACTGTGTGGTGTGTATATAGAAGTGTATCACCCTGGTGTCCCTGTGTTTAGGAGATCAGACTGTGTGGTGTGTATATAAGTGTATCACCCTGTTGTCCCTGTGTTTAGGAGATCAGACTGTGTGGTGTGTATATATAAGTGTATCACCCTGGTGTCCCTGTGTTTAGGAGATCAGACTGTGTGGTGTGTATAGAAGTGTATCACCCTGGTGTCCCTGTGTGTAGGGGATCAGACTGTGTGGTGTGTATATAAGTGTATCACCATTGTGTCCCTGTGTTTAGGAGATCAGACTGTGTGGTGTGTATAGAAGTGTATCACCCTGGTGTCCCTGTGTGTAGGGGATCAGACTGTGTGGTGTGTATATAAGTGTATCACCATGGTGTCCCTGTGTTTAGGAGATCAGACTGTGTGGTGTGTATAGAAGTGTATCACCCTAGTGTCCCTGTGTTTAGGAGATCAGACTGGGTGGTGTGTATAGAAGTGTATCACCCTGGTGTCCCTGTGTTTAGGAGATCAGACTGTGTGGTGTGTATATAAGTGTATCACCCTGATGTCCCTGTGTTTAGGAGATCAGACTGTGTGGTGTGTATATAAGTGCATCACCCTGGTGTCCCTGTGTTTAGGAGATCAGACTGTGTGGTGTGTATAGAAGTGTATCACCCTAGTGTCCCTGTGTTTAGGAGATCAGACTGGGTGGTGTGTATGTATCACCCTGGTGTCCCTGTGTTTAGGAGATCAGACTGTGTGGTGTGTATATAAGTGTATCACCCTGGTATCACTGTGTTTAGGAGATCAGGCTGTGTGGTGTGTATATAAGTGTATCACCCTGGTGTCCCTGTGTTTAGGAGATCAGACTGTGTGGTGTGTATAGAAGTGTATCACCCTAGTGTCCCTGTGTTTAGGAGATCAGACTGGGTGGTGTGTATGTATCACCCTGGTGTCCCTGTGTTTAGGAGATCAGACTGTGTGGTGTGTATATAAGTGCATCACCCTGGTGTCCCTGTGTTTAGGAGATCAGACTGTGTGGTGTGTATAGAAGTGTATCACCCTAGTGTCCCTGTGTTTAGGAGATCAGACTGGGTGGTGTGTATGTATCACCCTGGTGTCCCTGTGTTTAGGAGATCAGACTGTGTGGTGTGTATATAAGTGCATCACCCTGGTGTCCCTGTGTTTAGGAGATCAGACTGTGTGATGTGTATAGAAGTGTATCACCCTAGTGTCCCTGTGTTTAGGAGATCAGACTGGGTGGTGTGTATGTATCACCCTGGTGTCCCTGTGTTTAGGAGATCAGACTGTGTGGTGTGTATAGAAGTGTATCACCCTAGTGTCCCTGTGTTTAGGAGATCAGACTGTGTGGTGTGTATATAAGTGTATCACCCTGGTGTCCCTGTGTTTAGGAGATCAGACTGTGTGGTGTGTATATAAGTGTATCACCCTGATGTCCCTGTGTTTAGGAGATCAGACTGTGTGGTGTGTATATATGTGTATCACTCTGGTGTCACTGTGTTTAGGAGATCAGACTGTGTGGTGTGTATATAAGTGTATCACCCTGGTGTCCCTGTGTTTAGGAGATCAGACTGTGTGGTGTGTATAGAAGTGTATCACCCTGGTGTCCCTGTGTTTAGGGGATCAGACTGTGTGGTGTGTATATAAGTATCAAACTGCTCTACAGCAATAAAACTCACATTACTGTTTATATAAACATCAGTGTGTGTGTATAAATTATTCTGTGTAAATAAAATACTTTGGTCTTGTTATAAGTCATTTAATAGATTACACAAGGAGGTGCCAGTAGGTCATAAAATATCCTAAAAATTATCGGTAATGCCCCGCCCACCAGCCACGCCCACCGCAACAACCCTAAAATACAAGTGTACCTCTTTAGTAATTTGAAATGTTGGGAGGTATGGTACTCTCTTCTGGAACTCAAAGGGTTATCATACTGATCATAGCGGTTCCAGTGTCACAAATTTCTCCAGACTTCAAAATATTCCTAAAAGTGACTGACTCAAGAAGCCAATGGCTTTAAAAGCAGCAGTAAGACAAATGAGGGATCCATGCACACTTCATGTCTGCAGTAACTTTCTATCTAGCACACAGTCAGTAACACAAAGCTTCACTAGCATTAGGAAGTGTGAACTCCCTATGGGTATCTGATAATAATAACGAAAGACCTTGACCCTTCCTTCCTGGTACCATTTTTTCCCTTTCACTCTTCCTATAGGAGACTCAGATCCTACCCAGGATCCTCCAGGTGCATAGTGGGAAATATTGTTGTTGAACAGCGCTCACATACAGTATATATATTATACGGAAAACAAAGAGAGGCTCGGGGCCTGTCACTGTACAGTAATCCACTGATACAAGAAAGTAGATAAATGTGTATGTAAGCTGTCCCTACAGTCATAGGTTCTTTCAGACAGTGCTCTTGCTGCTTGTCTCAATAGTTCATCATCTCATGAGGAGTAATTGTAAATAAGAAAAAATCTGCTCGGTCTTAGCTGGAAATAGAGAATATGTATAAGTATATAAATAAAAATACAAAAACATTTTGTTTATATTCAAAGTAGTAAATATAGCTCTGGGCGGGCTCAAAGTCAAATCCCCTCCTAATGCATTGTGTACCCCTCTAGCACTCAAAGGGTTAAGAATGCTTGTAGCTAAACCGGAATAGGATGCCTTTGCCTTTTACTCTATTGACAATGGTCTGCTTAACCTTCCCCATTCTATGTGTCTTTCTCCCTCTGTCGGATACCCCTTCTCCCTTCCTCCAGATCAGCGGTTCTCAACCTTTCTAGTGCTGCGACCCTTTGATAAAATTTCCCAAGTTGTGGAGACCCCTAACAGTAAAATTATTTTCGTTGCTCCTTCATGGCTGTAATTTTGTTACTGTTATGAATCCAAATATAAATATCTGATGGTTTTAGGCGACCCCTGGTAAATAGTCATTCGACCCCCAAAGGGGTCCCGACCCACAGGTTGAGAACCACTGCTCCAGATGCATATACTGAGACATATTCATAAATGATATACCCAACTCTCCGCTACTCAAGTCTCTGCCCTGTTTGCCGCCAACTGCTTAAGACGCGCCAATGCTACAGATGAATATGTAACGTGCTGTGTACAGTATCTCCACAAAGCGACATGACTTCAATACCGTCACATCGCTACCACCCACCAGACACAATACAGTATCAGCGGCTGAGTCAATAAGGACTGGGGAACAGGTGCAGCTACATGAGTACTAGCAAGTGAGTCACAGGGGCGGCACCAGGCTGAGGCAGAGTTACAAAGGGCAACGCTGTGGCACCCTTTGTAACGCACGACATGTTTTAAAAAAAATTATTATTACAATAATTACATTGGAAGTGGGCGGGCTGATGGGTGTGACAGGGCCACTGCGGGATGCCCCAGAAAATTGGGAGCCCTAGGCCAGTGCCTAGTCGGTCTATTGGTAAATTCGGCCCTGTCCAAGGCCAAATATAGGGTTGCACTGATACCGATACTGGTATCGGTGCTGATACCAGCATTTGCGCGAGTACTTGTACTCGCGCAAATGCGGCCGATGCCAGCACCGATACCCTGTGTCAGGGTCGGTGCTGCAGAGAGGGAGCTGCTTACAATGCTCCCCGGTCACCTCTCTCCCTCCTGCAGCGTCGGAGCGTTGCCGCGGGTTACCATGGCAATGCTCTGACGCTGACTTCTGCCGGGGCTCGCGAGATAACAGCGAGCACCGGCAGAGGAGAGTAAGGGAGGCAAGATGGGGCAGCGGGTGGTGAAAGAGGCAGAGAGGGGGGCCAAGAAAGGAGAAAAAGGCAAAAGGAGGAAGGATCAGGAGAGAGAGAGAGGCAAAAGGGTGAGTCAAGGAGAAGGAGGGGGAGAAAGGGGGATCAAAAGGGAGAGCAAAAGCAAAGGCAAAAGAAGGGGGCTCAAGAGGGGTAGAATGAAGCAAAAGGTAGGAATCAAGAGTGGGAGAAAGAGTCAAAAGGGGAGAATCAAGAGGTGGTGTGTGTGTATGTATGTATGTGTGTGTGTGTATATATATTTCAAGTACTCACCAATACCAATTACCAATACTTTTTTTTGCGGTCATTTGCCAGTTTTCCAAGTACCTAAAGCATATAGGTACTTAGAAAACTGGCAAATGACTGCAAAAAAAAGTACCGATAATTGGTATCGGTGAGTACTTGAAAAAAGTATCGGTACTCGGTCTTAAAAAATCGGTATTGGTGCATCTCTACCCAAATACTATGAAGATTAATCAGAGCTGCTTTTATTGTGAAACATTACTATCACTTTAACCCTTTGAATGCTAGCGTTCTCCACTGCATTGCTATGGAATGTGGTGAAGACACCCTTAGCATTCAAGGGGTTACAAATTCTCATTTAGATCAAAGATAATTTTGTGAATTTGTATCTGTCCCCTTATGGTGCAGTTGGCTTGCTCCAGAAAGTCTACGGTCTCAATTTTGACTTTTTTGTGACATTTTTATGACTTTGTCCCCCCAACTTTATGACAATTTATACACATCTCCTACACAGACTGACCCAATTATGCAAAGGAGATGGTGGCGAAAGTATAAGGGGCAAAAAATGATCTTAACCCCTTAATGAAGCGGCCGGCACTTAAGTACCACAGAGCATTTTTTTTTTTTTTGTGTAACCAATTCAGGGCACCCCGAACAGCGTGCAGACGTGCGGGGAGCCCTAAAATCCATGATGCGCCAGGACCATCATGGGTTCTTATCTCACATTGGACCCACAATAGTCCTGTCACTTCATGGGTCCCTAAAGGGTTAAGGGTCAGAAGGGTGTGCAACGGATTGATCGGCAATGCATTGCATATCCCATTGATCCTTAAGGGGATAAAACTGTCACAACATTTATTTAAGAGAGCAGGGATATTCTTGGGCTAATGCCTTTCAACATATGAACTGCTTATATGTGACAGTAGAGATAGACACGTCTAGTACCTGTTTTATACATCTCTCTATAGGGGACAGTCAGGAAGAATACGAGAAGGAACTTTTAAGAAAACTATTTGCATCATAAGGGAAAGGGGTTTGGATGAAAATTCCAGTTGACTTAAAGGGATAGTAATACTTAAAAATGTAAAAACAAATATGTTGTAGGGTTTATCTCCCTGAGTAAAACAAGGGTACTCTCACTGCTGAAAGGTGTGTTGCTCAAAAGTTATTACAGCTCAAAGTTGAATTTTTTAGGTGCAATATCACAGTGGCCTGAAATTGTACAGTGATGCTGTTGCTACACCATCCTATGGACAGCTCTGGTCCCGGAACCATAAATCTCCATAGGATGGTGTAGCAACAGCACCACTGTACAATTTCAGGCCACTGTGATATTGCACCTAAAAAAATTCAACTTTGAGCTGTAATAACTTTTGAATAAAACACCTTCCAGCAGTAGGAGTACCCTTGTTTTACTCAGGGGGATAAACCCTACAACATATTTGTTTTTACATTTTAAGTATTACTATCCCTTTAAAGGGGATGTATCACCTTACTACAAGTTTGCCTTAATATCTTTCTTTTACCTACTCTAACAATGCTCTGTTTTTTTGTTTTTGTTTTTTTATAGAAATGGAGTTTGACAGCTTACTTTTTCTCCATGACGTCTTCTCCTCATTCTGATCGGCACCACGCGTGCTGACAAGAATACAGGAGAGATCCTCCTCCACACTGGTCTGCCTGTAAACTGGAGGACTCTCATTGGCAGAGATCGATATCTAGCCAATGAGAGTGCTGCACTTTACAGACAGCGGGGAGGAGGATCTCTCTTGTATTCTCGTCAGCACTCGTGGTGCCGATCAGAATGAGAAGATGTCATGGAGAAAAGATAAGCTGTCAAACTCCATTTCTATAGCGTTTAGCTTAACTAAGTCCCCTTCTGGCGACTAACTGCTTAATAGCGCTAGTCACCAGAATAATTACCTGATTTAATAGATATATGCTTTATTCCCCAGCCGTCAGTAGCACGGAGCGTGGTCATCTTGCCAGAATGACGTCCAGGCGTCTGTGCTGTCAGTCCCAGCCGGGTCTAGGAGGCGTTGCTAGAAGCCGGACGGCTCCAGAAGGGACTGACAGCGCAGGAGTGCGGACGTCATTCTGGCAAGATGTCCGCGCTCCGTGCTACTGACGGCTGGGGAATAAAGCATATATCTATTAAATCAGGTAATAATTCTGGCGACTAGCGCTACTAAGCACTAGTCGCTGTCACAAAATCTTTAACGTAACTAAGTCCCCTTCTGGCAACTAACTGCTTAGTAGCACTAGTCACCAGAATTATTACCTGAGTAATAAGTATATGCTTTATTCCCCAGCTGTCAGTAGCACGGAGCGCGGACATCTTGCCAGAATGACGTCCGCACACCTGCTCTGTCAGTCCCAGACGGGTCTAGGAGGCATTGCTAGGAGCCGGCCGGCTCCAGCTGGGACTGACAGCGCAGGCGCGAGGACGTCATTCTGGCAAGATGTCCGCTCTCCGTGCTACTGACAGCTGGGGAATAAAGCATATATCTATTAAATCAGGTAATAATTCTGGCGACTAGCGCTACTAAGCAGTTAGTTGCCAGAAGGGGACTTAGTTACGCCAAAGATTTTGTGACAGCGACTAGCGCTTAGTAGCTCTAGTCGCCTGAATTATTACCTGAGTTAATAGATATATGCTTTATTCCCCAGCCGTCAGTAGCACGGAGCGCGGACATCTTGCCAGAATGACGTCCGTGCACCTGCTACTAAGCAGCTAGTCGCCAGAAGGGGACTCCGTTAAGCTAAGCATTTTGTGACATGGTAGTTTAGCTTTAACCCCTTGAACGCAAAAAAACTCTCCAATGCACTGGTTTGCAATGCTTTAGAGGCTCTCTAGCACTGAAGAGGTTAAGTCCAAATAAAATCAGTGGGAACTTTTATTTACCCTCTGTGGAATAACTAGGAAGAAACACAAGAGACTCTGCAGCCTAAATGTACATCTGGTGTTATTGTGCAGAGGGGACTTGACTGCCCTTTTTGGGTGAGATTAGTCTAATGCAGGGCTGTCCAAGTTCAGTCCTCAAGGGACAGGATGTAAGGATTTCCCTGACTGAACAGGAATTATCACCCCAAATATAGTCCCCCCCCAATAATTAGCCATCTACTGATAAGCAGACCAGTGGTACTATTAGGCAGCATAATTACTTCGTTAGCTGGAAATCCTACTGAGACTGACGGCCAGGCAATAGTGCTTTAGAGACATCTGGGCCGTTGGTCCCTTCTGGTACCTAGAGGAGACCGGACTGACAGTGCAGGCGCACAGATGTCTGTAAGCAAGGACGTCTGCGCTGTTGCCTGGCCGTCAGTCTCGGCACAAGTAGGATTCCCAACTAACGCGGCAATTATGCTGGCTAATGGTACCGCTGGGACGCTTATCACTAGATGGCTAATTATTTGTGGGGGACATAATTTGGGGTGATGGTTCCCCTTTAAGCACAGGCAAGTTAATCAGTGGCTCATTCATTTTAACCTTTTAAATGACAGAGGGGTACGCAAAGCATTGCAGAGCAATTCATTGCACATCCCTCTGGCACTCAAAGTGTTAGTATATGTCTAATCATAATTGTTTGTCGTTTTGTAGATTTAAAAAAAATAAATTATGTGGATCAAATCCCTCAAATCTTTACGGTATGAGAAATATTAGCATCTAAAGTTCCCACTCCCTCCCCTTCTCCTGACGTCAGCGTTCTACTGACAGCAGGAGATCCCGGTCCTGGGACCAGCCGGCAGCTCTGCAGCAGTGCCGAAATCATGATTTTTAAAAATAATTACTTCACTGGAACTGTCTACAAAGTGTGCCTGGTTTGTAAACACACTTCGTAGACCGTTCCAATGAAGTAGTTCTTTTTAAATATCACTATTTCGGGTCTGCTGAAGAGCCGTCTCGAGTCGGCCGACACGGATCTCTTTCTGACGGCTTTACAGCTGACACGAGGGAGGGGGGAACTTTAGTGATGAATATCTCGCAAACCATAAAGGTTTGACAGATGGGATTTGCTCCACATAGATAAAAAAAAAAAAAATCGACAAGAAACTGTGTGTCCTCTCTTATACGATTTTATAGGGCTCAAGTGGTGGTTCTTAGTTCAATGCCTACTTCTGATTGTCTTTATCTGTTTGATGTACGAGAGCGATTGGACTTTGTGTGAAGGATGGACCAATCATAGAGCGATTGAACTTTGTGTGAAGGATGGACCAATCATTGAGCGACTGGACTTTGTGTGAAGGATGGACCAATCATAGAGCGATTGGACTTTGTGTGAAGGATGGACCAATCATAGAGCGATTGGACTTTGTGTGAAGGATGGACCAATCATAGAGCGATTGGACTTTGTGTGAAGGATGGACCAATCATAGAGCGATTGGACTTTGTGTGAAGGATGGACCAATCATAGAGCGATTGGACTTTGTGTGAAGGATGGACCAAACATAGAGCCTGGTGAAGTGGACGATCTTGTAAATTTCCATAAGAGACTTTCCTGATGTAAGCACCTTCAGAATCCTTATTCCAACCCTTAATGGCTAGCCGACGCAGCTCACGGATGGCCGTTAAGGACCACTGCATTTTTTTTTTTTGGGGGGGGGGTGAAGGGGGTTGGTTTGTTGCCATGTGGTGACCCCGGAATTCCATGAAGTGCCAGGACCGTTACTGGTCCTTAAAGGGATAGTAATACTTCGTTTTATCTTTATTTTATTTTGTAGGCATTAAAAAAACATGAAGAACGATATAAGTCTTATCTCTCAAACCTTTATGGTTTAAGAGATATTCACAAGCAAAGTATCCCCCCCCTGGTCAGCCAGATCAGAAGGGAGGTGCCCAGGTAGACTGCAGAGAGGGACAATCTTCAATTAAGATAAGGGAAAAAGCTGAAAAACTTGTCAAGGGGGGGAGGGCTTTCATTCTTTTCATACAAAGAAGATTGTCCCCTGCTGTTATCTGTCTGGTCTTACAACCAGATTCACATCTGAGAAGAGATGGCTTACACTAGGAAAAAGGGGCGGGAGGGGAAACTTTGCTTGTGAATATCTCTTAAACCATAAAGGTCTGAGAGATAAGACTTATATCATTCTTCATGTTTTTTTAATGCCTACAAAATAAAATAAAGTTAAAACGAAGTATTACTATCCCTTTAAAGTACCAGAACCAGCATAACGGTCCTGGTACGTCAAGGGTTATTAAGGGGTTATACATAGTCTCAATTCATTGGAAACCTCTCTAAAATTCAAGGGGTACAAGGCCCATTTCTAGAAAGGTGTACATTATCCCAATTTCCTACAATGCACAAGTCTTACAATCTAGACAGTAGAACTTACACTCTATAAATTAATTTTCCTGTGGACAAAAAAAAACAATTAACTCCAGATGAAGGATGGGAAATGTTGTGCTGTTAACATTCTGAATTTCACTAAAGATAATTACCCAGAATAATTGTGGAGTCACTGCTTCTTTACTAGTTGGCACCACAGACGTACCCAGGAGCAGCAGGGAGGAAAGATCATGCAGGGACAAATATCAAGTAGCCGCAGAGCTATATTTAGGGGTGTAATTCATTTGCAACAATCAAGGAACAATTTAAAGTGGAACTACCACCTATTAAACAATTTAACTTCAATAAATCCCCATCAGCTTACTAGCACTAGTCGCCAGAATTACTACCTTATTCAAAAGAAATATGCATTCTTACTGGGCTGACAGCAGCACGGAGCGTGAACATCTTGTTATAGTGACATCCGCGCACCTGTGCTGTCAGTCCCAGACGGGTCTAGGAGGCGTTGCTAGAAGCCGGACGGCTCCAAAAGGGACTGACAGTGCAGGCGCGCAGACATCACTATGGCAAGATGTCCATGCTCTGTGCTGCTGACAGCCTTTTGAATAAGGTAATAATTCTGGCGACTAGTGCTACTAAGCTGCTAGTCGCCAGATGGGGAGTTATTGAAGTTGTTTAAGAGGTGGTAGTTCCGCTTTAAGCTTGCTCCACCGTAGTGCGATTTTGTTAGCCTAGCAATACTAGCAAGGCTTTGCTTGTGCAGTTAATAAAGCAATGCCTGTGTTAACCCCTTAAGGACACATGATGTGCCAGGATTGTCACGGGAAAACTTCCCTAAAGGACCCATAATTGCCCTGGCACGTCATGGTTTTCAGGGCTCCCTACATGGCTGCTCGCAGTTCGGGGAGCCCTGAGTCGGATTGGCCCAAAAAAAAAAAAAAAGCTCAGTGGTAAGTGTTGGCTGAGTGCACCCGGTCCTTAAAGGGTTAATGACCGGCTTGTTGAATTTTTGGGGCTTAGCCGTTTCAGCCCCAAAAAGGCATGCACAATACTGTTGCATATAGTATTTGGAGCAGTGCTTTTAAGTGTTTATTTGCTTAAGAGACCCTTTGATTGAATCTGAAATGTTCAGGGTACCCATAACTTTTTTATGTCATTTTTCAAAGGTGTAATAAAGAGTGGACACATATAAATACACATTTATATAGCGTAGGGCATATTGCATTTGGTGTATGACGTATAGGGTTTTTGTTGTACATTGCTTTTGGCATATAACGTTTGGAGTATAGATATTTAGGTATTGCACATGGTTTATGGCGTGTTGTGTTGGGTGTAATACACTGTGGGTGTATTGCATGCGTATTGTGTATGGCTGTGTTGCATGTAGTGTGTGTGTATGGCTGTGTTGCATGTAGTGTGTGTGTATGTGTGTGTGTGTCTGTGTTGCATGTAGTGTGTGTGTGTGTATGGCTGTGTTGCATGTAGTGTGTGTGTGGCTGTGTTGCATGTAGTGTGTGTGTGTATGGCTGTGTTGCATGTAGTGTGTGTGTGTGTGTGTGGGTGGCTGTGTTGCATGTAGTGTGTGTGTGTGGCTGTGTTGCATGTAAAGTGTGTGTGTGGCTGTGTTGCATGTAGAGTGTGTGTATGGCTGTGTTAAATGTAGTGTGTGTGTGTGTGTGTGTGTGGTTGTGTTGCATGTAGTGTGTGTGTGGCTGTGCTGCATGTAGTGTGTGTGTGGCTGTGTTGCATGTAGAGTGTGTGTGGCTGTGTTGCATGTAGAGTGTGTGTGGCTGTGTTGCATGTAGAGAGAGTGTGTGTGTGTGTGTATGGCTGTGTTGCATGTAGTGTGTGTGTGTGTGTGTGTGGCTGTGTTGCATGTAGTGTGTGTGTGTGTGTGTGTGTATGGCTGTGTTGCATGTAGTGTGTGTGTGTCTGTGTTGCATGTAGTGTGTGTGTGTATGGCTGTGTTGCATGTAGTGTGTGTGTGGCTGTGTTGCATGTAGTGTGTGTGTGTATGGCTGTGTTGCATGTAGTGTGTGTGTGTGTGTGTGGGTGGCTGTGTTGCATGTAGTGTGTGTGTGTGTGGGTGGCTGTGTTGCATGTAGTGTGTGTGTGTGTGGCTGTGTTGCATGTAAAGTGTGTGTGTGGCTGTGTTGCATGTAGAGTGTGTGTATGGCTGTGTTAAATGTAGTGTGTGTGTGTGTGTGTGTGTGTGTGTGTGTGTGTGTGTGTGGCTGTGTTGCATGTAGTGTGTGTGTGGCTGTGTTGCATGTAGAGTGTGTGTGGCTGTGTTGCATGTAGAGAGTGTGTGTGTGTGGCTGTGTTGCATGTAGTGTGTGTGTGTGGCTGTGTTGCATGTAGTGTGTGTGTGTGTGTGTGTGGCTGTGTTGCATGTAGTGTGTGTGTGTGTGTGTGTATGGCTGTGTTGCATGTAGTGTGTGTGTGTGTGTGTGTATGGCTGTGTTGCATGTAGTGTTTGTGTGTGTGTGGCTGTGTTGCATGTAGAGTGTGTGTGTATGGCTGTGTTGCATGTAGAGTGTGTGTGTGTGTTTTCATAGAGTAACTCCCAAGGGTGCTATAAATCCCATACAGTAGAAACAGAGCAGCCTCTGACTCTCCATCTCCTCTTGGACTACAAATACAATCAGCTTCAGCCATTCAAAGATCTTTGTCCTGTGTAAGGCTATCCAAATCTCTTGGGAGGTCTAAAAGTTCTACATATCTATAAAGCAAAAACCGTGGCTCTCCAGCCGTTGTTGGAATAAAATACCCATAATCCTCTACCAGCAGAAAACCTGCAACATGTAAGTCTCTACTATGATATTGCCATTCTACCATTAGATCCATTTATCTTGTAACCCTTTCAGTGCCCGAGGAGTATGCAACGCATTGCAAAGTGGGGAGGGATATACACACCTCTGGTCTTTAAGGTGTTAAATAAACAGCAGATTGTGAAACGTGTGGCTCTCCAGCTCTTACTGGATTACAACTCTCATCAACAAATGCATGCTGAGGATGATCCTAGTAGTAGTCCAACAACAGCTGGAGAGGCTCAGGTTGCACTCCGGTGTATATCTGCAGTACACCTACCTGTCACTTTGCCCCAGGTAAATCAGTTGGTATCTTTCCTAATTCCCTGGTGGGAAGGCTCACACACCACCCCGAGACCTCTAACCTCCATGTCACCGGTCGCTTCCCAGCAGCGCTAGGGGCGGAGCAGCTTGACGTCAACACTAACTAGAAGACAAGCCGCACAGAGACAGCTAGACATGGAGAGATGCCTGGGACCACGCCTACTTCGTTCTGCTGTTGGGGCCTCGCCTTCGTCACAAAGCTAATACCCAGCATGCACCGGGACAACAAGACGGCGGCTCTGCGTACGGCTGTATCCTAGCAACGGGTGTGCGCGTACAGCTTTGACTGGAGAACGTTTGACTCTCTAGGTTTTTTAGGATTTCCATCATGGTTAGTTTCATGAGGATCATGGGAGTTGTTGTCCAAAAACATGTGGGATGAACAGATCTGGCAATTGTCCCAGATTTCCAGGGACGGTTACTTCTCCTGGCTCCCTCTTTCTGGACTTTGTTTTTGACCCTGGTTTTAACATTGAGTCGAAACTAGTGTTGACAGGTCGTCCTTTTGAAAGAGGGCACATATTTAGCCCTTTGAGTGCCAGAAGGGTAGGCATTGCTTTGCAATGCGTAGCCTACCCCTCTGGCGCTCAAAAGGTTAAACTGCCTGCTGCATTGATACATACATGTGAACCATGTCAGTCTAATAATTAACCACTGCAGAATACATTTTTAACCCTCTGAGTGCCAGAGGGGTACGAAATGCATTGCTTTGCAATGCATTCCTTACCACTCTGGCACTCAGAGGGTTAATATGTGCATACCTCCCAACATTTCAAGTGGTCAAAGAGGGACACTTTTGGTATAGGTGGTGTTTTGGGGGCGTGGCTGTTGGGAGGGACATTATTGACAATTTTTGGGTTACTTCTGTGACCTCTTTACTTAGCTGACAAGATCTCACCTTTAACCGGGGACACATAGGAAATAGCCATTTTGCAGTACTTCACTGAAATCAATGCAGTCCTGCAGTATGCGTTTTTCCAATGCGTCCTCGGTTAAAGGTGAGGTCTGGTCAGCCTACTCTTTACGCCTCTTTGTGTACCTGAATAAATGATCTAGAACAGGACCAAATTATTTTATTTACACAGACTTAATGTGTAAACTAATATACTGAAGCGTAAAACAAACATTAATGTGAGTTGTATTACTGTGTAGCAATATGATACACTTATATACACACTACACAGTCTGAAGAAGAGGTATACCAGGGTGGGAAAGAGGGATTTGGGTCTCAAAGAGGGACAATCCCTCCTAAAAGAGGGAGAATTGGGAGATATGAATTGTACATCTTCAGCTTCCTGAAAATGGCCCCTAGTTACAAATGCGTCAACATTGTCTCCACTCTCCAGAGTGATATAGGCTGTGTAAAATTAGAGATAGATTGGGAAGATCTATCACATTAGAGTCTTCAGGCCTGGATTTACATCTCAGGCGCCCCTAGGCACAACACCTTGTGGTGCCCATGGCCCCTCCTTTGTCCCACCCACATCCACACCTTCTCATATTTAAACACACCTACTTTTGTGGCCACACCTATCTTAAATCAATTATTCACATTAATGTTAATTACATGTATTAAGTACATGTTTTAATATTGATAAATACAGGTATACCTGTTTTTTTACACCTATGCCCGGAACAACCCCACCACAAATCCAGATGCACAGCGGATGTGATGGGTATCAGTACCCAAGGAGCGTTATGCATGCTCCCCGTGTCCCGCCCAGGAATACTCCACTGGAGCCACCCATTACGCCATTAGCACCAATGTCCATTTAGACTGTAAGCTCCTTGGGGCAGGGACCTCTCTCCCATTGTTTCTATGAATGTCGCACTTATTTCGTCCCCTCTTATTTATTGTAACATATGTCTATTGTAAGGCCCTGCGTACACTGTGTGGCGCCATATAAATAAAGATACATACATACATACATACAATGTCTCTCCATGCCCCAGGAACCACAGAAACTCCCCTAAGACACCACCTATAACAGACATGGATCTGGAAACCCCCTAGAAGGACTAACAGAAAACCCACCGGAGACTCCAGAGATGACCGCTGAGCCAAAAATCCTGCTGCAAGGACACCGTGGAGACCAGGTGCCGTCACAGTGATAAGCAGAACACCACCCACAACAGGTACTTGAGCACCATCAGGGAGAAGTATTCATAGGTTTAATATCGGTAGTTTTTTTCTTTTTGTTTATCTACATATACATAGCTGTACAGACACACACACACGCTACACATACATATATACACATGTATATATACATACATACACATAGATATACAAACACATAGCCATACACATATACACTTTTTTTTTAGTTGTTTTCCTGCATTGGGTTTCCCCTTCATTATTTATGTATTCAAGAAACATTTTTATTAATTTTAATTTTTTTTGGTTTTCTTTTGGTGTTGGTTGTATTGTTTCCAGTGTCTTTTTTCCAAGAAACTTTTTTATTTTTTTTTTTTTTTTACAAATACACACACACATATATATATATATACATATATATGCCCACATAACTCTGCCCACTTCTGCTCTTCCCCCCTGTGGTCTTCCTTCCCCCAGCCTTCTTTTAAAGTGTTAGTAATGTCTAAAAAAAAACTTTTTTTTGCATTTAGAAGAGCTTAAAAAGCTGATCTAAATGCAAAAATCCGTATCTCTCAAACTGCTATGGTTTAAGAGATACGGGCGTTTAAAGTTTGATTTCTCCTACTGACAGCTGTAAAGCTGTCAGCAGGAGATTCGTGTCGGTCGACACGTAGGCGCTTGAGAAGTGCCGGGATCTCATTACTTACACGGAATCCTGTCATTGGAATGGTCTAAAACGTGTCCCTAGTGTTCAGGCACACGTTTTAGACCATTCCAATGAAGGGATTTGTGGTAAATAACGAGATCTTGGCACTTCTCAAGCGCCACCGTGTCGACCGACACGGATCTCCTGCTGACAGCTTTACAGCTGTCAGTAGGAGAAATCAAACTTCAATCGCCTGTATCTCTTAAACCATAGTTTGAGAGATACGTTTTTTTGCATTTAGATCAGCTTTTTAAGCTCTTCTAAATGCAAAAAAGTTTTTTTTTTTTTTAGACATTACTATCACTTTAAGGTCTGTGTCACACTTTTATGCCTTGCCCTACCCAACTCACGTCAAGCCCCGCCCCTTTTTGACATGATTCACATCATTTTTCACACCCCCTACCGCACCAGAGGACAACAATTGAAAGTCCCCATGTATGTACATACACACACACGCATGTCTCCACCAGGATTACCCACAAGACCTTAAGCATAAATTAATGCAAACAAGCAATTCCGGGGCAAACTGGGAACAAATAAAAATTCCCCAAATTCCATTTGATCTTTTTTAACCTCTTGAATGCTAAAGAGGTCACCAACACCTTGTGAATGAATGCTTTGGAGACCTCACTGGCATGCAAGGGGTTAAAAGCCTCTTCCTACATGAATGGGACATTTTTTTTCCGCTATGCTACTGGTGGTTTTGTCACAGAGTCGGTACACTTTGTCCTTATACATAAGGCTCATAGAATTTGTTGGCAGATAAGAACCAACTAATAGTTCAATAATATATATATATATTGTTGAGTTTATCCTTCTAAGTAAATCAAGGTTACTCCCACTGCTGAGGAGTGGGCTTCATACCATTCCAGCCTGTGGTTCCATTGAAGCGAGTATCATTTATTATATCCACATCTTTTAGATATATTATGATTTTGCTCCTCTTCTTGATGTTGTTTTGATGTTTTTTGAGGATTCTTGTGGAGTCTTCTGAAACCTGTGGAGAACAGCATTTGTGACCTATTTGGGGTTGACTGAGTGGGGGAGTCCAGATTCCCTCTTCTGTCAGTGTGACCACTTACACTGGTGTGAGTACAGTGAATATTGGTGGTGGACTTTTATTGGTATTTATTACACTAGGAGAACCCCTATTTTTTCCTTCTTATCTACTTTAAACTGGAACTACCACCTATTTTAAACTTTATGGCAAATAGAGTAGAGAGCGCAGACATCTTTCCATAGTGATGTCTGCGCTCCTGCACTGTCAGTCCCTTTTGGAGCCGAACAGCTCCTAGCAATGCCTCCTAGAGCCGGCTGGGACTGACAGCGCAGGCGCGCAGACGTCACTATGGAAAGATGTCTGCACTCTCTATGGCCTGTCAGACCCAGAGCAGGGAATAATTCTCATTAACCAGGTAATTATTCTGGCGATTGGCAATACTGAGCAGCTAGTCACCAGATGGGTAACTATTTGCCATAAAGTTTAAAATAGGCGGTAGTTCCACTTTAATGGGCATTTTTATTTCTCCTTATAGTGAAGTTGGATTGTTCAAGAACTGCTCTACTTTTCTCTGTATATGTTTTGCAATTAGGGATTCAACTTGTCCTGGATTGCCCATATATTAAATGCGTGTCCTGTACCCCTGTGCAGTCCCCTTGCAGGGTAATACATACTTGGAAACTTTAAAAACTATCTGACCCAGGGGAGTCCATAGAAATTTTTCGGGAAAGGGGGGCAAAGCCATAATATGACCCCCAAGAGATCCCATCCAGCCCATTTGTATATATGGAGGGAGTAATTGTAGGGGGGGGCAAGTGCCCGGATGCCCATGATCTGACCCTGATATATTAACCCTTGGTGCTCCCCGCTATGTACATTATAGGGGACATATAACAAGAGCACAAACAGGAGGGCACCCAATCGTGCCTGTCTCTGCTCAGGTCTCCTCGTATATTGAAGAAATTCAGGAACCATGCTGTAGTCTTTGTTTCAAAAAAGATTTTTTAATGCAAAGAACAATAAATTTTACAAATAAAACATGCTCTGCCAAGCATTAAAATAATAAAAAAACTAACAATAAATTCCTTAAAAACCAAACTTGTTGACTCTGCATAACGTTTCCTAGCTACTTCCTGAAATGCAGTCAACTCTCTGCCTCAAAATCAGAGTTACTCCAATCAATCCTCAATTGACCTATAACATGCTACAATTAAAAGACCTCATTGAACACACACACAAGACAGATATGACTTTGCTCTATGCCTTTCGTATATAATTAGCACACATTTTAGATAATAAGGAAGCAAAGAAGGAGTACAAATATATAGTTACTAGTTTTAAAGCCTGTGAACACGGGCCAACACTGGTGGCGCTGCAGTCATGCACAGTACTGACTGCCCGTGCTGCGGTTGATACGTATCGGGGCGCTCCGAATTCAGACCGGAGTTTTCTCTGTGCGCCTTCCTGGGATCAAGAGGTGCGCAGAGAGGATTCCAATCTGAATTCAGTGGGCCCCTCTCCACATCAGCCTTGGAGTGGGCAGTTTTTACTGTTCATGACTGCAGCACGTGCAGCCATCTCTACTACGCATGACGGCTTCTGACAAACATCCTTAGCGAATTATAATATAGGATTTTACATCTCTCAATCAGAATAAAAAAAAACACATTGTGCATAACAATTTCTATCAGTGGCGTAACAATAGGGGTCGCATCTGCGACCGGGCCCGTCACTCCAGGGGCCCGGCCACCCCCCCCGCGACCCCCTCACCCGCAGCAACTCCCACTACGGCCGCCAGTTCTAGTAATACAGAGCGCTAGGAGATGACATCATCTCCCAGCCTCTGCATTACTAGAGCAGCGCACGGGAGCTTCAGTTCTAGAGATCTGTGCCGAAGGAGGCACAGATCTGTCCAGCCACACCACTAGACCACCAGGGACTGGAGGTAGGGGAAATGTGGAGATGAAGGGGGCATTGTGGAAGAGGCAATGTGGAGATAAAGGGGGCATTGTGCAAGGGGAAATGTGGAGATGAAGGGGGCATTGTGGAAGGGGCAATTTGGAGATTGGGCGGCATTGTGGAGATGAAGGGGGCTTTGTGGAGATGAAGGGGCATTGTGGAAGGGGCACTGTGGAGATGAAGGGGACATTGTGGAGTTGAAGGGGGCATTGTGGAAGGGGCAATTTGGAGATATGGGGGCATTGTGTAGATGGGGGCATTGTGGAGATGGGGGCAATGTGGAGATGAAGGGGCAATTTGGAGATTGGGGGGCAATGTGGAGGTGGCCAATGTGGTTGAGGGGGTCTGGGGCCAATGTGGTCGGGGGGGGGCCCATGGCAATTCTTGCACCAGGGCCCAGTGGCTTCTAGTTACGCCTCTGATTTCTATAACTATCCAGCTGAAAGTCTGCATTCATAATTCTGTCAAAGTCTTTATTAAAAAGAAAGGGCACCATCAGCTTCTGTGCCAGAGGTGTGAGCAACGCATTGCTCTGCAATATGTTGCCCACCCCATGGCACTCAAAAGATTAAGTGGATGTGCACGGCATATCAATGTGCCCTGGCACCCTTGTTGTGAACCACTGCACTAGAAAAACTATTGTCCATTGACTCCTGTGTTAAGCTACAAGTAAATGGCCTCCACATAGAATTGTAAACACTAGCAGGAGAACCGATCCCTACTTCCTGAAGACAAACAGATCCTGCAGTCTGAATTTATTATAGCCTAAGGCTTGGGGCTTGGTGTTCATTTTCCTGTAGCCCAGCATAGGCGCTGCTCTGGCGAAAACACAGGTCGCACAGTTTTACCTCCCAGCATTTCAAATGACCAAAGAAGGACACTTTTGTTTTGGGGTGCTTGGGTTGTGTCTGGTGGGTGGGGCATTACTGAGAATTTTTAGGTTATTTTGTGACCTATTAACACTTCTTTGTATAACTGAATAAATGATTTAGAGCAAGACCAGAGTATTTTATCTATACAGACTAATTTATAAACACAGATACTCAAGTTTATATGGACATTAATGTGTGTTATATTGCTGTGGAGAAATGTGATACACTTATATACACACCACACAGTCTGATATCCTGAAAGGAGGGATAGAGGGATTTGGGTCTCAAAGAGGGACTGTCCCTCCTAAACAGTAACCTGTGGGAGGTATGGAGCCCTAATATCTCCTATAGAAGGACACCTGGGATGTACTGAGCCCTAATCTATATATATAAAAGAAGACTTTGTGTCTGCCAAAACACACCCAGGGGAGGCAGAAAGGAGGAGTTACTGCTCTCATTGGATGATTCAATCATGCAGGGAGTTGGCCCGCCCCCACTATGCAGCCCGCCCACCACTATCAAAGTCAGAAAAAAACAAAATGGCTGCCACTTGCTCCTACACCACAGACAAACACACATGCCCCACTCACACAGCACCAAACAAAAACACACACACACACATGCCCCACTCACACACGCAGACCACCAAACACACACACACACATGCCCCACTCACACACACAGCACAAAACACACATGCCCCACTCACACACACAGCACCACACAGACAAAGCCTTTTGCCCCATGAGCTCCACTTTACCTCCATCAGCTCTAATTTGCCCCCCATCCGCTCCAACTTGTCCCCAGCAGCTCCACTATGCCCCCTCAGCTCCAACTTACCCCCCATCACATACCTGTAGCTCCCGCGCAGTCTTCTCTTCAGTAATGCAGAGCGAGCCGGGACATCATGACTCCCAGCGCGCTCTGCATTACTAAAGATCCAACCCGATGAGGGAGCGCAGTAGCAACACAGACCTGACTGTGTTGCGGTTCCAGGCGTGGTGCGTGTGGGCGTAGCTCTTCTCCGCTGCATGCCCGCGCCCCCAATACGTGTGCGCCCTAGGCCGGCACCTACCTCGCCTATAGGTGGCGTCGGCCCTGCACACAGTCTGACCTCCTAAAAAGAGGGACAACAGGGTGGGAAAGAGGGACAGAGGGATTTGTCCCTCAAAGAGGGACTGTCCCTCCTAAAGAGGGACACTTGGGATGTATGGTATGTGTCTGCCTGTGTGTTGCATATGTCTGTGTTTATCAGTGTGTCTACATTTCACACACGTGCGCCCAACGGTCATAACATGAAGGGCATCGGCGTCCCACATTGCTAGTATCTCCTAAAGAGGGATGCTTGGGAGGTAAGGTCTTCTAGTATCTTCTAAAGAGGGACACTTGGGAGGTATGTACCCCTAATATCTCCTAAAGAGGGACACTTGGGAGGTACAGACCCCTAATATCTTCTAAAGAGGGACAGTAGGGAGGTATGGACCCCTAATATCTCCTAAAGAGGGACAATTGGGAGGTACAGACCCCTAATATCTCCTAAACAGAGACACTTGGGAGGTATGGACCTCTAATATCTCCTAAAGAGGGACACTTGGGAGGTACAGACCCCTAATATCTCCTAAAGAGGAGCACGTGGGATGTACTGAGCCCTAATATTTCCTAAAGAAGGACACTTGGGAGGTATGTACCCCTAATATCTCCTAAAGAAGGACACTTGGAAGGTATGGACCCCTAATATCTCCTAAAGAGGGACACTTGGGAGGTATGTACCCCTAATATCTCCTAAAGAAGGACACTTGGAAGGTATGGACCCCTAATATCTCCTAAAGAGGGACACTTGGGAGGTATAGACCCCTAATATCTCCTAAAGAGGAACACTGAATGACAGAAAGGCAATGTGTTCATATTATTTGCAGTGCTTAGAAGATCTCTCTAGCTTTCAAACGATGAAAAGCTTCCATTAAAAAAATCTGCACAGTGGTGCAAGTTGTTTGTCCTTGAATTGCTTCACTTCCTTGTGCTTATGGCTCTTAGTGTACATTTAACTTGGTCACTCTTCTTCCACGATTATCATAAGGTAAATAAATTAAAGCATCATTCTATTGCCACCAGGGGGCAGTGAAGTTAAATAAATTACATTTTTGAAATCAGAAATCCCAGTTTTAGAAAAAGGTTCACGCTTTTATGATGCTTAAAGAAGATCTAACACCTCTTAATAATTAGCCTCACTTCACTTTCTATGGCCAGAAAATCCTAATGACCCCTATGAATTTTGCCTTCGTTCTAGACACCCCAGCCTTGTTCCATTGTCCACTGGTAGTCACAGACCCACACATACACTGTCTGACACCCCAGACTTGTTCCACTGTCCACTGTTAGTCACAGAACCACGCATACACTGTCTGATACCCCAGCCTTGTTCCACAGTCCACTGGTAGTCATAGAACCACACATACACTTTCTGACACCCCAGACTTGTTCCACTGTCCACTGTTAGTCACAGACCCACACATACACTGTATGATACCCCAGCCTTGTTCCACTGACCACTGGTAGTCACACAACCACACATACACTGTCTGACACCACAGCCTTGTTCCACTGTCCACTGGTAGTCACAGACCCACACATACACTGTCTGACACCCCAGCCTTGTTCCACTGTCCACTGGTAGTCACAGAACCACACATACACTGTCTGATACCCCAGTCTTGTTCCACTGTCCACTGGTAGTCACAGACCCACACATACACTGTCTGATACCCCAGCCTTGTTCCACTGTCCACTGGTAGTCACAGAACCACACTTACACTGTCTGACACCCCAGCCTTGTTCCATTGTCCACTGGTATCACAGAACCACACATACGCTGTCTGATACCCCAGCCTTGTTCCACTGTCCACTGGTAGTTACAGAACCACTGATACGCTGTCTGATACCCTATCCTTGTTCCATTGTCCACTGTTAGTCACAGACCCACACATACACTGTCTGACACCCCAGCCTTGTTCCACGGTCCCACTGTTAGTCACAGACCCACACATATACTGTCTGATACCTCAGCCTTGTTCCACTGTCCACTGGTATCACAGAACCACACATACGCTGTCTGATACCCCAGCCTTGTTCCACAGTCCCACTGTTAGTCACAGACCCACATGTACACTGACACCCCAGACTTGCTCCATTTCCCCACTAGTATCCACAGAACCAGACATATACTGTCTGTAACCTCAGGTTTGTTCTACTAGTAGCCATTGAACCACACAAACATTGCCAGCTTCCCCAGCCTTTTTCCAATGATCACCATATCACCAAAATTACAAAGAAGTATTTTTCTGTGTTTTCTGAATGTGATAAATTATGTATATAAGATAAGTACACTCTATGGAAAATACCATGGTTTTTACCATCAACCTAAACAAAAAACTCCTAAGATTCAATTTAATAAAAATCTGGTCACCTTAACCCTTTGAATGCTGGAGGCATATCTAAGACATCACTTAGCCATGCATTGGATATCCCTGTGGTGCTCAAAGGGTTGACATAAGGCCCATTATTAGGGTTTTATTGAGAATTCATTTGAATCTAAAGGGTTCCACCACAGCAAAAATCTGGATAACCACAGTTCTAAGGAACCTCTCACCTCCCAATATTAATCTGCCTCAGTCCCTCTCTTGCCTCTTTGGCTGTGAAATCACCCGGTGGCTTCTTTTTAAACAGACTGTATTATAATGCAATGAAAAGCAAAATGGAACAGCTGGATAAGGCACGAGACGGCACTGGAAAGCTGCCCAGGTTCAGGGTTTGTGCTGGATTTAGCGCTCCATCTGTTGTACAGATTGGCCATGATGCATTTGCTGTGCATGTGAGTTCTGCCTGATTACTGGACCTGTTGGAGGAAATGATGATTAGACACACATTCTGGGTGGAGATCTCACTGGACTGTATTGAGGGGAATAAGAAACGCATGGTTATTAGATATAATCATTAAAGGAACACTTTTACCTCCTGTTAGTATACGCAACCCATCTTAAAAGAATAGTAATTGTTTTTAAAGGGATAGTGACGCTTAATATGCCAAAAATATATATATTGTACATTTTAGCCTCCTGAGTAAAACAAGGGTACTCCCATAAGAGGTGTTTTATTCAAAAGTTATTACAGCTCAAACTTGAATTTTATTTAGTTGCAATATTTCACCTGTCCACAGGATGGTGCAGCAACAGCTCTACTGTACAATGTCAGGCCACTTTGATACTGCACCTAAAAATTTCAGGTTAGATCTGCAATAACTTTTCCATTTTGTCTTACAGATAAGTTTATAGAGTGAATGGCCAATGAGAGCGCTCCAGGTTACATGCAGAAATCCTCCGTCATTGGAGGAGGCTGCATCGAGGGAGGGGAGCAGAGGAAGTGGACGGACTGCGGTACAGAGCTTTACCCTCAGTCTGCCCGGAAGGAAGGCTCAGGATTATCGTTAAATGTTTAATTTTGTCCGAACATAAAATTAAAAAAAGAAAATAGTATTCCAGCTAGTCGCACTATAAACTTACTTTTAAAACAGACTTGTATAGGGGTGATAGTTCCCCTTTAAAGGAGCAGTAAACTTTTTTTAATGAAAACACGTATATTATAGAGCATCTCCTGCTGAATAAAACAAGGTCACTCCCACTGTTGTCAGATGTTTTATTCAAAAATTATAGCAGTTCAAATAACCAGGAAGTGAATTTACTGTGTTTACTTCCTGATATTTCTAACTGACAGGAAGTGAATTTACTGTGTTTACTTCCTGATAGTTCTAACTGACAGGAAGTGACAGGCAGTTTCTATCACATTCTATGGTGAACTGTATGTCTCTGACTTTCCTCTCCATTAGAATCTAACAGGAAATCTAATTAGAATTTGACCACTAGAGGGCACTGCTAATGTAAAAAAACATGGGTTTAAACTGTAATAACTCTGGAAATATAAATCTCTCGGCACTGGGAGTACCCTCATTTTACTCTATAGGAAAATCCCTACAACATATATTTTTCATAAAAGTTTACTGCTCCTTTAAAGTCAACTGAAGTAATTCACATTTGGTACTAGGTACTAAAGAAACAGCACCAACTGATGTTCAAATTATTAAAAAGAAAGAAAAAACTTATAAGACATGAAATTTAATTAATACTTCAATGGTTCTTACAATTCAAACTTATCTCCCATCTAATATCGGAGGTGGGGGAATGACAAACCCCTCTAGAAGCTGATTGGCTGGGAGGTGCGTAAGCACTTCCCAGCCAGTTGTAGGCTGCCAATATATTTTGAATTGAGACTGGCATATGAAAGCCAATCTCGGTTCAAAATCCCAGCAGTTTGACTCTGGCAATGACCTGAGAGGTGGCAAGGGAGGTCTTCGCCAGTCAAAATGCCATCCGCTGCCAGCGGAGACGGCGGAGGAGGCAAAGGGGGGGTGAGATATTGGCCAAATAGAATATTAATGGAACATTTTTTAAAAAAATCAAATTTTTCCTTGAAAGCTTACATTAAGATGCCACCTGTATTAACCCTTTGAGCCTCGGAGGGCTACCCCTTCGCCCCTCAAAAGGTTATTGGTCGCTTCTTTGAGGGCTTCATTTTTTTATTATCATTGACAGCACTAACGGAAATATTTTTTTTTTAAACAAGAAAGAAGACTGAAGATATGAAAAAAGAAGAGAAGAAGCCGCCCACGATCCCGCTGGTCATCAGGATTACTGGTACGTTTTTATTTGTCGGGACATGGGTGAAGTGTTTGTACATTAACCCTATGAGTGCCTGTGGGGTATGCAACACTGTACAATGCGTTGCATACACCACTGGCACTTGTAGGGTTAATCTCTTACTATTTTTCAACCACAAGTATGTTTGTAAACCAGTTTTCCAACACATACCGGTGGTTTTCATGGCGTGTTAGGGACCCTGCAGGAGCACCAGAGGGGCATGCAACACAACCCCTCTGCAATGCGCTGCTCAAACATGTGGCACCCAAAGTGACTAAAATATGTTTACTGTGTGTAATAATGTGACATCAATTCCAGGCCACAATTCAGAGTTTTAAACCTTTGCCTGCTAGTTTCATGATCATGTTTTTGTGGTCCTTTTAATGATTGTATTGCTTTTCTTATCTTTGTAGTTAAAGGGATAGTAATGTTTCATAATAAAAACCAATCTAATTAATCGTCATAGTATTTGGGCCATAGAGAGTGTTATTTCAATACTGTCAGAGTTGTAGTTCAAGAGTAATTGAACGATAAAGTATCCCCCTCCTGCCCCTTTTACTGATGTAACACTGCTCAGCCAGATCAGAAGGAAGGTGCCCAGGTAGACTGCAGAGAGGGACAATCTTCAATTCAGATAAGGGAAAAACCTGTCAAGGAGGGCAGGGCTGTCATTGTTCTCATAGGAAGAAGATTGTCCCCTTCTGTTATCTGTCTGGTCTATGGACTGGATTCCACATCTGAGAAGAGATGGCTTACACTAGGTAAAAGGGACGGGAGGGGAAACTTTGCTTGTGAATATCTCTCAAACCATAAAGGTTTGAGAGATAAGACTTATATCGTTCTTCATGTTTTTTTAATGCCTACAAAATAAAATAAAGATAAAACAAAGTATTACTATCCCTTTAAGGTGTGTGCCAGTTTGTATTGTTTGTTAGGTATAGCCGATATGACTGTATTTCTGAATCTCTTTGTATACCTGTCCATTGTGAGGCTGATTCCTGGCGGTGAGGCTCATGTGGGTTCAAGTGATTTGTGGTATTGATTTCTGTGGTTTGGGATGATTCATAGTTTTCTGGAACACAACCTAACTACCAAGGAACAAAAAAGCAATACAATCATTTAAATCATCCGACTAAGAGCTTAAACGATTCATGGAAGGTCTCCCTTCTAATACTGGAGACCACCAAGAAACCCTCATTCTGGAAGATCTGAAGGTAGGATGCTTCTCTGTGCTTTCCTAAACTACACAAGGAAGGAAATCCTGAAAGACCAAGAATATCTGGAACTGGCGCACTGACAGAAAAATCTCTGGCTTGGTTGTGAATATTCTGAAACCATTGGTAAAACCCCCCCCCCCACTAAGTTTCATACAGGACATGACCAATCTCTTAACCCCTTAAGGACCAGCGGTCCAGAGAAGTTACCTTCCCTTAAAGGGATAGTAATACTTAAAATTTACTATCCTGCATCTTGTAGCCAGTAAAAAACTGAGTTAAATGAGCCCAGCGGCATCTCTCAAACCTTTATGGTTTATGAGATATCAGCTTTCAAAGTTTTGCTTTTTGCCTTTTCCCCTGATGTTAGTGTTCTAGCTGACAGCAGGGGAATCCGGTCCCCGAGCAACAAGCACACGTAGAAGACCATTTCAGTGAAGGATTTCTTTTTTATTACCGCAATCTCAGCTCTGCTGCAGAGCCACCGGCGTTCCCGGAACCGGATTTCCCTGCTGTCAGATAGAACACTGACGTCAGGGGAGAGGGAACTTTGAAAGCGGATATCTCTCAAACCATAAAGGTCTGAGAGATGCCACTGGGCTCATTTAACTCAGTGTTTTACTGGCTACAATATTTTTTAAGTATTACTATCCTTTTAATGACTGCTTTGATCCTTGCTTGTTACGCGTACCGGTGCGCAGCTTTGGGGCCTATGAGAGACCACTCCAGTGTTGGAGCGGTCAATTTTAGGCCCAGTTTTTACTTACAGCTCTCCCGGTAGAGCACTTTGGGCCGGATTTACATCTCAGGAGCCTGTAGGCACATGGCCCCCATTGGCCATCTCCACTGGACACCTCCACAATGCTCCTAATCTCCACATTACCCCCATCTCCATATTGCCTTCACATTGCCCCACCATCAGCTCCATATTGCACCCCTCAGCTCCAACTTGCCCTCATATTGCCCCCTTCATCTACCACATTGCCCCCTTCAGCTCCAACTTGCCCCCATCAGCTCCATATTGCCCTCACATTGCCCCATCAGCTCCAACCTGCTCCCATCAGCTCCAGCTTGCCCCCATCACTCCACAGAAAGTATTTCTAAAGGGAATCAGCCCCACTCTGACTGAATGGTTAGATAAAAAAAAAAACCATTAGGTTCAGAGTATTTGGATCTGCTACCCCATTCCATTGTTCACATCCTCCATTCCTATGCTAATGTATCTACTATGGCAATAACAAAGAACAGCTTGCAGTTTTAAAAGACTTTTGTGCCCTCATCACAGAAGTTTATTATCAACAGCCTCCTCCAATGAGTTAGGTTACATTTTCATAAGCTTTAGACAAACACGCTGAACTGCTTAGTTTCAAGATGACAGACTTTCCAAGCAAAACAGAGACTTTAGGCAGGACCAGGAGTTGATCTTTAATAATAAATGTATCAGGGCTCAAAATTTCCACTTGCCACTAGCCAATGGCGAGTGAAAATTTAGCCCTGGCGAGTAGAAATTCAGCCCTGGTGGATATGTTTTGGCTTGCAGTGGCGAGTAACTTTTCAGGTCTGGCTAGTAGCAAAGGACTTCAAATTATAAGCCCTGAATGTATGCTACCGTTTCCTACCTCTTTGGTAGTCCAGCAGCAGGAGAGGTCTGTGCCTCCTTCTGCACAGACCCGTAGCTGCTGTTGCTCCCGCATGGTCTTCTCTTTAGTAATACAGAGTGCTGGGAGATGATGTCATGGAGATGATGATTTTAATTATCCAGAAATAGACTGGAAAAATGGAATAGCTAACTCTGCTAAAAGCAGCAAGTTTCTGAACTTGTTGAATGACAATTTTTTGTCACAACTAGTGCAGACCTCAACCAGAGGGAATGCATGTCTGGATTTGGTAATAACTGACCATGAAGAACTTATCTCTAACATCCAAGTAAGGGAGCACTTGGGGAATAGTGACCATAACATGGTATCGTTTGAGATTAATTCAAAAAAACAAGTTGATATGAGTTCCACCAAAACACTGAATTTTAAAAAGGCCAACTTTAGCAGGTTTAATTCATCCCTTGGTCTCGTTGACTGGGATAAAATATTTTCAGGAAAAAACACAGAAGGTAAGTGGAATACCTTTAAAATAACATTGCAAAAATACACATATAAATTTATCCCTGTTGGAAACAAATACAAAAGAAGCAAATTAAAACCAATGTGGCTAACCAGTAAAGTAATTCATGAAATAAATAACAAGAAAGCGGCATTTAAACATTACAAAGCTGAGGGATCAGCAGAGGCATTTGCAGAATACAAAAATGTCAACAAAACCTGTAAAAAGGCTATTAAATTAGCTAGACTGGAGAATGAAAAAAATATTGCTAAGGAGAGCAAAAGCAACCCAAAAAAATTCTTTAAATACATTAATGGCAAAAAATTAAAGTCTGATAATGTTGGGTCCTTGTTAGCTGAAACGGGTGAGATGGTCAAAGGTGACAGAGAGAAGGCAGATATTTTAAATAATTTCTTTTCTTCTGTTTTTACCAAGGAAGACCCATTGGACAAGAGTCTGCAAACTACTTTTACAGAACAGTCACAGCAAGCATGGGACTGGCTAACACAAGAAAAAGTGTTAAAACAATTGAATGGGTGTCAAGGTAGACAAAGCTCCGGGGCCAGATGGTATACACCCACGGGTACTTAAAGAGCTAAGCCAGACCCTGGCCAGACCGATATATCTGATTTTCAGGGATTCTTTTATTTCTGGTATGGTGCCCATGGATTGGCGTAAAGCAGATGTGGTGCCCATATTTAAAAAGGGATCAAAGTCCCAGCCAGGAAATTACAGACCCGTAAGTTTGACATCTGTGGTAGGGAAGCTGTTTGAAAGGTTGCTAAGGGAATATATTCAAGAATTCTGCTGGAACAGGAATATCATTAGCAATAGCCAACATGGCTTTGTGAAAGATAGGTCTTGTCAAACGAACTTGATCGCATTTTATGAAAAAGTAAGTAATAATATAGATGAGGGAGCGGCGGTTGACGTGATCTATTTAGACTTTGCCAAGGCATTTGATACGGTTCCACACAAGAGGTTACTGTACAAATTGAATGAAATAGGACTAGGGCAAAATGTTTGTGAGTGGATTGGAAATTGGCTGAAAGATAGAATGCAAAGAGTGGTAGTAAATGGCAAGTTCTCCAGTTGGATAAACGTGATAAGTGGAGTGCCTCAGGGATCTGTCCTGGGTCCTCTTCTTTTTAATTTGTTTATTAATGACCTCCCAGAGGGCATAGGAAGCCATGTATCAGTGTTTGCCGATGACACAAAATTAAGTAAGGTAATAAAGTCTGAACTGGATGTGTCTTCATTACAAGAGGACTTGGTCAAATTGAGTAACTGGGTAGGCAAATGGCAAATGAGATTCAATATAGACAAGTGTAAAGTTATGCATTTTGGGTATAATAATAAAAATGCAACATATAGTTTAAATGGCGTTTCTCTGGGGAAATCTACTAATGAAAAGGATTTAGGAGTAATGGTAGACAATAGACTTAGCAGTAGCATGCAGTGCCAGCTGGCAGCGGCAAGGCCAATAAGATATTGGCATGTATTAAAAGGGGTATTGACTCAAGGGAGGAAGATATAATTATGCCTCTTTACAGGTCCATGGTAAGACCCCACCTAGAATATGCTGTTCAATTCTGGGCGCCCTTTCTGAAGAAGGACATTATGGAACTAGAGAGAGTGCAGAGGAGGGCTACAAAACTAGTAAGGGGAATGGAATGTTTTAGTTATGAAGAGAGGCTAGAAAAGTTAAACTTGTACACACTAGAGAAACGGCGTCTTAGAGGGGATATGATAACACTATATAAATATGTTCAAGGCCCATATAAAGGGCTTTCAAATGACCTGTTCATTAACAGAACAGTACACAGGACAAGGGGCCACCCGCTTAGACTTGAGGAAAGGAGATTTAGTCTACAACAGCGGAAGGGTTTCTTTACAGTAAGGACAATAAAGGTATGGAATGCACTTCCGGAGGAGGTGGTGCTATCAAATACATTAGATGCCTTTAAAAGGGGCCTGGATACTTATTTAAAAGAGCATAATATAGAGGGCTATGCACGTTAGTATTGGGATTAATATTTAGTTAGGGCTTGTTGATCCAGGGAGAAGTCTGATTGCCATTTGGAGTCAGATGCCTTCTTTTGGGTCAGCGATGGTAAACAGGAATAGGAAAAGGGTTGAACTGGATGGACGCAAGTCTTTTTTCAACCTAAATTACTATGTAACTATATGTAACTATGTAACTATGTCATCTTCCAGCACTCTGCATTACTAAAGAGCCGACGAGTGAGCTCAACAGCTACAGGTCAGACACAGACCTCACCATGGGCGGGCGGCAGGTTATTCACAGCGCTGCGAGGATATTGTAAAAAAAAAAAAAAAATTATTCCAATGACAGGCGCCCCTGTGTGGAATGCGACTGTACGCAGATGCCTACTCTGCCTTATGACAAATTCGGCCCCGAGAGTGCTGTAAGTAAAAAGTACGTGATGTGCTATGACTGTCACTTGTCCTTAAAGGCAAAGGAACGTGACAGTCATAGCATGTCATCTGGTCCTTAAGGGGTTAAACTGTCTGACCTTGACTCCATCCCAAGGGAAACCACGCTAGTCACTACTGATGTGGAATCACTCTACACCAATATTCCACATGAAGATGGCATTGCAGCCTGCAAAGCATTCCTAACAAGAGGGCTTACTCACTGAACCTGTGACCCAGCTAAAACACTTAGGTGTAAAGAATAATTATTTCACATTGGGCAAGAACTCTAAGCATGCTGAATTTTTCTAGACACGGCAGCTAGGGCTTGTATCCCACAAAGATGGAAATCTTCAGTCCCCCCCTCTCATGACGATTAGAGGGTTTGCGTACGCCACCTTTCAGAAATGGAGAGATTGTACTGTTTCTTCTCGGGCATACTTACTACATTTGAAGATAGGTACAGCTCATGGCTCACCATTTTTGCCACATAGATACAGCTCTAAATTGCCCTCAGCCCTTGCAGATGCCCCATGATTTAACACCGCCCATCCTTTTATATAGCATCACTTCCCCTCACCGTCCTCCCTCCCCCTCTATTATGCCTTCTTCTGCTCCCCTGTTTATCCTGTCTGCCTCCCTCTTTCCTTTTCATCCCATATCTTCCCGGTACCGAGCACAAATTACTCTTGGCCTTATATGCGCTATGGCCACCCGGTCTCCACGGGTCTCCATTTGTATGCCTCTGCTGTTGTTTACTCTGACGTTGTAGAAGATTATACTGTGTACCGTTTATTCTTTTTTAGTAAAAACGCTAAAAAAAGAAAACTCTACATACAAAAGATGGGAATTGCAATGAGAATTCGAATGATGCCAGAAAAACGCCAACCTATTTATGACTTTCTTTTCCACACACACCAAATAAAGCCTCTGGTCTACCTCTGCTACATAGATTATTTACTAATTATGTAGACTGCCAGCAAATATGAACTTTTGGCTTTCCATCCCACCATTAACCTCCAACTCAGCCGTTCACCCACACAAATTAACTTTCTGGATACTACAGTCGGTTTTAGAACCAACGCCATCTGCACCTCTCTGTACCACAATCCAACAGAAAGGCCTAATTATCTCAGACACACAAAAAACTCTATTGTTTACAGCCAGGCCCTAAGGTATAACTTCATATGTTCTGAGAATTCTGACAAAGATAAACACCTTAAAAAACTCAGGAGAGATTTTATCAGTCACGGATATAATGCCATGGTCACAGACATCCAAATTCAGAGAGCCACCAGTGTACCCAAAAGAAATCTCCTGTAGTACAAACAACGACAGGGAAAGATAGAGTGCCATTAGTAGTAACCTACAACCCCCAGTTTGAAGTACTGAGCAAAATCTCAAAAGAGCTCCAAACAATACTACGTCCTACCTCCGGTCCTCTTCTAGAAACATCCTACCAACCTGAAACAACTGCTGGTGTAGCGCTCCCTCAAGAATGTAAGAGAAAATGGTACTTCTCCCTGTCTACAGAAGAGATGTGGAACCGAGGCGCACGTATGCACCACAGATTAGGTGCCCATGCCACATTCCCACCAAAACAACAACATCAATGGTAAATTATCCTGCGTATCATCTGTTGTCTACCTCACCGCGTGTGTAATGTCCCAACACAGGATTATATGTAGAGGAGTCAGGACAAACTGTAACAAAACAGATGAATTCTCATAGGTCCAGTGTGACCTGTGACCAGTTGGTCAATATTTCTGCAAAACTGGTTGATTGTACTTATGGGAAACCTTTATACACACAGAGACAGAAAGATCCGGGAGTATTAATTGATAACCAAGTTTAACACACTGAACTGTGGCTTTAAACGTGACAAGGAATTAATGTTATAGTTTTCCACACAATAAATATATTTTGGAACCTTTGAGTGCCAGAGGGGTGCACAGTGCAATAGAAGGCAGTGTGTTACACCCCTGTGGCTTCAATGATAAAGTATCCCCCTCCCGCCCCTTTCACCTAATGTAACCCACCTCCCCTCAGATGTGGAATCTGGTCTCTTGACCGGACAGGTCACAGCAAGGGACAATCTTCTTACTGTGATCATAAGGAAAACCCTGCCCCCCCTTGATAGGTTTTTCATGTTTTCCCTTATGATCACTGAAGATTGTCCCTCTCTGTGATCCATCTGGACAGTCTTGCTGCTCTGAGGTGAGCAGTGTTACACTAGGTAAAAGGGGCAGGAGGGGGATACTTTATCATTCAATTACTCTTGTACTACAACTCTGACAGAATTGAAATAACACTATCCATGGCCCAAATACTATGAAGATTAATTGGAGCTGCTTTTATTGTGAAACATTACTATCCCTTTAAATGTATGGAATCTTCCAGTGTCATTTTATGTCCATAACTATGTGCTGTTGCAGAGCGGGTCTATTTCTGGTACAAGATCTGCATGCTAATTACATTTATGTGCATGAATAATTCATACTGAGTCATGTATTTGCATAGTTATGATTTTGTACTGACATTTTGTTCCTAATGAGATTAAAGGCGAACTAAAACCTACTAATAATAACCTATCTTACTTTTCTGTGTCCAGAAAATCCTAATGACCCCTGTGAATTTTGTGCTTGGTCCTTTGTTCAAGAGATAACGGGGGAGATGCACTAAGATGTGATAAAGATGTGATAAAGTGGTGATGACTTCTCCAGTGATATCACTTCTCCAGTTCCTGTGTTATTCTGCAGAGCCTATTCACTAAGATCTCTCTAGCTTTGGAGATCTTAGTGCATAGCCTCTATAGCAGGGCTGTCCCAAGTTCATGTTACTGTGCACGGCGGCTGCTTGAGCCTACCGCGGCTTCCCCCGGCGGCTCCAGCCGCAATGTGACCAGGGGTTCCAGCCGCACTGCTGGATGGCGTTCCAGTCGCGTGCAGCCATCAGCACACACTCTCCTGGCAGGGCTTCCGGGCGGGTCTATACTATTGGCGTATGTCCATAGGCAGGACGTTCGCTCCATTTAAAGTGACAGTGCACCATTTGGGTCTCCTCCCCTTCCTGGCGCCCAAAGTATATATACCGCGCACAGTAACAGTTCAGTCCTCAGGGGACACCAATAGGCCAGTATGTAAGGATTTCCCTGATTAAGTACAGGCGAGGTAATCAGTGGCTCATTCATTGTGATTGGCTCACCTGTGATTAATCAGGGAAATCCTTCCATCCTGGCCTGTTTGTGGCCCCTGAGGACTGAATGTGGACAGCCATGCATAATCCCCACAATCATCAATCAGTCCTGAGTGTTATGTCCATGCAGGCGGACATGACAGTTCGCTGGTGGTTTTCTTCAAACTGTAGGAGATAGACGTCACAGCATGATCCTACATGACACTTTAACACCTTAACGACCACGCGGTCTGAGGGTGGGCGGCGCTAGAGGGCCATGGCACTTTTTTTTTTTTTACAGTGGTACGTTCTGGGATTGCAGAGTGGCATGCAGCCAGGACTGAAGCGGTCTCCCTCAGACCCGGTTTTCACTTAATGCGGAACTACCACCCCGCCTAAAGTTTTCCCCAAAGAATTACCCATCTGGCGCCTAGCTGCTCAATAGTACTAGTCGCCAGAATTATTACCTCCTTATTGAGAAATTCTGCTGGTCCCGGGACTGACAGCTTGCTGGACTTTTGGTTAACATGACCTATACGCAGTTTTTAATGCAGATTTCAAATATGCAAACTTGAATTAAGGTGATAATTACCTCTGATTTTGTTTTCACAAGTCAGGTAATAGGATACCAAAAACTGACTTAAAAAAACTTAGCGCCTGTTTTTTTTTTAGCTCTGGTAATAGAATAGAGCCCTAAGAGCTTACTATAGACAATCCTGAAATGGTGTCTTGGGTCCAGGAAAACAGCGTCTGCAAATAAACTGGCAGCTGGACTACTGTATACCCGGTTCAGGACAGAAAACTGGTCCAAAACACTTCTATAAAATAGACCCCATTTGGTCCTGTTAAGTCCATGGACTGGGAAAATAGCCACAGACACATCCAACTGAGCCCTCAAACACACATCCAGATTAATTCACACCCATCCACTCTCAGATTCACAAACATGCGGATTAATTCACTAACACATCCACAATTATATTCACAAGTGTGGATATGTTCACTCATGCATCCACATTCAAATAAAACAGTAATTTACCTTAACGCTTATTTTCTGTATGTAGAGGTGGTACCTTGGTTCCACACTGCCTTCTCTGGTAATACTGGGTGCACTATGATGACATCACGTCAGCATACCTCCCAAAATTTCAAATGCAGAAAGAGGGACACTCGTGTTTTAGGTGGTTTTGCTGGGGGTGTGGCTGGTGGGCAGGGAATTTCCCAGAATTTTTAGGTTATTTCAAGACAAATCTTTGTGAAACGGTATAAATTATTTAGAACAAGCTCAATGGATTTTAATTACACAGGTTAAAATAACATTTCATATACTGAGTTTTATTGCTGTGCAGCAATATGATACACTTATACACACACCACATAGTCTTATTGCCTAAACACAGGGACACCAGGGTGATACACTTCTATACACACCACACAGTCTGATCTCCTAAACACAGGGACACCAGGGTGATACACTTCTATACACACCGCACAGTGTGATCTCCTAAACACAGGGACACCAGGGTGATACACTTCTATACACACCACACAGTCTGATCTCCTAAACTCAGGGACACCAGGGTGATACACTTATATACACACCACACAGTCTGATCTCCTAAACACAGGGACACCAGGGTGATACACTTATATACACAGCAACAGTCTGCTCTCCTAAACACAGGTACACCAGGGTGATACACTTATATACACATCACACAGTGTGATCTCCTAAACACAGGGACACCAGGGTGATACACTTATATACACACCACACAGTCTGATCTCTTAAACACAGGGACACTGGGGTGATACACTTCTATACACATCACACAGTCTGATCTCCTAAACACAGGGACACCAGGGTGATACACTTATATACACACCACACAGTCTGATCTCCTAAACACAGGGACACCAGTGTGATACACTTATATATATACACACCACACAGTCTGATCTCCTAAACACAGGGACACCAGGGTGATACACTTATATACACATCACACAGTCTGATCTCCTAAACACAGGGACACCAGGGTGATACACTTCTATACACACCACACAGTCTGATCTCGTAAACACAGGGACACCAGAGTGATACACTTCTATACACACCACACAGTCTGATCTCCTAAACACAGGGACACCAGTATGATACACTTATATATACACACCAAACAGCCTGATCTCCTAAACACAGGGACACCAGGGTGATACACTTCTATACACATCACACAGTCTGATCTCCATTGCCCTCCGTTGCGGGTCCTCTTCCCGCTTCCCCTCCCTCTTCTTCTTCTCCGTTTCCTCCAACCGCGTTCTTCCCTGTTTCTCCCCTGCCCACTTGGGTTCCCCGGTCCCGTCTCGGGGCTTTCAGCCTGGGGCCTTGGTGCGGTTGCGAGGAGGGGGGTGGGGAAGCACCTGTCTCTCCTTGCCGGTCCCCAGCGGGTGTTCGTGCAGCCCCCAGCGCTCACCAACGGACAGTTGGAGGTGAGGCGCTGGGGCAAGGGGAAGATCTGGCCACTTATGCGGTTTTAGCGTACCATCGTGTCACTTCCGGGCGGTGCGATGCCGGCTTTAGTCAGCTTCCAGGAGCTGAATTTTAATCAGCTGCCCGGGAGAGCGGGGCTCCTGGCTGGTATGAGGGTTCAGCCCAGGGGGGGAGCGGAGGCACGGGATTTAGGGGTGGCCCATAGGGAGGGGGTTATGGGGATCTTGGAGGCTTTGAGGGTTCTGCACGGGGGGAGCGGAGGCCTGGGATTTGGAGGGCAAACTTGAGGGGGGGGTTTGTCTCAGGAGTGCCTCCAGGCTCTTCTATGGGCTGCATTGGGGCTGATGCCCCCTGTTGAGTTTCACCAGGGGTATGGGGTGGGCACCCATCCAGAGAGTGCTAGGTTGGTGGGGGTTCAGTCTCAGTCCCTAGGGGGGAGTGGGCATGGCTTTGGGGGGGAGGGTCCCTGGGGGCCCCTTTGCCTGGGGGTTCTGGGGAAAATTTGGGGGGGACGGTGTGGCAATACAACAGACTCACGCTCCTTGTGATTGCAGGTCACAGAGCGGAAAAGGGGAGGCGTCAGTTGTAGCTGATGGCGAAGGGCCCAGGAAGAAGGCGCGGCAGAAGGGCAAGCAACAGAGAAGTAAGAACCAGGAGCTGAGCCTCCTTTGTATATGTTTTTTTGCATGTTCTATACTTCCTGAGAGTTATTGTGAGGAGCGACCAGTTGGATCAAGCCATCTATACTGTTAGGGGACAGTGTTATACAAACCCCATAAGCGAGATTTTCAGCTTTTCACATATGTGTTAAGCTGAACATACTAATCTGTGAGTACGTTTCTTGCACGTGTGGTGTGGTGGTGGATCAGAAAGCATTGGCGATATTACACCAGGAGCGCCTTCCTGTCTTTTTGTTTTGCAGTTTTCCCACTTGGTTTATCCTTGGATTTTGGAAGAGCAGCACCCAAGAATCAAGATTTTAATATCTACATTTTTTCTTTTTATTAAACTTTGTAAATTGGTTTTGGTTTTATTATTATGCAAATGTATAGGGATAGAATCTCATTCAGAAATCATTTATCAGAACAGTTGTTTTGTGATAATGTGGGAAACACTGAGAAAATAGTGAACCAAAGGTCCAATAATAATAATAATTTATTGGGTGTTTTCAGAGAATTGGAGTCCTTACTTAAAGGGATAGTAATACTTAAAATGTAAAAAAAAATATGTAGGGTTTATCCCCCTGAGTAAAACAAGAGTACTCCCACTGCTGAAAGGTGTTTCATTCAAAAGTTATTATTTTTCAAAGTTTAATTTTTTTAGGTGCAATATCACAGTGGCCTGAAATTGTACAGTGGCGCTGTTGCTACACGATTCTATGGACAGCTCTGGTCAGTTGACCATAAATCTCCATAGGATGGTGTAGCAACAGCTCCACTGTACAATTTCAGGCCACTGTGATATTGCACCTAAAAAATTAAACTTTGAAAAATAATAACTTTTGAATGAAACACCTTTCAGCAGTGGGAGTACTCTTGTTTTACTCGGGGGGATAAACTCTCTAACATATTTTTTTTTACATTTTAAGTATTACTATCCCTTTAAGTAAGGACTCCAATTCTCTGAATGTACCAATCCCTTGGTGGCGAAACCAAAACAGATATTTGCCGCTAAGGGAGGAAAATATATCCAAGAGAGGAGGCATAGAGGAAGGAGAGGTAGAGAAACATAGAAACATAGAATTTGACAGCAGATAAGAACCATTCGGCCCATCTAGTCTGCCCAATTTCCTACTGTAAAAAAAAACAAAAAACAAAAACACAACCTCAAACCTTTTTTGGTCCTTGGTCTTTTCTTATGTTAAGGACCGCCTTATGCCTATCCCATGCATGCTTAAATTCTGTCACTGTATTGACATCTACCACTTCTGCTGGTAGGCTATTCCACTTGTCTACTACCCTCTCAGTGAAGTAAAACTTTCTTACATTACATCTAAACCTGTGTCCCTCTAGTTTTAGACTATGGCCTCTTGTCCTAACGTTTTTACTCTTTTGAAATATACTTCCCTCCTGCACTTTGTTGAATCCCTTCATGTATCTGAATGTTTCTATCATATCCCCTCTCTCTCTTCTCTCCTCCAAGCTATAGATGTTCAGATCCTTTAGTCTATCCTGATATTTATTTTCCTGTAGACCACTCACCAGTTTAGTAGCCCTTCTTTGAATTTTCTCTAGAGTATCAATATCCTTCTGGAGATGGGGTCTCCAGTACTGTACACAATATTCTAGTTGAGGTCTAACTAGAGATCTGTTCAGTGGCATGGTCTCAAAACCAGGTCTCAAAACCAAACCAGAGGTCTCAAAACCAAAAAAGACAAAAATAGATCTAAATTGAGTAGTATTTTTAATCTGTCCCAATATTCATTAACTAAAGATGAACATAAGGTTTTAGAGAAAGGATTATCCTTTTGTCCTGCATCTGATCCAAATGTGTTTGATTTGTTTGTGGATTTACAGAATTTTTTTAGAAAGCTTGCATTAAAACAATATTTTGCAAATAAGAAACTTAAAAATAATACTCATGCAATTCCAATAATAACTGATTTTGATGATATAGATATAGAAGGTAGACATATTATACCATATGTTGATAATGAAACAGAATACATCTTGGATGGAATTGTTCCTACAGGTTTGAAGCCTAAATCACGTTTTTTTTTTTGTGGATCAAAAAGGAAACAATATAGATGTATTCCATACAGTAGTGTTAAATGATTTATGTAATTTGTCTAAATTGAAGACTAATTTCAAAGATAATCTAACACAAAAAGAAAGAAAAGCGATTAGTAGATTAAAGAATAATCCACATATAATAATAAAACCTGAGGACAAAGGGGGAGGAGTTGTTGTTCAGGACCTTGAAGGGATAGTAATACTTCGTTTTAACTTTATTTTATTTTGTAGGCATTAAAAAAGCATGAAGAATGATATGTCTTATCTCTCAAACCTTTATGGTTTAAGAGATATTCACAAGCAAAGTGTCCCCCTCCCGCCCCCTTTTACTGATGTAACACTGCTCAGCCAAAGCAGAAGGGAGGTGCCCAGGTAGATTGCAGAGAGGGACAATCTTCAATTAAGATAAGGGAAAAACCTGAAAAGCTTGTCAAGGGGGGCAGGGCTTTCATTGTTCTCACAGTAAGAAGATTGTCCCCTGCTGTTATCTGTCTGGTCTATGGACTGGATTCCACATCTGAGAAGAGATGGCTTACACTAGGTAAAAGGGGCGGGAGGGGGAAACTTTGCTTGTGAATATCTCTTAAACTATAACGGTTTGAGATATAAGACTTATATCATTCTTCATGTTTTTTAATGCCTACAAAATAAAATAAAGTTAAAACGAAGTATTACTATCCTTTTAACAGTTATCTTAAAGAGGCGGATAGAATACTATCAGATACTGTATATTACGAGCGCCTTGTGGGAGATCCTACACCTTTATTTCAATGTGAACTCAAACAAATGTTGGATGAGGCTGTGGATTTGGGCCTGCTGGCGGCATCGGAGAGAGACTTTATATATGTGCCGAATCCCAATATGGCCATATATTACCATCTTCCCAAGATACATAAGTCTCTCTCTGATCCCCCCGGCAGGCCCATAATCTCCAGCACAGGTTCAGTGACTGCAAATTTATCTTCATATATTGATCATCATTTGCAAAGGTTGGTGATAGGACTTAGATCATATTTACATGATACATCCCATGTGTTGTCGTTACTAAAATAATTCATATGGGAAGAAGATTTCCATTGGGTTACTTTAGATGTGACAGGACTTTATTCGAATATTCCACATAGTGGGGGTATAACAGCTACAAGGTTCACCCTTTCACACAATTATTTTGAATTTAACAATCAAGTCTATTTACAAAACAGAGGTATGGCGATGGGCACCAAGTTTGCGCCAAGTTACGCGAATTTGTTTATGGGGTACTTCGAACATCTGAAGGTTTATTACAATTGCGCTTTTGGCGCGAACTTGGTGTTGTCGTCGATACATAAACGATATTCTGATTGTGTGGAAGGGTGAAAGAGAATTGATTCCAGAATTTGTGTCCTACATGAATGACAATGCTTGGGATATTGAATTTACTAGTACGGCTAATTCCAGTGAGGTGCAGTTCCTTGATTTAAGTCTGACTAGTGTATCATACAAGCCTGTTAAGACTTGTACGTTTTTTAAGAAAGTAGATTCAAACAGTTTTTTGATTTTAATAGTTGCCATCACAATCCATGGCTTAGATATGTGCCTTATGGGCAATTCAGGTGTATTAAGAGGAATTGTACCTCACTTGAAGATTATGATGTCCAAGAAGAGATATTGAAGAATAGATTTTTCGAGAAGAAGTACCCAAGAAACCTAGTGGAGGATTCATATATGAAAGCGAGGGATTTTTCAAAAGAATTTGTAGAAAACAATAAGAGTAAAAAAAATTGAGATTGGAGAATAGTGGTTTTCCCAGGTTCGTGTCTAAATATAATTCACAAAGTAAAACCATAAGAGATATTATGTATAGACATTGGAATATATTACAAAATGATGCAACTTTGAAGGATAATATTCCATCTAAGCCTCAGATTACTTTAAAAAAACATTTTGGCCCCTAGTAAGTTTAGATCCAATGTGGGTTCTAGATGGATGGAACAAGTTGATATAGATATTAGTAAAGAAAAAAATGTTTTTAAGACTAGAAATCTGAAAGGAGTTCATAAATGTTTATCAATCCGATGTTTCACTTGCCCTTCCATCTTGAATAAGCCCGAGAGTTTTAGTTCTAATGTTACGGGTGAAATGTTTGAAATTAAATCATACATGATTTGTAGATCTAGATATGTAATATATCTACTCTCATGTTCATGTAACTTTCAATATGTTGGGAGGACAACCCAATGTTTAAGAACAAGGGTTGGACAACATAGACGTAATATTAAAAATAGATTTTTGTTGCATAGTGTATCTAGGCATTTTGCGACAGTACATGATGGAAATCCTGAATCACTTACAGTTATGCCCATTGAATGGATCAACCCAAATTCAAAGCCAAGCAGATTAATAATGCGAGAATCCTTCTGGATATATAGATTAGATACAATGTATCCCAAAGGTTTAAATGAAGCTATTGAAATGTCATGGTAAAAATTAAATAGGTTTTATTTTCGGGGATCACTTCATATTTTTTAAATTTGGTGGCACAAATAGTTTCACAATATCAAAAATTGGCATAATTTTAATTACACAATTCTAATTACACAATTTATTAAGAAGTATCATTGTATAATTTGTTATAATTCACAACTCTAGTTAGTTTATGTATATTTTTGATATAATAAGGTAGATTTATTCACATAACACACAGTAGTAGTGAATCTGATATTTATTTATTTTATATTAACCATATTTTTTTTATATATATTTTATCAGTATCACTAAATTATATTCAATTTAATTTAGTTATATTTGATTGTTTTTTATCATCATCGGGTATGGGATTAACACTATTTAAACAATAATCACTTATTATTATAGGTACACTTTATAAGATCGCAGTTTATTTAGAGATAGGGAAGTCACTATTTATGAAAGTGGTGGTTTTATAAGCAGAGTTATATTTAGTAGTCATTTATCATTTATTATTTATATTTAGGTACATTGAGCGGATCAATGTGAGTTGGACCGCATATTCATTATGCGTTCCACGCGTTACGTCCGTGTTACATTTAGTCACTTCCGGTTTGTCCGGGGCCGACCGACGCTCTGTATGTTATTGCAAGTGTGGTCGGTAAGTGATTTATAAGACCACGTGTAGTTTAACATAGAGTTATGCGGTTTATGCTGATAATCTATATGGTGAGTTTATATAGGATCGTAACATCTTTTTGAGGTCAATTCCTTGTGGTATTTTTGGGTGATTGGGTGAGTCCGGTTGGATGGTTATTGTGTGGGAGCGTTTGTGAGGAGTTCGTAACTCGATGGAGCTAGGTGATCGGTACATTGAATTTGAGACAATGAGTATTAGATCAAGTGAGGAACTAGGTTTATCTTTATGTGCTTGATCTGTTCTGGGGCATAACGGGGGTTTATTATGTCATAGCGCTATTATGCTACCCCGTGGAGATCATTTCCAGGTCATAATGGTTATTGGTGATGAAACTCTGTTTCTTAGATTTGAATTTAATGTTTAAATATATTATTATAATCATATATTTAAAAAAATTGTTTGGTTTAAAAGTTAAACATGTTTCTTTCATTACTCAAATATGGTAAAGAATGAGTATACAAGTCATTGAACTGTCTGGACCAATTAATATCGTTTGGTTAATCAGCCTATTAGATGTGAGGGAGGGATATTTGAACGGGGTGTTTCCTGATGCTGCTTTGCACTTGTTTTTTGGCTTTGGCTAAATCTGAAGAAGTAGTTAGGTAACTACGAAACGTTGGGTAGCTAGCCATTTATTTTATGAAAAATTTTTTTTTTACACATTTTTCATTTGTTTAAATATGTTTTAAATATTAAAAAACAAAGAATCTTGTGGATCACATTCTTCCATCTGAGATTACCAGAACGGAGACAGGTTAAATTCTCTGTAGGCTCGTTTTGTTGTGTTTGGGCATAAGCCTTTCCACAACCATCACATTTGTGAGTATATCTTGAAGATTCTAATATTAATTGTGTCTTAAAAGATAATAGCTAGGGTTGCACCGATACTGGTATCGGTGCCGATACCAGCATTTGCGCGAGTACTTGTACTCACGCAAATGCGGCCGATGCCAGCACCCATACCCTGTGTCAGGGTCGGTGCTGCAGTAAGGGAGCCCGGGGAGCTGCTCACAATGCTCCCCGGTTGCCTCTCTCCCTCCTGTAGCGTCTGAGCGTTGCCGCGGGTTACCATGGCAACGCTCTGACGCTGACTTCTGCCGGGGCTCGCGAGAGAACAGCGAGCACCCGGCAGAGGAGGGTAAGGGAAGCTAGATGAGACATTTGAGAGGGTGGTGAAAGAGGCAGAGAGGGGGGCCAAGAGGGAGAAAAGGGACTAAGAAAAAGGGGGGAAAAAAAAAAAAAGGCAAAAGGAGTAAAGATCAGGAGACACAAGGAGGGGGACTAAGAAAAGGCAAAAAGGAGGGGGGATCAGGAGAGAGCAAGAGAGGCAAAAGAGTGGGATCAAGAGTCAAGGAGGGGGACAAAGGGGGATCAAAAGGGAGAGAAAAAGCCAAGGCAAAAGGAGGGGACTCAAGAGGGGGAGAATGAAGTAAAAGGTGGGAATCAAGAGGGGGAGAAAGAGGCAAAAGGGGACAGTCAATAGGATGTGTGTGTGTATATTATATATATATATATATATTTCAAGTACTCACCAATACTTTTTTGGAGGTCATCTGCCAGTTTTCCAAGTACCTAAAGCATATATATTATATATATAATATATGCGCTTTAAGTACCTGGAAAACTGGCAAATGACCGGAAAAAAAAGTATCGGTAATTGGTATCGGCGAGTACTTGAAAAAAGTATCGGTACTTGTACTCGGTCTTAAAAAAGTGGTATCGGTGCATCTCTAATAATAGGCACTATTGGGCGCCCTCTGTATATGTTTTTTTTGCAAGCTGTAGAGGAGGAAGAAAAAGAGGATCAAGCGGGCGCAAAATGTGGGTAAGAGAGTGAATCTTGCGGGGCCAGGGGGCGCAAAATGTGGGTAAGAGTGTGATGCTTGCGGGGCCAGGGGGTGCAAAATGTGGGTAAGAGTGTGATGCTTGCAGGGCCAGGGGGCGCAAAATGTGGGTAAGAGTGTGATGCTTGCGGGGCCAGGGGGCTCAAAATGTGGGTAAGAGTGTGAAGCTTGCAGGGCCAGGGGGCGCAAAATGTGGGTAAGAGTGTGAAGCTTGCAGGGCCAGGGGGCGCAAAATGTGGGTAAGAGAGTGAAGCTTGCAGGGCCAGGGGGCACGGTCATGTGTGCGCTCTCTAACCCATATGATCATGTCCGCAAGAAAATTTGCAAGCTTATTGCGGCAGGAACATTTGTGGACGTGTTTAAATTGACAAAGCAGGCGGTTAATGGCAGGGATGGCGGATGTAAGGCGGAGAAGGGGGATGACAGACCTAAGCATATTATGGACTGGGTGAGGGGGTTCTACGCGTTTAGTTCCTTTTACTTGTTCTGTCACCCAGAAGAGGCAATGAATGTGATGCGCTACATGGACATAATTACTGATACACACACAGTCTATGGCGGAACAGTCTGGTTTGAATATGACCGGGTGTTCCGATGAAAGATGGCTGACAATGAGGATATAACATCTGGGAGTAGGGATATGGATTTGTGGTCAGGAATGGTGACGCATGTGCGGGGGGCAGGTCCAGCGCACGTGCAGCAGAAAGCCCCGCTGCAGGTGTTTAAGAGAAGGGATCAGTGTTATGCATTTAATGAGGGGTCATGCAAGAGGGGTTTTGCATGCAAGTGTAGACATGCATACATGAAGTGTGGGGGTGGGCACCCTGCGATGCAATAGGGAACAAGGGCGGGAGGGGGCATTGCAGCCCTTTCGGGATTGAGCTGGGAAAGGCCCTGTCACCCATAGTTATAGAGGGGCTAAGGGAGGCCCTGGGTGGTATCCGCTTAGGCGAGAGGTGCAGTTTCTGTTGGAAGGTTTCCAGTTTGGTTTTAAGATCCCGGTTCAAGGGGAGGTTGAGCAGTCGGGGAAGCCCTGGGAATCTGAAGTCAGCGCAGGAGTATCCACAGGTGGTGAGGGATAAGTTGGAGAAGGAGCTGCTAGCAGGTAGAATGGCAGGTCCCTCTGCGTCACCTCCAGTGCGGGATCTCATTGTATCCCCGTTGGGGGTGGTTCCAAAGGGAGCATCTAGCTGGTCATAGAGGCAGAGCCAGGAGCTCTTATGGCTAAGTTGGACATGGTGTCAGCATTTCGGCTTTTACCCTTGCACCCTAGTAGTTTCAGGTCCATGGGGTGTTGGTTTCAGTGGAGCTACTATGTGGATAGATGTTTGCCAATGGGGTGTTCTATATCCTGTGCGTTTTTTGAATTGTTTAGTTCCTTTTTGCATTGGGTGGCGGAGTTTAGACCAGGGTCTGTGGCACACTATCTTGATGATTTCATGTTTGTGGGGCCCAAGGGGTCAGGTGCATGTGGGGAGTCACTTGAGTTGGCACTGGCAAAGTTTGGGGCGCTGGGTGTTCTGGTGGTGGGGGACAAAACAGTCAGGCCAACGACACGGCTCACGTTTTTGGGCATCGAGATTGACTCAGTGGCCAAACTGGTGAGGTTGCAGCAAGAAAAGGTGCGCTTGGCATGGGAGCAGGTCCATGGGGCGCTGGGAGCGGGTAAGCTTCAGTTGAGGGCATTGCAGTCTCTGTTGGGAACTCTTAATTTTGCGACTAGGGTCATTCCCATGGGGAGGGTGTTCATCAGAAGGTTAAAGCAGGCGACTGTGGGGGTGAAGCAGCCTTTTTATTGGGTTAGGGTGACTAAGCAGCTGAAGGAGGATCTGAGGGTCTGGGAGGCTTTTCTGAAGGATTTCAATGGCGTCAGGCTCTGGAGGACCTCTCCAGAGTCTAACACAGAGGCATTAGAGGCAGACGCCTCAGACAGCATAGGGTTTGGGGCGTGTTGTGGCAGGGAGTGGTGCGTGGGGGTGTGGCCCGCCACTTGAAGAGAGAAGGGTTTGACTAGGAACTTGACATTGCTGGAGCTATTTCCAGTAGTGGTAACACTGGAACTGCAGCCGGGTCAGATTGCCAATCGCAGCATTGTGTTCTGGACGGACAACATGAGTGTGGTGCACGCCATCACTAATCTGTCAGCAAATTCTCAGCCAGTCTTGAGTTTATTGTGATACTTAGTGTTGTTGTGCATGAGAAGGAACATTCAGTTTAAGGCACGGCATGTCCCAGGGGTGGAAATTGGGGTACCAGACACTTATAAAGAGGGAAGTGGGAGGTGTTTCACTCTCTTATTCCCCATACTAATCCTGTTGGTCGCTCTTGTCCAACGGCCCTGTCACAGTTGGTGACGCCGAGTTAGACGAGTTGGTCATCAGGTCATTGGCTCCTCGGACTTTGGCGACCTACAGGAAGGCATTCGAGGAATGGAATCAGTTTCTGGAGGTGAGGGGGGCATGGGAGTGGCGGGAGTACCCTTGCCTCTACTGAAGTTTGTGAAGCAGTTAAGAGAGGCAGGTGCTTCACGGGCAAAGCTGGGGACAACATTGGCAGCCATCTCGTTCTTCTCCAAGTTATTAGGGAGGGCCGATGTGGCAGCTATTCTTGCAGTCAGGTTAGTTATGAAGGGTTTGGGGAGAATGGCAGAGGTCAGGAGCGACAAGAGGAGGCCCATAGACAAGGAAAGGCTAGGGGCTTTAATGTAGGCTCTACCGTCAATTTGTGATTCCCGTTTTGAGGTGCGTTTGCGATGGTCTTTCATGGGGCGTTTAGGATAAGCGAGTTGGTGGCGTGGCCGAAAGTTGAAAATGTGGAGGGTATTCAGGCGGAGAAGGTGGAATGGTCCCCTGAGGGGGTGCGTTGCCTTTTAGCCCGATCTAAGATGGATGAGGAGGGTAAAGGCCAGTGGGTGCACAGAAGGGCTGGGCCTGGGTGTCCGGTGGGGGCAGTCTCCGACTACATAAAGGTCAGGCCAAAGGTTAAGGGCACTTTTATGGTACACAAGGATGGGGCTTCTTTGTCAGAGTTCCAGTTTCGGGCAGTATTGAGGAAAGAGGTTGAGGCAGTGGGGCTGGACCCCGGGGTGTATGGACCCCATTCTTTCAGGACTGGGACGGCAACGGCCGCCAGAGGGAGGTCCCCAGGGGAGATACTACAGTTGGGGAGATGGAAGACCGCCGCATATAAGAGATATGTGTGGCCGACAAAGGGTGAGGTCAGCTAGGGATCCCGCAGGAACGCTTGAAGGTCAGCTGGCTGGATAAAAGGGGCCTAAAATGGGGGCAGGTGTGGGATCTGTGACTGGCAGCGGTGGAGAGCTGGGGGCGCCCCCAAGTGGTAGTCATTCACGCTGGGGCGAATAACTTGGCTGAGGTAAAGGCGGTGGATCTGATTCACCGGATTAAAGAGACTTGCTAACAGATCGTATGCTCCAGCCCCGGGGTTAGGCTCATCTGATCAGAGATTGTGCCCAGGCTGTCACGGCAGGGGGCGAGATCGCCTTCGGCAATACACAGGGCTCGGCGTAAGGTCAATCTAGCAATGGCCAGATTCTTGCCTTCCTGCAGGGGTCACACCATTAGGCATGAAAAGATTTCTATCTCAGTAGACGACTTGTACTGGGGTGATGGTGTGTACCTAGGGGAGTTAGAGTTTAATTTGTTTAATGATGCACTAGGCGTAGCGCTAGGGGATAGTATGGGGGTCACAGCTGAAGGGTGGGCCATGGAGGGTTCCATATAGAGTCCACTCTTTGGGTGGCGGCATGCGGGGTTCCCAGGTGGACTCAGTGCGGGTTATCTTCAGAAGGTACAGTTTTCAGAGGGCCTGGCCGACTGCAGGATGGGTTCCGCCCACCTTACGGTTACGGTTGGGCTTTGGGGACTGGCTGTACGGCAGCCACCAAACACAGGGCGGGGTAACTCACGAGGCACTGAGGAGAGAGGAAGGGTTGCAGAGGTGGCGGTGCGGACTGTCAATCGCAACCCCTCACGATGGTAAACCGGGGGGGTCAAAGGTAGGCCAAAAGTGCCAGAGAGGCCCTTTCATACCCCCCCAGGTGGTGGCAATGGGCCGGTGCACGGACTGCCGGTGAGGCCTGGGATCCCGCATTACAAGGAGGGTGGGTCCTCCAAGGGAAAATTGGTCAATCCCAATGTTAATAAAGCTGTGACCTCTTTAATCCCACCATATGCAGTTGTTGTTGTGTGTTTATTTCGGTTGGGGTGTTTTTTATTGCGGGATGGTTCTGGGGGTGGTATGTGGTGTTGGGGAGAAAAAAGGTGGAAGTAATGCATTGCCAGCTTAATGACAATAACTCAAATCCTATCAAGACGGAGGCTCTCACTAGGATAAACAAGTGGACAATACTTTCCACTTTATATCAAGTAATTTAATAGAAACCAACATAACTAGGAAACGGGATTGTCCGAGAGGCAAAATACCCCGGGACTCAGATGCTGGAAAACATGGGAGACGTGCACCTATGATGATGTCATCACACGTTATCATAATTCTGTGCTGAGGAACAGGTAACACATGATGTTTCCCGATGGGAAAGAAACATGTAAAATAAGATTATTCATATGTTTCCTGCTATCTGTCCTCCACTGTTCTTTCCACAACTGGTAGGGTTCTGTGTCCTGAACGGTTATGTGATGAATGTCACTGATATTTAACTCATTGATATTTAACTGAATGACTTCTTGTTATTCTTATAACATTTTATACATTTATACCTGTTTTTCGTACATTTTCAAACTTTGTGATAAATATATTTCATACTGGCGTTACAAACATACTAAAAAAAACTGTTATTTCTTCTCTGCAGTATCGTTTATAACATCTCCATCTGTTCCTGTTAATGCCAATGTCATCTCGTGACCTGAGGGGCAATTTCTTTTGTAATGGAAAACTCCTTTCTCTTGTAGGAAACGTATGGCCATTTCTCGCTCTCTAACAGTTATTGATTAATAAATATAAATATATTTCAAAGGAGCACAACTCTTATATACTTATAATAGGGTATAGCCATGTATACCATACATGGGGTGCCTTAATCCATATATAACTTACCAAAAAAAATGAGAACAGAAAGAAGAATATTATGAGGCACTCAAACCCACATCACAAAATAATTACCACCATATACAAATATATATAAAAAATATTTATTCATTCAATATCCAATATTAACATTTCAAAAAGATGGAGCCAAACATGTAAAAGCCCCATAATAACAATGTGAAGCACCTATGTCTGCACCGGACAGATACAGACCATCCCACATTCACATATCCCCAGATAAAAATGTACACACATACATACACAACAACGGCGCCAAAATATAAATAATATACACAGAGCTCAAAGGGTTAACAAAGTGGCAAAAAAGTAGCAGTTAACAAAGTGGCAGTTACATTTTCAGGCATTTAAAGTAGATGTGTCACATATGTCTAACATAGAATAAATTTTTAGGCTACATAGTGAATACTATTAAAACATTATATTTTTTTTCTTTAAGTTTTATTTTGTGTAAATGTAACTTAGAAAATCTGGGCTGCAGCTACTTCCCGTAGACTGCTCTGCCTCTGCTCTCCTCCCTCCACCAATGACGGAGGCTTTCTGTCTGTAAGCTGGAGCGCTCTCATTGGCAGAGACTGATCTCTTTAAAAATCAGTGTCATTAGTGGAGGGCAGATGACAGGAAAGATCTGATTATTCCAATATAGTTAACTCTTTGAACAGCCCGTGTACACGGGCCACAGTGCCAAGAAGCAACGGGCGCACTGCAGTCATGCACAGTAGAGACTGCCCGCGCCGCGGCTGATAATGGAGCGGGGCACTCCGAATTCAGACCGTAGTGCGCAGAGAGGACTATGGTCTGAATTCAGAGTGCCCTGCTCCGTTATCAGCCGCGGAGTGGACAGTCTGTACTGCGCATGACTGCAGCGCACGGATCTGTCTGTACTGCGCATGACTGCAGCGCACGGATCTGTCTGTAACTGCGCATGACTGCAGCGCACGGATCTGTCTGTACTGCGCATGACTGCACCGCACGGAGCTGTCTGTAACTGCGCATGACTGCAGCACACGGATCTGTCTGTAACTGCGCATGACTGCAGCGCACGGATCTGTCTGTACTGTGCATGACTGCAGCGCACGGATCTGTCTGTAACTGCGCATGACTGCAGCACACGGAGCTGTCTGTACTGCGCATGACTGCAGCGCACGGATCTGTCTGTACTGCGCATGACTGCAGCGCACGGATCTGTCTGTAACTGTGCATGACTGCAGCGCACGGCTCTGTCTGTAACTGCGCATGACTGCAGCGCACGGATCTGTCTGTACTTGCGCATGACTGCAGCGCACGGCTCTGTCTGTAACTGCACATGACTGCAGCGCACGGATCTGTCTGTACTGCGCATGACTGCAGCGCACGGATCTGTCTGTACTTGCGCATGACTGCAGCACACGGCTCTGTCTGTAACTGCGCATGACTGCAGCTCACGGATCTGTCTGTACTTGCGCATGACTGCAGCGCACGGCTCTGTCTGTAACTGCGCATGACTGCAGCGCACGGATCTGTCTGTACTGCGCATGACTGCAGCGCACGGATCTGTCTGTAACTGCGCATGACTGCAGCGCACGGATCTGTCTGTACTGCGCATGACTGCAGCGCACGGATCTGTCTGTACTGTGCATGACTGCAGCGCACGGATCTGTCTGTACTGCGCATGACTGCAGCGCACGGATCTGTCTGTAACTGCACATGACTGCAGCACACGGAGCTGTCTGTACTGCACATGACTGCAGCGCACGGATCTGTCTGTACTGCGCATGACTGCAGCGCACGGATCTGTCTGTACTGCGCATGACTGCAGCGCACGGATCTGTCTGTAACTGCACATGACTGCAGCGCACGGAGCTGTCTGTACTGCACATGACTGCAGCGCACGGATCTGTCTGTACTGCGCATGACTGCAGCGCACGGATCTGTACTGCGCATGACTGCAGCGCACGGAGCTGTTTGTACTGCACATGACTGCAGCGCACGGATCTGTCTGTAACTGAGCATGACTGCAGCGCACGGATCTGTCTGTAACTGCGCATGACTGCAGCGCACGGATCTGTCTGTAACTGCACATGACTGCAGCGCACGGATCTGTCTGTACTGCGCATGACTGCAGCGCACGGATCTGTCTGTAACTGCGCATGACTGCAGCGCACGGATCTGTCTGTAACTGCGCATGACTGCAGCGCACGGAGCTGTCTGTAACTGCACATGACTGCAGCGCACGGAGCTGTCTGTACTGCACATGACTGCAGCGCACGGATCTGTCTGTAACTGAGCATGACTGCAGCGCACGGATCTGTCTGTACTGCGCATGACTGCAGTGCACGGATCTGTCTGTACTGCGCATGACTGCAGCGCACGGATCTGTCTGTACTGCGCATGACTGCAGCGCACGGATCTGTCTGTAACTGCGCATGACTGCAGCGCACGGATCTGTACTGCGCATGACTGCAGCGCACGGATCTGTCTGTAACTGAGCATGACTGCAGCACACGGAGCTGTCTGTACTGCGCATGACTGCAGTGCACGGATCTGTCTGTAACTGCGCATGACTGCAGCGCACGGAACTGTCTGTAACTGCGCATGACTGCAGCGCACGGATCTGTCTGTACTGCGCATGACTGCAGCGCACGGAGCTGTCTGTAACTGCGCATGACTGCAGCGCACGGATCTGTCTGTACTGCGCATGACTGCAGCGCACGGAGCTGTCTGTAACTGCGCATGACTGCAGCGCACGGATCTGTCTGTAACTGCGCATGACTGCAGCGCACGGACCTGTCTGTAACTGCGCATGACTGCAGCGCACGGATCTGTCTGTAACTGCGCATGACTGCAGCGCACGGATCTGTCTGTACTGTGCATGACTGCAGCGCACGGATCTGTCTGTACTGCACATGACTGCAGCGCACGGATCTGTCTGTAACTGCGCATGACTGCAGCGCACGGATCTGTCTGTAACTGCGCATGACTGCAGAGCACGGATCTGTCTGTACTGCACATGACTGCAGCGCACGGATCTGTCTGTACTTGCGCATGACTGCAGCGCACGGATCTGTCTGTAACTGCGCATGACTGCAGCGCACGGATCTGTCTGTACTACACATGACTGCAGCGCACGGATCTGTCTGTACTTGCGCATGACTGCAGCGCACGGATCTGTCTGTAACTGTGCATGACTGCAGCGCACGGATCTGTCTGTACTGCGCATGACTGCAGCGCACGGATCTGTCTGTAACTGTGCATGACTGCAGCGCACGGATCTGTCTGTAACTGCGCATGACTGCAGCGCACGGATCTGTCTGTACTTGCGCATGACTGCAGCGCACGGCTCTGTCTGTAACTGCACATGACTGCAGCGCACGGATCTGTCTGTACTGCGCATGACTGCAGCGCACGGATCTGTCTGTACTTGCGCATGACTGCAGCGCACGGCTCTGTCTGTAACTGCGCATGACTGCAGCTCACGGATCTGTCTGTACTTGCGCATGACTGCAGCGCACGGCTCTGTCTGTAACTGCGCATGACTGCAGCGCACGGATCTGTCTGTACTGCGCATGACTGCAGCGCACGGATCTGTCTGTAACTGCGCATGACTGCAGCGCACGGATCTGTCTGTACTGCGCATGACTGCAGCGCACGGATCTGTCTGTACTGTGCATGACTGCAGCGCACGGATCTGTCTGTACTGCGCATGACTGCAGCGCACGGATCTGTCTGTAACTGCACATGACTGCAGCACACGGAGCTGTCTGTACTGCACATGACTGCAGCGCACGGATCTGTCTGTACTGCGCATGACTGCAGCGCACGGATCTGTCTGTACTGCGCATGACTGCAGCGCACGGATCTGTCTGTAACTGCACATGACTGCAGCGCACGGAGCTGTCTGTACTGCACATGACTGCAGCGCACGGATCTGTCTGTACTGCGCATGACTGCAGCGCACGGATCTGTACTGCGCATGACTGCAGCGCACGGAGCTGTTTGTACTGCACATGACTGCAGCGCACGGATCTGTCTGTAACTGAGCATGACTGCAGCGCACGGATCTGTCTGTAACTGCGCATGACTGCAGCGCACGGATCTGTCTGTAACTGCACATGACTGCAGCGCACGGATCTGTCTGTACTGCGCATGACTGCAGCGCACGGATCTGTCTGTAACTGCGCATGACTGCAGCGCACGGATCTGTCTGTAACTGCGCATGACTGCAGCGCACGGAGCTGTCTGTAACTGCACATGACTGCAGCGCACGGAGCTGTCTGTACTGCACATGACTGCAGCGCACGGATCTGTCTGTAACTGAGCATGACTGCAGCGCACGGATCTGTCTGTACTGCGCATGACTGCAGTGCACGGATCTGTCTGTACTGCGCATGACTGCAGCGCACGGATCTGTCTGTACTGCGCATGACTGCAGCGCACGGATCTGTCTGTAACTGCGCATGACTGCAGCGCACGGATCTGTACTGCGCATGACTGCAGCGCACGGATCTGTCTGTAACTGAGCATGACTGCAGCACACGGAGCTGTCTGTACTGCGCATGACTGCAGTGCACGGATCTGTCTGTAACTGCGCATGACTGCAGCGCACGGAACTGTCTGTAACTGCGCATGACTGCAGCGCACGGATCTGTCTGTACTGCGCATGACTGCAGCGCACGGAGCTGTCTGTAACTGCGCATGACTGCAGCGCACGGATCTGTCTGTACTGCGCATGACTGCAGCGCACGGAGCTGTCTGTAACTGCGCATGACTGCAGCGCACGGATCTGTCTGTAACTGCGCATGACTGCAGCGCACGGACCTGTCTGTAACTGCGCATGACTGCAGCGCACGGATCTGTCTGTAACTGCGCATGACTGCAGCGCACGGATCTGTCTGTACTGTGCATGACTGCAGCGCACGGATCTGTCTGTACTGCACATGACTGCAGCGCACGGATCTGTCTGTAACTGCGCATGACTGCAGCGCACGGATCTGTCTGTAACTGCGCATGACTGCAGAGCACGGATCTGTCTGTACTGCACATGACTGCAGCGCACGGATCTGTCTGTACTTGCGCATGACTGCAGCGCACGGATCTGTCTGTAACTGCGCATGACTGCAGCGCACGGATCTGTCTGTACTACACATGACTGCAGCGCACGGATCTGTCTGTACTTGCGCATGACTGCAGCGCACGGATCTGTCTGTAACTGTGCATGACTGCAGCGCACGGATCTGTCTGTACTGCGCATGACTGCAGCGCACGGATCTGTCTGTAACTGTGCATGACTGCAGCGCACGGATCTGTCTGTAACTGCGCATGACTGCAGCGCACGGATCTGTCTGTAACTGCGCATGACTGCAGCGCACGGATCTGTCTGTAACTGTGCATGACTGCAGCGCACGGATCTGTCTGTAACTGTGCATGACTGCAGCGCACGGATCTGTCTGTAACTGCGCATGACTGCAGCGCACGGAGCTGTCTGTACTGCGCATGACTGCAGCGCACTGATCTGTATGTAACTGTGCATGACTGCAGCGCACGGATCTGTATGTAACTGCGCATGACTGCAGCGCACGGATCTGTCTGTAACTGTGCATGACTGCAGCGCACGGAGCTGTCTGTACTGCGCATGACTGCAGCGCACGGATCTGTCTGTAACTGCGCATGACTGCAGCGCACGGAGCTGTCTGTACTGCGCATGACGGCTTCGGACAAACATACATTAGAGAATTATTATATAGGATGGGTTTCCCCGTCATGGTGTGAGGATTTGTAGCAGATGGGACAACCAGTTGCTACTTTCTGTTACAGTCAGTTATTTAAAGGAGAAGTAGCACCTCCTACTAATACCCCTGACTTACATTACTGGCACCTAGGAATTTTGCACTTGTGCCTTTACTCTAGAGATGAGTCTTCACTCAGTCCTGGATGTCCTGTCCATGGAGGCAGACATGACAGCTTATGGCAATTATTTTAAACTGAATTAAGGAGAGTACATGAGTCTACTTAACCTTTTGAGTGCCAGAAGGGTATCCAGCGCATTGCTTTTCATTGTGTTCGATAATCTTCTGGCACTCGAAGAGTTAACCCATTAAGGCCCAGAGGGAGTGTGCAATGCGTTGGAAACTAAAACAATGTGTTGTATACCTCCCTGGTTCTTTAAGGGTTAAAAGTGCAGTGAGCCGTATTTGAGGTCCTGTGGACCTGCTAGAAACTATCATGTCCTCTTCATGGGTGACATCCAGGACTGACTGAAGAAGGAACATTAAGAGGAGCCATTACTATATTCATGACATAGAAAGGTGGAGGAGAAAAGGGGAAAATTTTAAAAGTACTGGGAAAGTAACTTAGCTGCTGAGCACCTACTGTGATGTCATAATAACAGATCTCACCAACCAATCGATGCTAAGGAGCAGGTTCATTGTGATGTCATAATCAGGCTAGGTTCTAAAAGTTAGAATGCTGCTGAGCACCTATTGTGATGTCATAACAGACCTCACCCACCAATCGGTGTTAAGCAGAAGGGCTATTATGATGTCATAATGAAGCTAGGGTATAAAAGGCCAGAGCTTGGCAGTTTGTAGTGAGAGTTAGTTATATTCGCATCTTTAGTGCAGTATAGTGGTGACTTTGATTACTATACTTCTAGCAGCAAGTGAACTAGGTGGTACATCTGTGGTAAACATTCACGTGAACCAACAGGGTACTATCCAGTATTAAAAGGTCTATATCTCCTGGCCTTTGGGGCCATGGAGAGAAGACAGAGGCAAGGGGATCAGGACGCAAGGAGAGTCCGCATGGAGGAAGCTCCAATAGCCGGACATAACAGGCGACGATCCAGATCTCATACCAGAGTGGTATCTGTCAGATCTGGTTTCAGACAGATAACACGCATGCTGGTGACTATAGCAGTCTATAGACGTCTAATGTACAGACCTCACTCCAGACTCAGATCTTACTTGAGGTCATACATAGGCAGAATAAGAAGCAGGAGGGCATCTCCTGTTTCTGAACATAGGACAAACAGAAATAGAAGCCGCTCTCCTCATAGAAGGCAAGGAGAGACGAGCAGAAGGGATCCTCAATTGTCTAACTACAGGACAAACAGAAGTAGAAGCCGCTCTCCTCACAGAAGGCAAGGAGAGACAAGCAGAAGGGCTCCTCAACTGGCAGAAAGCAGAAGGGATCCACAGGCAGCTGATGATTCTCAGTTGTCTGTACCACTTGAAACACCTGGGCCCAGTCATATGGCCAGTGGGACTGAGCAGGGCAATCAAGGCACACAAGGTAGGTGTACCATTTGCCTTGAAGACTTTGAGCCTGCGGATGACATACTACATCTGGCGTGCACCCATGGATTCCACTATATCTGCCTGGGAACATGGTTGGCTCAGAATCCCACCTGCCCTCTCTGCCGAATGAGCATTGAATGAATGCCGGAAGTCCATTTCCAGGCTACACACCACCCTATGTTTCAAACCTGAAACTACTTAGGGAGTCCTAATTAGAAAAAGATTTAGGACTTATGACAGAAAACAGACTTCACAGCAATGTGAGGTATGACTCAGCTGCTGCAGATACTGCAGTTGCTTTAAAAAAGCCCTTAACGGTATTGAGACCTATGGCTGTTGATTTGACAGGATGTTGATCCAGGGAAATATCCGACTGCCATTTGGAGTCAGGAAGGAATTTTTTTACCCACTTGGGGCTAAATTGGCAAAGGCTTCAATGTTTTTTTTTTGCCTTCCTCTGGATCAACAGGAGTAACATGACATGGGCTGAACTTGACGGACAAAAGTCTTTTTTCAGCCATGTCACTACCTATGTTACTAGGTAGAATTATGACAGTTGGTCTCACAGCAGGTAGGATGTTGATCCAGGGAAATAGCCGACTGCCATTTGGAGTCAGGAAGGAATTTTTTTACCCACTTGGGGCTAAATTGGCAAAGGCTTCAGTGGGTTATTTTTTTGCCTTCCTCTGGATCAACAGTGTTAATGATATTGGCTGAACATGATGGACGCATGTCTTTTTTCAGCCTCATCAACTACCTTACTATTTTACTATATAAAGAAATAAACTGATATAAACCTAAAAAAAGAATTGTTATGTGTTTGCCTCTTGTACTTGTGTGTGTCACTGTGTCTGTGTGTGTGTGTGTGTCACTGTGCCTCTGTGTGTCACCATGTGTGTATGTGTGTGTGCGTCTCTCTCACCAACACCCTGTAAATGCAACAACGTCTGTTAGCAGCACCATCTCCCAACAACACTGTGTTTTGCCTGTAATGACTTTGGCGTCTATTACCTTTTGCACTTATTACCTTTGGCCTCTATTGCATTTTGCCAGTATTGCTTTTTACAGCTATTCACTTTCTCTATAGTATTCTGTATACAGCCTTTTTACTATTCAGTATTGCCTTTCACTTACTACCTGTATCCTTTTACCTCTATCATACAGCATTCTGCATATAATGTCCTGCATATGCCCTTTACTATGTGCCATTTGCCCTGTACCTTATTGCCTTTCACCCATAGCTTTTTCCCTAATGCCCTATACTGTATTGTGTTTGCTCTATATAGCGTAAGGCATATACACTTCATACCATATGGCGTTAACAATATAACATCTTCCACACCATAGTCACTATATCCTACCTTTACCATATGATCTTTCACTTACATCATTCTACTGGTCTTACCACGGAGTTGCCCCTGCCCATATGTTACCCCTTTGAGTGGCAGTGGGGTATTGCTTTGTACTCAAAATTCAACATACATAAGGGCAACGCCGTATCCAATTTTCTAGTATATACAGTACTGTGCAAAAGTTTTAGGCAGGTGTGAAATAGTGCTGTAAAGTAAGAATGCTTTCAAAAATAGACATGTTAATAGTTTATTTTTATCAGTTAACAAAATGATAGTGAGTGAACAGAAGGAAAGCCTAAATCAAATCAATATTTGGTGTTACCACCCATTGCCCTCAAACAGCATCACTTCTTGTACGTACAGTTGCACAAAATCAGGGATTTTGTAGGCATATAGGGCTCGATCCAAATGTTGGCGTCGGCAGAAAAAAATGGCGACGGTGGTTTTGTACCACAAGTAAGTAATGCAAATGTTCCCACTAGTAAGAAATAACGGCAGTTCTGAAACACACATCGCCCGTCTCCAAAACATCAAAATCTCACCCATAGAGGACAATGTAGAAGTGAAGCCAAGAGCCATTCAAATGTTGGAGTTAGGGCTAACGAGAGTTAAATTGCAACATTTTCCTCCAGAAATCTAACACCTATTTTTTTTGGCGAACATCACACAAGTCAGAGTAGAGACCACCGTCAGGGAAAATAAAACAGAGAGATAGGGATAACATGAGTCTGTGCTTCCCTACCCAGCCAGTAGGGGAACACAGAGATGGCTTTCAGCACCATGGACAGCTTTGAATGCCATAGGGATGTGCACTGCTCAACCCTGTGGCATTCAAAGTGTTACAATAAAGAAAACTAGTACACCAAGCACTACACAATGCCCCCCTTTGACATCACCCCCCTTAGTATGTCACATATATTGCATAAATGGGACATACTAACTCCATTCACATCCACCTCAGGGACTGCCATGTAGTGGACAAATCTGTCTGATATACAACACTTAACTCTTTGAGTACCAGAGAGGTAGGAAAGCATTGCTTAGCATGTTTCCTACCCCTCTGGTACCCAAAGGGTTAATAGGCAAGGTATGGACTACATACCATGCTTGTATATGTGTGTGTGTGTGTGTGTGTGTGTTTGTTTTGAACATTTTTTTTATTAAAAGACTATTATTAAACATATCTTTACTTAGATTAATTCATTTTTAATGCCCTACCTCTTGTGTCCCATTGCTATTAGTACTTTTGCTCCACTCTCCTTCAAACGGAGAGTGGAGCAAAAGTAGTAATAGCAATGGGACACAGGAGGTAGGACATTATGAATGACTGGATCTAAGTAAAGAAACTATTGAGGAAGCAGCCCTGCTCAGCAGCGCTCCCTTCATATACTTTCATTAATATCCCGTCTTGATGGCTGGGGACATTGAAGAGGACAGAGGCATTGGAGGAAGCGGGTGGAGGGGAGAGACATCAGAGGAAGCGGGTGGCAAGCTTGTATTTGCTGCCCGCTTACTCCGATACCTCTCTCCCTTCCGCACTCATCGGCATTGTCCCCTGCCTGGCGTCGCACATTCTACAACTTTGTCCCTTCTCACTCACATACTAAGGGGGGGATGTCGAAGGGGGGCATTGTGTGAAAGCACCTCTCCAACCTTCACTAGACTAGGTAATGGAACAGTGTAACGACACTTTCCCAACCCATCACTAGACAGGTGTGAAGATAGATCACGGACAATAACCAAGGACGCTGGAGCACCTACAAGGAGCGAGAACCTCTCCAACCTTCACTAGATCAGGTATGGGAACAGTGTAATGACACTTTCCCAATCCTTCACTAGACAGGTGTGAAGACATATCAGACACTACCCCAGAACCCTGGAGCACCTAAAAGGAGCGAGAATCCCCAGAAAGCTGGGAGTCTGACAGTCAATGGTTACAACCCTAGAACGGTAGGGAGACAACAGGCTACCCAGACAATAGGCCGCAGGAGGTCAAGGACAAGGCTGACAATACTGAATACTGCCCGGAGGCAGTAAGCATGGCAGCAACAGTAGGCCCGGGTGGACCACGGATGGACAGTCAGCCGGAACTAGGGAAGCCGGAGAGGAAGATCAACCAAAGCCAGGAGTGCAGCACAGTGAGAGGCAACCAAAGCAGAAAGGAATAGTCAAATGAAGTCAGGGGTCTCAGCTGGATCAGGTAGTCAGACGAAACCAGGGGTCTCAGCCGGATCGGGTAGTCAGACGAATCCAGAGGTCTCAACCAGATCAGGTAGTCAGACGAAGCCAGGAGTCTCAGCCGGATCACGTAGTCAGACAAAGCCAGGAGTCAAGCCGGAACGGAAGTCAGACGAAGCCAGGAGTCATACACAGGAATCAACAATCGGAACAGAGAAGCAACAACACTCAGGTACACCACGAAAGGGCAAGGGTGTATGGTGAGGCTCAGGCCTATAAGGCCTAGTATGTGGGTGGAGACACCAGTGGCCTATAAGTATAGCGATTAGGCCAGAGTGACAACCCGAAGGATAACAAGGTCACCTGTACCACCGAGCACCACTGGAGGCAATCACGGGCACCGTGATACTGTGCAGGCAGCAACTTCCGTTACCCTAAGGTAACCAATGAACGTCACCACCAATCCGGGTAGTGCACAGGACAGACAGCACAGACTCAGAGGCAACTTTCCTCTAAGATGTCTGGGCTGTTGAGCGCTGGTGGCTGCAGAAGAAAGTGGATTACTTCAGTAATGTGGACTTATTCACCATAATACAACTATTCCTTTGCCTATCGCTATATTACTAATGTATTGGGGGCAAAATTATGAAGATGATAGTTCCGCTTTAACCTTTTAAATGCCAGAGGGGTACTTGTTTCTTACCCCTCTGGCACTCTAAGGGTTAATAACCTAGCGTGGACAGCCACACATTCTATATACACCTCTATACACAGGTGGCACAGGTGTACTGCTTGCTTCCACGTGCTGCTTTCAGCAGATACCTATTCCCCCACCCCTTTCCACTAACTCCTTCGTGGTCCATGACACCCAGTTATTCCACCCTGTACCTTCCTTTCAGACTTTGAGTGATGTCTAGCATTTTTTTACTCCTCTGGTACTCCTTCTCTAATATTTGGGGATGTCAACTGCTCCTGTGATGATCCTTCCCTTACTTGGACCTCACGCCTGCTTCGCCTAACCTCCTCCTACTAGATGTCTCTGTATCCCCTTTTCCACTATCAGACCACTACGTCATAACCTTCCACACAACACTTTTCCAACTTCCCCCACCCACTAAGACCCCGCATTATGCCTGCAGCCTTCGATCTCTAGACATCTCTGCCATCAACACTCTTACGGACCCTGACAGTCTTGTTGAATCCTACAACAACCTCCTCTCCTCATCACTTAGTCTGTATGTCCCTCTCCAGGCCTTTCACAAACACCCCTCAAATCCAGTCCTTGGTTTGACTCTCAAATGCTCTATCTTTGCTCCTGTACCTGCACTGCTGAACGCTTGTAGAGGAAGTCTCTCTCCCATTTAGACTTTATCCATTACAAATTCCTCCTGTCTTGCTTGAACAGCAGTCTATCCTCTCCTAAACAACACTATTACTCCTCACTAATCAATACTCAGAAATCTAACCCACGCTGGCTGTTCTCTATCTTTGATTCTGTCCTGTGCTCCTCCCCTCCATCTTTCTTCCTCTCCTCTCCCTCACCTCTCTAGCCTTTCCAGAATTCTTCAAACAGAGAATTGACACAATACATAAAATAATCCCACATTTTAAGTCTCCAGAATGTTATCTTCCTGATCCTCCATCCCACTCTTTTTATTGTTTTGTTTTGGTCACAGAAGCAGAGGTCTACCTTTTGCTCTCCACTTCACCACTCACCACCAGCTCCCTTGATCCTATACCATCCCACCTCCTCAATCCTTTGTCATCCTCCTTAGTTCTCATGCTTACTCGTATCTTCATGCATTCAATCCTCAAGAAAAGCTCAATAGACCCCACCTCCCCATCCAACTACTGCCCCATATCACACTTGCCCTTTACCTCAAAACTTCTTAAAGGGGAACTACCACCCCTCAACAACTTAAGCTTGACTGATTGTTCATCTGGCGACTAGCTGCTTAGTAGCGCTAGTCGCCAGAAATCTTACCCGGTTCTGCAGATATCGGCGTTTTACCGATGGTGACAGGAGCAGGAAGCACGGACGTCTCGTCACAGTGACGTCCGTGCCATCGGTAAAACAATCAGTCAAGCTTAAGTTGTTGAGGGGTGGTAGTTCCCCTTTAAGCGCCTAGTCTACTCTTGTTTACTTACCTTTCTCAACTCCCATTATGCTCTAGGTCCACTGCAGTCTGGTTTTTGCTCCTCCTTCTCTATGGAAACTGGCTTTATGATAGTAACAAATGATCCCCATATTGCAAAAACCAATGGATATTTCTCTCTTCTTATCCTCCTTGATCTATCAGCTGCTTTCAATACCTTCCTCTCCCAGGTTCTCCCATCTCTTGGCATCTGTGGACTGGCACATTCCTGGTTCTATCCTATCTCTCTCAATGATCTTTCTCTGTGTCAGACACTATCACCTCCTCAACTCCTATCCCCATCTCAGTAGTAGTACCTCTAGGCTCTGTTCTGGGCCCCTTCTCTTCTATATGTATACCCTTTCTCTGGAGCAATTGATAAAGTCCTTTGGGTTTAAAGAGATAATAATGTACGATTACTTGAATGTGTGCAAGTTAAAGTCGATTATTCATTATCCTTTTTTATAACTAAATGTACCTTTGTGAGTGTCCATAAAGTTGTATTCATTGTAGAATTTTATTTTAAAGTTTCCCCCTCCCTCCCCTTTTCTCTATGTCACACAGAGTCTCCTCAGAGCAGAAAGCCGGCTCGGGCAGATCTCGACGATGGAAAACTTTGTGTCAGCATAAGGAAGTACCTTCCCCCTTCATCAAGGGTGCAGGGCTTTTCTTACACTGATAGACACAATATTGTCCCTCATTGCGATCTGTTCAGCTTTCAGATCTGAGGGAAGTCAGCATGACTTAAGGAAAAGAGGTGAGAGAGGGAAACTTTAAAAATAAAAGAATACAACGTTATGGACACTTCCAAAGGTACAGTTCGAATAAAAAAGTATAAAACAAATAATCAACCTTAAAGTCATATGCATTCATTAGTATGTCTTCAACTACACAAATCTATCTCTCCATACCCTTACGATCAATTGAAACACAGAAACGGGTCTCAGAATGCCTTACTGCTTTCTCTTCTTGGATGGTTCGCCGTTGTTTAAAACTCAATATGTCTAAGTCTGAGCTACTTAACTTTCCTCCTAAATCCTGCACAATATCTCAGTTTTCTATAACTGTAGAGGGCTTCACAATTTACCCTTTGGACAATGCATGCTGCCTTGGGGTAACTTTGGGCACTTTTTTTGTTTCACGACCCACATTAATGAAGTAACAAAACCTGTAACTTCTTTCAGTGACATATATATAATGTATACTATACATGATCACAACAAGGAGGAAGTGAGGCAGAGAACAGTGACACATATAATGTATACTATACACCATCACAACAAGGAGGAAGCGAGGCAGAGAACAGTGACAGATAAAACATATACTATACATGATCACAGTGAGGAGGAGAGGGGCAGAGAACAGTGACAGATATAATGTATACTATACACGATCACAGCGAGGAGGAGAGAGACAGAGAACAGTGACAGATGTAATGTATACTATACACGATCACAGTTAGGAGGAGAGAGGCAGAGAACAGTGACAGATATAATGTATACTATACACTATTACAGTGAGGAGGAGAGAGGCAGAGAACAGTGACAGATATTATGTATATTATACACCATCACAGTGAGGAGGAGCGATGCAGAGAACAGTGACAGATATAATGTATACTATACACGATCACAGTGAGGAGGAGAGAGGCAGAGAGCAGTGACAGATATAATGTATACTATACACTATTACAGTGAGGAGGAGAGAGGCAGAGAACAGTGATAGATATAATGTATACTATACACTATCACAGTGAGGAGGAGAGAGGCAGAGAACAGTGACAGATATAATGTATACTATACACGATCACAGTGAGGAGGAGAGAGGCAGAGAACAGTGACAGATATTATGTATATTATACACCATCACAGTGAGGAGGAGCGATGCAGAGAACAGTGACAGATATAATGTATACTATACACGATCACAGTGAGGAGGAGAGAGGCAGAGAGCAGTGACAGATATAATGTATACTATACACTATTACAGTGAGGAGGAGAGAGGCAGAGAACAGTGACAGATATAATGTATACTATACATGACCACAGTGAGGAGGAGAGAGGCAGAGAACAGTGACAGATATAATGTATACTATACACTATTACAGTGAGGAGGAGAGAGGCAGAGTACAGTGACAGATATAATGTATACTATACATGATCACAGTGAGGAGGAGAGAGGCAGAGAACAGTGACAGATATAATGTATACTATACATGATCACAGTGAGGAGGAGAGAGGCAGAGAACAGTGATAGATATAATGTATACTATACATGATCACAGTGAGGAGGAGAGAGGCAGAGAACAGTGATAGATATAATGTATACTATACATGACCACAGTGAGGAGGAGAGAGGCAGAGAACAGTGATAGATATAATGTATACTATACATGATCACAGTGAGGAGGAGAGAGGCAGAGAACAGTAATAGATATAATGTATACTATACATGATCACAGTGAGGAGGAGGAGAGAGGCAGAGAACAGTGAAAGATATAATGTATACTATACATGATCACAGTGAGGAGAAGGGAGGCAGAGAACAGTGACATAATGTATACTATATACACTCTCACAGTGAGAGAGAGACAGAGAACAGTGACAGTCAAACACAGTGAGGAAGACAGAGAACAGTAACAGATATAGGGGTAGATTTAAAGGCAGGAGTTAAAATATCATCTGAAAAACTAAATTATCTAACGCGGTATTCAGAGGCCCTACCTGACAACTACGCAGGAAGAGGACATTAGCCCGTCTCCGCTCAGGGACATCACAGGATTTCTTGATAGGAAATTGTGATCCAATCCACAGATAAAGTCCCAAATGAGACGGAGGAGAAAAAAATACTAAAACCGGCTCTGGAAATGTTTAACAATTTACTTTTACAAAAAAAAAAAAGTCAGCGAATAAGGATAAACTTATACACGCTATAAAAAGTGTCCAATAAAAGGACTGATATCTAAAAATAAAATAAAACTCTAACGTGTTTCATGGCATTCACCATCGGTTTATCAAAGAGACAAACCTGAGCCCTGGTCTGTCAAGAAGTCCTGTGATATCCTGAGCAGAGATGGGAAATTGCCCTCTGCCTGCGCAGGTGCCAGGTCTGTTGTACCTGGCCACCATGTTTGTGAGTACATAATTATAGTACATGCATACAGTGATACACTAGTGGGCACCCTTGTTGTTGTGTACTTTTCACATGTTCCTAAATGGACATCCCATTAATGTTCAGAGTGTTAAATCTCCATGTGTTTGGGCCCCAAATATCTTTCCTTCATTGGTTATTTTCTTTAATTTCTTAACCCTTTGAGTGCCAGAAGAGTAGTCAGTGCATTGCAAGGGAATGCATTGAATACCCCTCTGGCCCTCAGCGGCTAAATAAATAGTATTACCTAATCTGGATAAAGTTTATCCTGCCAAGTAAAACGAGGGCCCTCCCGTTGCTGAGAGATATTTTGTTCAAAAGATGTTGCAGCTCGAATTTACATTTTTGGGGGCAGTACTCCCAAAGCTTGAAAGTTTATGCTGGTTCTGTTGCTACACCATCCAGTGGACAGCTATGTCAGGGACAGTAATTATCTATAGGATGCACCATCAGTAGTGACACTGTACATGTTTGAGCCACGGAGATACTACACTCAAAACATGCAGGTTTGATCCGTAATAACTTCTGAATTAAATGTCCCTTAACAGTGGGAGTCCTCTTTTTCTTCATCAGGAAAAAACTCGTCAATATATATTTGTTTCCATGTTGTGCAATTCTATCCCTTTAACTAAATTCTGTTAGCAAAATGCTTCATTATTAACCACTTGGGCGATAAAGAATTCTCCAGTGCATTGATTTACAATGAATAGGGATATTTTTGCACACAAGGTGTTAAAATCTTATAGCTTAAAGTGTGGTTTCATTGAGCTATTTCTCCTCTCCTGCATGCACAGTGAGTTCTAAGACATCTGCGTAAAATAAACAAAGCCACATTTCCACTGCCACCTCCACCATCCAGCGGCGATGTGAAGGCGAGGAGCCGAGGAGGGAGACGCCAGTCTCCGAATGAAGGGCTCTTGCATGGACATTCTTAAACTTTCATTAGTGCATGTTCGGATCTTCATGTGACATCCAGCCCTTGTTACTAGGCCATGTGCTGCCATGTCCTTCAAGGGCCTTTAAGGAGCAAGTGTGCTTGTGAAAAGATAAGTGCGAGTGTCTGCTTATAAGACATAGATTGACTGATACTGTGTTTGTAAGACAGAGTGAGTGAGAGTATATGTTAGAAAGACAGAGTGAGTGTGTGTGTATTGGTAAAACAGAGAGAAAGAGAGAATGTGTGTTGGTAAAACAGATTGATCGAGGGGTGTGTTGGTAAGACACAGAGTGATAATGGTAAGACACTGAATGAGTGGGTGTGTTGGTAAGACAGAGAGAGTGACACTGTGTGTTTGTAATACAGAGAGACAGAGAGAATGTGTGTTGGTAAAACAGAGTGAGTGAGGGGGTGTGTTGGTAAAACACAGAGTGATAATGGTAAGACACTGAATGAGTGTGGGTGTGTTGGTAAGACACTGAATGAGTGGGTGTGTTGGTAAAACACAGTATGATAATGGTAAGATACTGAATGAGTGTGGGTGTGTTGGTAAGACACAGCGTGATAATGGTAAGACACTGAATGAGTGTGGGTGTGTTGGTAAGACACAGAGTGATAATGGTAAGACACTGAATGAGTGTGGGTGTGTTGGTAAGACACTGAATGAGTGGGTGTGTTGATAAGACACAAGAGCGAGTGGCACTGCACGTTGGTAAACGAGAATGAGTAAAGATGTGTGTGTGTGGGTAAGACATTGAGTGAGGGTATGAGTTAATAAGACACAGAGTGAGTGACTGTGTGTTGGTAAGACACAGAGTGGGTGAGGATGTGTGTTGGTAAGACAGCAAGGGAGGGTGTGCATACCTGTAAGATCCATATACAATTGGGATTGTATCCATGAGACACCAATGAGTATGTGTGTTGGTAAGACACAAAGCTAGTGAATTTGTGTGCCTGTGAAGCACAGAGAAAGTAAGGGTGTGCGCACGTTTCACAGTGAGTGAGGGTTTGTGTAACTTTCACTGTGAGTGTATGGAATCGCAGAGTAAGTAGGAATTGGACACATACAGGGAATAAGTAAGAGTATGTGTGCCTGTAAAACACACTTACAGTGTGAGTGACAGTGCAAGTATGTTGTGTGTACACGAAACATAGAGAATGAGTGAGGGTGTGTGTCTATAAGACTAACACAGTGAAAGTAACAGTATGTTATGTGTCTATAAGAAACATACAGTGCGAGTGAGGGTGACTGAGTTCTTGTGTGTCACACCATGTGAGGGTGAGTGAGTGTTTGTGTATCACACCGTGAAGGTGAGTGAATGCTTGTTGATCACACGATGTGAACGTGCTTGTGTGTCACACTGAGTGAGCGTATTAAACAGTGTAAGAGTGAGTGCTTGTGTATCACACAGTGTGATGGTGAGTTCTTGTGTGTCACACCATGTGAGGGTGAGTGAGTGCTTGTATATCACAAAGTGTGAGTGAGTGTCTGAGATACAGTAGATCAGGGCTTGCGTCATGTGTACAGAATACACTGCTGCTTAATACTATTTAATTTATTTATCCGTTCCATGAGTATGAGGCCTGGACACTGTGATGTATGCGCCATTACAGGTTCCATGAGAGCGAGGCCTGGGGCACTGATGTATGCACCATTACAGATTCCATGAGTGAGAGGCCTGGGGCACTGTGATGTACGCACCATTACAGGTTCCATGAGCGTGAGGCCTGGACACTGTGATGTACGCACCATTACAGGTTCCATAAGAGCAAGGCCTGGGACACTGTGATGTACGCACCATTACAGATTCCATGAGCGAGAGGCTTGGGACACTGTGATGTACGCTCCATTACAGGTTCCATGAGAGAGAGGCCTGGGACACTGTGACGTATTCACCATTAAAGTTTCCATGAGTACAAGTCCTGGGACACTGTGATGTACGCGCCATTACATGTTCTACAAGGATGAGGCCTGGGACACTGTGATGTATGCACCATTACAGGTTCCATGAGTGCGACGCCTGGACACTGTGCTGTATGCGCCATTACATGTTCCATAAGAATGAGGCCTGTGACACTGAGATATATGCTCCATTACAGGTTCCATGAGTGCGAGGCCTGGGACACTGTGATGTACGCTCCATTACAGGTTCCATGAGTGCGAGGCCTAGACACTGTGATGTATGCGCCATTACATGTTCCATAAGAATGAGGCCTGGGACACTGTGATGTATGCGCCATTACAGGTTCCATAAGAATGAGGCCTGGGACACTGTGATGTACACGCCATTACAGGTTTCATTAGAGCGAGGCCTGGGACACTGTGATGTATGTGCCATTACAGGTTCCATAAGAACTAGGCCTGGGACACTGTGATGTACGCACCATTACAGGTTCCATGAGAGCAAGGCCTGGGACACTGTGATGTATGCGCCATTACAGGTTCCATAAGAACTAGGCCTAGGACACTGTGATGTACGCACCATTAGAGGTTCCATGAGCACGAGGCCTGGGACACTGTGATGTACGTGACATTACAGGTTCCATGAGAGCGAGGCCTGGGACATTGATGTACGCGCCATTACAGGTTGCATGAGAGCGAGGCCTGGGACACTGTGATGTACGCTCCATTACAGGTTCCATGAGTGCGAGTCCTGGACACTCTGATGTACGCACCATTACAGGTTCCATAAGAATGAGGCCTGGACACTGTGATGTACACTCCATTACAGGTTCCATGAGATTGAGGCCTGGGACACTGTGATGTACGCGCCATTACAGGTTCCATAAGAACTAGGCCTGGGACACTGTGATATACGCGCCATTACAGGTTCCATGAGAGCGAGGCCTGGGACACTGTGATGTACGCGCCATTACAGGTTCCATAAGAACTAGGCCTGGGACACTGTGATATACGCACCATTAGAGGTTCCATAAGAACTAGGCCTGGGACACTATGATGTACGCGCCATTACAGGTTGCATGAGAGCGAGGCCTGGGGCACTGTGATGTATGCTCCATTACAGGTTCCATAAGTACGAGGCCTGGACACTGTGATGTACGCGCCATTACAGGTTCCATAAGAATGAGGCCTGGACACTGTGATGTACACGCCATTACAGGTTCCATGAGATCGAGGCCTGGGACACTGTGATGTACGCACCATTACAGGTTCCATAAGAACTAGGCCTGGGACACTGTGATGTACGCGCCATTACAGGTTCCATGAGACTGAGGCCTGGGACACTGTGATGTACGCGCCATTACAGGTTTCATGACAGCGAGGCCTGGGACACTGTGATGTACGTTCCATTACAGGTTCTATGAGTGCGAGGCCTGGACACTGTGATGTACGCGCCATTACAGGTTCCATGAGATCGAGGCCTGGGACACTGTGATGTACACGCCATTACAGGTTCCATGAGCAAGAGGCCTGGGACACTGTGACGTACGCACCATTACAGGTTTCATGAGAGCGAGGCCTGGGGCACTGTGATGTGCACGCCATCACAGGTTCCATAAGAATGAGGCCTGGACACTGTGATGTACGCGCCATTACAGGTTCCATGGGCATGAGGCCTGGGACACTGTGATGTACGCGCCATTACAGGTTCCATGAGAACGAGGCCTGGGACACTGTGATGTACGCACCATTACAGGTTCCATGAGAGCGAGGCCTGGGACACTGTGATGTACGTGCCATTGCAAGTTCCATAAGACCTAGGCCTGGGGCACTGTGATGTACGCACCATTAGAGGTTCCATGAGTGCGAGGCCTGGGCACTGTGATGTATGCGGCATTACAGGTTCCATGAGAGCGAGGCCTGGACACTGTGATGTACGCGCTATCACAGGTTCCATAAGAATGAGGCATGGACACTGTGATGTACCCTCCATTACAGGTTCCATGAGAGCGAGGTCTGGACACTGTGATTTACGTGCTATCACAGGTTCCATAAGAATGAGGCCTGGACACTGTGATGTACGCTCCATTACAGGTTCCATGAGAGCGAGGCCTAAACACTGTGATGTACGCGCCATTACAGGTTCCATGAGAGTGAGGCCTGGACACTATGACGTACGCACCATTACAGGCCCTGTAGCACTGGACACAAGAAGAATTATAAGCTATCACATTAACCCTTGAATTTTAAATAATTTCTTTTCTTCTATTTTTACCAAGGAAGACCCAATGGACAAGAATCTGCAAGCTACTTTTACAGAACAGTCACAGCAAGCATGGGACTGGCTAACACAAGAAAAGGTGTTAAAACAATTGAATAGTGTTAAGGTAGACAAAGCTCCGGGGCCAGATGGTATACACCCACGGGTACTTAAAGAGCTAAGCCAGACCCTGGCCAGACCCTTGTATTTGATTTTCAGGGATTCTTTTATTTCAGGTATGGTGCCCATGCATTGGCGTAAAGCAGATGTGGTGCCCATATTTAAAAAGGGATTAAAGTCACAGCCAGGAAATTACAGACCTGTAAGCTTGACATCTGTGGTAGGGAAGCTGTTTGAAAGGTTGCTAAGGGAATATATTCAAGAATTCTGCTGGAACAGGAATATCATTAGCAATAGCCAACATGGCTTTGTGAAAGACAGGTCTTGTCAAACGAACTTGATCGCATTTTATGAAAAAGTGAGTAATAATATAGATGAGGGCGCGGCAGTTGATGTGATCTATTTAGACTTTGCCAAGGCATTTGATACAGTTCCGCATAAGAGGTTACTGTACAAATTGAATGAAATAGGCCTAGGGGAAAATGTTTGTGTGTGGATCGGAAATTGGCTGAAAGATGGAATGCAAAGAGTGGTGGTAAATGGCAAGTTCTCCAGTTGGATAAAAGTGATAAGTGGAGTACCTCAGGGATCTGTCCTGGGTCCTCTTCTTTTTAATTTGTTTATTAATGACCTCCCAGAGGGCATAGGGAGCCATGTATCAGTGTTTGCTGATGACACAAAATTAAGTAAGGTAATAAAGTCTGAACTGGATGTGTCTTCATTACAAGAGGATTTGGACAAATTGAGTAACTGGGCAGGCAAATGGCAAATGAGATTCAATATAGACAAGTGTAAAGTTATGCATTTTGGGTATAATAATAAAAATGCAACATATAGTTTAAATGGTGTTTCTCTGGGGAAATCTACTAATGAAAAGGATTTGGGAGTAATGGTAGACAATAGACTTAGCTGTAGCGTGCAGTGCCAGCTGGCAGCTGCAAAGGCCAATAGGATATTGGCATGTATTAAAAGGGGTATTGACTCACGGGAGGAAGATATTATGCCTCTTTACAGGTCCATGGTAAGACCCCACCTTGAATATGCTGTTCAATTCTGGGCGCCCTTTCTGAAAAAGGACATTATGGAACTAGAGAGAGTGCAGAGGAGGGCTACAAAACTAGTAAGGGGAATGGAAAGTTTTAGTTATGAAGAGAGGCTAGAAAAATTAAACTTGTACACACTAGAGAAATGGCGTCTTAGAGGGGATATGATAACACTATATAAATATGTTCAAGGTCCATATAAAGGGCTCTCCAAAGACCTGTTCATTAACAGAACAGTACACAGGACAAGGGGCCACCCGCTTAGACTTGAGGAAAGGAGATTTAATCTACAACAGCGGAAGGGTTTCTTTACAGTAAGGACAATAAAGGTATGGAATTCACTGCCTGAGGAGGTGGTGCTATCGAATACATTAGATGCCTTTAAAAGGGGCCTGGATACTTATTTAAAAGAGCATAACATAGAGGGCTATGTACGTTAGTATTGGGATTAATATTTAGTTAGGGCTTGTTGATCCAGGGAGAAATCTCTTCTTTTGGATAAACGATGGTAAACAGGAATAAAAAAAGGGTTGAACTAGATGGACGCAAGTCTTTTTTCAACCTAAATTACTATGTTACTATGAATGCTGGGTTACCCCATGGACTTGTCTCTGCATTCTCATTGTCCGTGTGATATCTTCCAGGTACTGGCCCCATGTAAGCCGAGCAGATACAGTAATAATTACAACTAGATTCGTTGGTACCCTAAAATAAATAAATAAAGCAGATGTATGATATCATTCCAAAACTTTATGTCCCTTCTCTTCTTTTTAACCCCATAAGGACCAAAGTGCTGCGTAACACATTTCTTCGCAATTCTTTGCAAACCCGTCTGCTCCTCAAGGAGTTAATATGGGGGGGGGGAAAGAACTTAAACGGATAGTAATACATAATTTTTACACATCTTCATCTGGTAGCTATTAAAAAGTTAAACTAAATGCCCCCAGTCTAAGGTTTGAGAGATAATCGTGGTTAAAGTTCCCCCCTCCCTCCCCTTCACTGACGTCAGTGCTCTAGCTGACTTGACTGAAGGGGTATCGCGATCTCGACTCTGCTGAAGAGCCTCCGCCAGGACCGGATTCGCCTGTACTCGGCTAGAGTGCTGATGTCAGGAAAAGGGGAGGGCATTTAGTTTAACTTTTTAATAGCTACCAGATGAAGATGTGTAAAAATTATGTATTACTATCCCTTTAAAGGGATAGTAATACTTCGTTTTACCTTTATTTTATTTTGTAGGCATTAAAAAAAATGAAGAACGATACACAATCACAGTAAGGAGGAGAGAGGCAGAGAACAGTCTTATCTCTCAAACCTTTATGGTTTGAGAGATATTCACAAGCAAAGTTTCCCCTCCCGCCCCTTTTACCTAGTGTAAGCCATCTCTTCTCAGATGTGGAATGCAGTCCATAGACCAGACAGGTAACAGAAGGGACAATCTTCTTCTTATGAGAACAATGAAAGCCCTGCCCCCCTTGACAAGTTTTTCAGGTTTTTCCCTTATCTTAATTGAAGATTGTCCCTCTCTGCAGTCTACCTGGGCATCTCCCTTCTGATCTGGCTGAGCAGTGTTACATCAGTAAAAGGGGCGGGAGGAGGATACTTTGTCATTGAATTACTCTTGTACTACAACTCTGACAGAATTGAAATGACACTCTCCAAAGTCCAAATACTACGATGATTAATTAGAGCTGCTTTTATTATGAAACATTACTATCCCTTTAACCCTTTCAGTGCCGGAGGCTCGGGCCATTTCCTGTACCCTGCAGGCCAGACACTTTTTCAGCATTTTTGCTATCCTTCCGTTTAGGCTTGATTTCCTCTTGGGATTTTTAGTTAAATATGGAAAACTATATATTGTTTTTTTCAGAACGAATTGAGCTTTCTCATGGTACCTTACATGAACAGAATTTTATATCGTGCAAAAATCTATGATGTCATAATGACAAAAAAAAGTGAAAATTTACTAATTTTGCTAAAATCACATACTATGTATCAAAAACATTTACCTTGATTGAAAAAGTTTCAATTATTTGAAAAAGCCCTGAGTCCCCCGAGTAAAAAAATACCAAATTTGTATAGTTTTACCTACGTCCATGGCTAGCGTAGAGCCCTAATCACCAGCAGCGCAAAATGACATTTTCAACTTTATAAACTAAAATGCGCATTCTAGGGTTTTTGTGGTAAAACTACCCTAAAACAGTGGAATAACTATATAAAACTGTATATTTCTGAAAAGTAGACAACCTGCCGCATCTAATGAGGGGTAACTTACCTTCTTGCCCCAAGCCTGTTGTGCACAAATGCTTCCAGAAGGTGGCACTATAGGAAAAAAATGGCATTTTCTTACATTTCTGCCCCTTCATCTGTATGGAAATCTGTGAAAACCATGGAATTTCCAACTGTATTCATTAGCTAGTGCTCTTAGGAGAAAAATGACATCTCATTGGTATGAGTTCCCCTACCTTAGTGGGCGCTACAAGTACCAAACTACACCTATTGCAACCACTAATTTTTCTAACATTTTCTCAAACATTACTTGTCTGTACAAAAATGGTTATAACAACTAGAGAAGTGAAGAAAGGTTACACAAACCATACCATTTTGGAAAGAAGACAACCTGCCACATCTAATGAGGGGTGAATTGCCTTCTTATCCCAAGCCTGTTGTGCCCAAATGCTTCCAGAAGGTGGCACTATAGGAAAAAAAATGGCATTTTCTTACATTTCTGCCCCTTCAAATGTACTGAAATCTGTAAAAACCATGGAATTTCCAGCAGTATCCATTAGCTAGTGCTCTTAGGAAAAAAATGACACCCCATTGGCATGAGTTGACCTACCTCAGGGGGCGCTAGAAGTGCAAAACGACATCTACTACAACTTCTAATTTTTCTAACATTTTCTCAAACATTACTTGTCTATACAAAAATGGTTATAACAACTACAGAAGTGAAGAAAGGGTACACAAACCATACCATTTTGGAAAGAAGACAACCTACCGCATCTAATGAGGGGTGACTTGCCTTCTTACCCCAAGTCTGGTGTTCACAAATGCCTCCAGAAGGTGGCGCTAATGAAAAAAAAAGGCATTTTCTTACATTTCTGCCCCTTCAAATGTACAGAAATCTGTAAAAACCATGGAATTTCCAGCAGTATCCATTAGCTAGTGCTCTTAGGAAAAAAATGACACCCCATTGGCATGAGTTGACCTACCTCAGGGGGCGCTAGAAGTGCAAAACGACATCTACTACAACTTCTAATTTTTCTAACATTTTCTCAAACATTACTTGTCTATACAAAAATGGTTATAACAACTACAGAAGTGAAGAAAGGGTACACAAACCATACCATTTTGGAAAGAAAACAACCTACTGCATCTAATGAGGGGTGACTTGCCTTCTTACCCCAAGTCTGGTGTGCACAAATGCCTCCAGAAGGTGGAGCTAATGAGAAAAAAAGGCATTTTCTTACATTTCTGCCCCTTCAAATGTACTGAAATCTGTAAAAACCATGGAATTTCCAGCAGTATCCATTAGCTAGTGCTCTTAGGAGAAAAATGACACCCCATTGGCATGAGTTGACCTACCTCAGGGGGCGCTATAAGTGCAAAACGACACCTACTACAACTTCTAATTTTTCTAACATTTTCTCAAACATTACTTGTCTATACAAAAATGGTTATAACAACTACAGAAGTGAAGAAAGGGTACACAAACCATACCATTTTGGAAAGAAGACAACCTACCGCATCTAATGAGGGGTGACTTGCCTTCTTACCCCAAGTCTGGTGTTCACAAATGCCTCCAGAAGGTGGCGCTAATGAAAAAAAAAGGCATTTTCTTACATTTTTGCCCCTTCAAATGTACTGAAATCTGTGAAAACTATTGATTTTTCAAATGTATTCTTTAGCTATGGCTCTTAGGAGAAAAGTGACACCTCATTCGTATGAGTTCACATACCTTAGGGGGCGCTACAAGTACAAAACTACACCAACCTCTAATTTTTCTAACATTTTCTCAAACATTACTTCTCTATACAAAAATGGTTATAACAACTACAGAAGTGAAGAAAGGGTACACAAACCATACCATTTTGGAAAGAAGACAACCTACCGCATCTAATGAGGGGTGACTTGCCTTCTTACCCCAAGCCTGGAGTGCACAAATGCCTCCAGAAGGTGGTGCTAATGAAAAAAAAGGCATTTTCTTACATTTCTGCCCCTTCAAATGTATTGAAATCTGTAAAAACCATGGAATTTCCAAGTGTATCCATTAGCTATTGCTCTTAGGAGAAAAATGACACCCCATTGGTATGAACTGACCTACCTTAGGGGGCGCTACAAGTACAAAACTACTACTGCTGCAACCTCCTGATTTCTCTAACATTTTCTCAAACATTCTTGCGTGTATGAAAATGGTTATAACAGTTATAGAAGTGAAGAAAATGTAGCAAAACCATACCATTTTGGAAAGAAGATAACCTGCCGCATCTAATGAGGGGTCACTTGCCTTTCTACCCCTAAGTTAGTGTGCACAACTATTTACAGAATGTGGTGCTACAGAAAAAAAAAATTTTTTTTTTTTTTTTTTACAAATCAGTCACTTCAAAGATACGAAAATGGTTCAACACCATGGGATTTCCTAGGAGGACCTCCTGCCAGCCTACGATAAATGGTACCCCACTGCTGTGGGATGACATACCATATTGGGTGCCAGGAGTGTAGCTACCAGTTGAACAAGGATGGGGAAGCAAACAGTGTACGTATGATTCTATGGCTATCAGTGGTCAGTCAGTGTACGTGAGGACCTGTGACTGCCAGTGAAACCAGGTGGGGGGAGGGACGAGGGGTCAGGCAGTGTATGTGGGTATATCTACCACTGGGCAGAGCGCAAGTATGGCAGTGGTGGTGGGGGAGGTAAGGTAGTACATATGGGGGATCTGTGACTACCACTGTGCACTGTAAGTCCCCCACATACACTGTTTGATTTCCAGCCTGAATCCAGTGCGTATTGGCACTTGGGTTTACCAGTAGGTAGTGGAACCAGGCTGGGGGGGTCAAACTGTGGGAATGGGACTGCCAGTAGGCTGTGGAACTGGGCTGGTGATAAGGGTATGGGGGGGATTGAGTCATTTTGTGTGCATGCCACAGGGATGTCCAATGCATTGCAAAGCAATGCAATTGGACCTCTGTCGCACACAGAGGGTTCTTTTTTTTTAAAAAAAAATTCTTCTTTATTCATAGCTTGTTGGGTGGCCTTAGGGCCCCCCAACAAGCTTTGAATGTAAAGCAATAGTAAAAAAAAGTCCTGTGTGTGCCACAGGAGGGGGTCTAAAATGAACCCCCTCCCCTGTGGCACACAGAGGGTTAATTTTTTTTTTGTCTGTTTTTTATAGACCTCATTGGGGGGCTTCAGGACCCTTCCTTATGTCCACCAATGAGGTCTTAGTAAAAAAAAATATGGGCTAAAAGAATTGACCCTGTGAGTGTCACAGGGTTCTCCAGCACATTGCAAAGCAATGTGCTGGGGACCACTGCGGTACTCACAGAGTTAATTTTTTTTAATTTTTTTTTTTTATTATTATCAGACCTTGTGGGGGGACATCAGGAATTCTCCTGATGTCCCCCCAACAATCTCTGATTATAAAATACTAAAAAATATTCCTATGTCTTCCACAGGAGGGGGGCTCTGCAATGAACCCCCTCCCCTGTGGCACACACAGGGTTAATTTTTTTTTTTTTTTCTATTTTTTATAGACCTCATTGGGGGGCTTCAGGACCCTTCCTTATGTCCCCCAATGAGGTCTTAGTAAAAAAAAAAATATGTGCTAAAAGAATTGACCCTGTGAGTGTCACAAGGTTCTCCAGCACATTGCAAAGCAATGTGCTGGGGACCACTGGGGCACTCACAGAGTTAATTTTTTTTTTTTATTATTATTATTATCAGACCTTGTGGGGGGACATCAGGAATTCTCCTGATGTCCCCCCAACAATCTCTGATTATAAAATACTAAAAAATATTCCTATGTCTGCCACAGGAGGGGGGCTCTGCAATGAACCCCCTCCCCTGTGGCACACACAGGGTTAATTTTTTTTTTTTTTTGGTCTATTTTTTATAGACCTCATTGGGGGGCTTCAGGACCCTTCCTGAAGCCCCCCAATGAGGTCTCTTTAATAAAAATATGGGGTGCAAAAATTGACCCTGTGAGTGCCACAGGGATTCCCAGTGCATTGCAAAGCAATGCACCAGGGAACCCTGCAGCACTCACAGGGTTCATTTTTTTATCTATTTTTCTTTTTGATTTTTATTTTTATTTTCAGACCTCGCTGGGGCACATCAGGACCCCTCCTGATGTGCACCCAGTTATTGATCTCCCAGCCGATTGGGCTGGGAGCTCAATATGGCGACAGAAGGAGAGCTAAAGCTCTCCTTCTGTTCACTCCTACCTCCGGTAGGAGTGATCTCCATCGGGGAAAGCCTTGTAACGTCATCGGTGACTATGTCACCGATGACGTTGGGAGGCTTCCCCCAGTCCCGCCCACTCCTACCCGGAAGGTCGGGTAGGAGAGGAGGGATAGGAGAAGCTCCGCTTCTCCTTAGTAAATATTGATCTCCCAGCGCGATCGGCTGGGAGATCAATACCTGGGGGGACATGAGGAGTAATCCTCATGTCCCCCCACGAGTGCCAGGAATTTTTTTTTTTTAAATGCGGCCACTGCATGCCGGTTATACCGGCCTATGCAGTGACCGCATTTAAGCTGTACAATGTACGAGCGTGGCACAGCAGGTACAGCTGTCCTCACTCGTACGTTGTACCCACTTGGCACTCTAGGGGTTAACCCCATGGCTGGGGCTTTGCAATGCTTTAGTGACCTCTCTACAATGCTTTAGGTTAAGTAAAGTGGTCTGGTAATTAAACTGGCCTTAAAAACCACCGCAGATTTCTGATTGGGGGGCTGGGACTGAACTGTTCACACCCACAGCTCAGCTAGTGGGTGTGGCCAGAACATCTGAGTCTTCCTACCCTGCCTAATGGGAAATCTGGTTCTGTTTATCGGACTGCAACTTCCATCATCCTTAGCCATTCAGCGCTGATGGGAAGTTATATTCCAACAGTAGCTGCAGGGACACGAGTTGCCCATGCTTGCTTCGGACACTAAAAGTAATTGCACATGAAACTCTTGTCACAGTGTGAGTCAATCTTTGCACTTGCAGCTGTTGGGGATACAACTCTATTGTCACCAATCAGCTGCTGGCTAACCGAGGATGATACATCTAAAGATCCGAAGATTGACTCACATTTGGACTGCAATGCCTGTAAGCTATGACGCACATCTATTACTTGTTATGAATGTTTGGAATTGGAAATCAAAAAGTAAGTTATATGGCTTTTTCTGCCTATAAACCAGAAGTACTATCACTTCTGTGAGATGTTTCAGTCAGAAGTTATTATTGACCAGTTTTTTTATAAATCAAACTGTTGCCGTCATCGTTGACTGGTGTTTAAAAGGCACATTTTTTTTTTACATTGAACTGAATGGTACATCTTAACCCTTTGAGTGCCAGTGGGGTATGCAGCACATTGCTTTGCACTCACAGGGTTAAATCATAGACTATAGTGACCAACATCCTTTTTTTTTTTTTTTTTTTTAATACCTTAACCCCTTGAGGCACTTGAGGACCAAGAGGCTTTTTTTTTTTTTTTTTTTTTGCGAACCAATTCAGGTCTCCCCGTGCGGCGTGCCCTGAACTCCATGACGTGCCAGGACCGTCACTGGTCCTTAAGTGCCGGACAGCATTGATGGTCCGGGCAGGTCACTGGATGCGAAGGTGTTAACAACGCAGGACGTTGCTGAAAATAGTAGTAGACATCTATTGCAAATGTTACAATATACAATAATCAGTTAAGTCAAAATGAAGTATTACTATCCCTTTAAAGATGAGACTTAGGGCTCGATTCTATTACCAGCGCTAAAACCGGCGTTACAAGAAAAACAAGCAGCGTGGATTTTGCAAACATGTTACGTCGGTATTCTATTTCAGAACCACAGTAAAACAAAAAAACCCAAAACAAAACAAATCTGCGCTCCTCCATATAAACTATTCAATTGTGAACCCTGTATAACGCATATATCATACCATTTTGAAAAATTGAACCCTATATAAAGCATGTATCATACCACTTTGATAAACTTTGGGGTCTTCGTTGCATAGATTGGCCAAAATATGTTTAAGCCCGCCTGCCACGTCAAGGCTTCCCAAAAATAGGCAAGTGCCTAACTCTTCATACAGTCATTCATTCCTATCTAAATTAAAAATTCCCTTGAGATTTCTTGTATGTAACGCGTAGGGTGCATTTAAAAACAATTGACACATTTAAAAACTACATCTTCAAAACAAATTCATGTTAGGACTCACCTTCAGTGACCTGTAGGGTCTAATCAGCCTAATCTTGGGGTGCCTGGAGAACTCCCACATTTCTTGCTTCTATTCATGTTTAATCAATTGGGTTCTCACTTTAATTTGTAAAATTAAATGTATAAGCTAATGTGAGTTAGCGCTGTGAGTTTTCAGTTTCTTTTGCCTTTGTACACTTTCTTCTTCTCATTCAAGCTGCTTTATCATTATTGCTTTAATTAATTTTATAAAAATAAATGTTTCACAATTAAAGGGATAGTAATACTTGAAAATAAGTTTATTTTAAATTGTAGCCCTTAAAAAAACATGAAAAATGATATAAGTCTTATCTCCCTTTATGGTTTGGGAGATATTCAGAAGTAAAGTTTCCCCTGGAGTGACGTCATTGCTCCACCCTTCAGATTTGGAATCCGGTCCCGGGACCGGCTGCGGCTCTCCAGAAGTGCTGAGATCACCATCTTTAAAAAGAATTTCTTAATTGGAATGGTCTACAAAGTGTGCTTGCAAGCCAGGCACACTTCGTAGATAGTTCCAATTAAGTAGTTCTTTTTAAACATCGTGATCTTGCACTGCTAAAGAGCTGCCGGTTGCTCTGTGGACCGAATTCCAAATCTGTCCACTAGATGGCAGACTTGGCTGGAACAGCCAGGAAAAGAGCATTTTACTATATTTTACATGTGAATATCTCCCAAACCATAAAAGTTTGGGAGATAAGACTTATATCATTTTTCATGTTTTTTTAAGGGCTACAATATAAAACACAATTATTTTCAAGTATTACTATCCCTTTAAATATGTATTTGCACATTTTCAACCACTTTTATTGGGGTTCTTAAAGGCAAGGTTTTGGCCTGGTGTTTTGAGCTGTCTGACCTATGTCTTAATGCAGCTAAGGCTTTAAGCAAACCCCATGTGACCTGTTGGGGTGGGTGGATGATAATATAAAGGGGACTGAGAGCTCTAGTCCTCTGGTCAGAGGCCCACTCCCTACAGGTCACTGAAGGTGACTGAGTCCTAACATGAATTTGTTTTGAAGATGTAGTTTTTAAATGTGTCAATTGTTTTTAAATGCTCCCAACGCGTTACATACAAGAAATCTCAAGGGAAATTTTAATTTAGATAGGAATGAATGACTGTATGAAGAGTTAGGCACTCGCCTATTTTTGGGGATCCTTGACGTGGCAGGCGGGCTTAAACATATTTTGGCCAATCTATGCAACGAAGACCCCAAAGTTTATCAAAGTGGTATGATATATGCTTTATATAGGGTTCAGTTTATCAAAATGGTATGATATATGCGTTATACAGGGATCACATTTGAATAGTTTATATGGAGGAGCGCAGATTTGTTTTGTTTTGGGTTTTTTTTGTTTGTGCTTCGGCCTAATTTTGGGGAGCCTGGAGAACTCCCACATTTCTTACTGGTATTCATGTTTATTCACTTGGGTTCTCACTAGGGTGACCACCTGTCCCTGATTACCCAGGACAGTCCCTTATTTTGAATGTGTGTCCCTTGTCCCTGATGAAGACTTCCTGGGACAATAAAAAGTCCTGGAAAAAAGACTCTAGAGCAAAGAGGTCTGAACACTAGAAGGAGAACATCCCATTGCCTACTGTGACAGGAAGTGACGCCTCTGCTGGACTACAAGAAAATGGCCTCCAGACAGATCGCTAAACACTAGAGAGAATGGAGCCTTCATCCTGATATGAAACAGGAGCTGCAATACAATTTTGTAGTAGTATAAGGCTAGTCTAAGGGCGTGAAGTACCTGTTCTTGTAGTCCACCACAGTCATCACTTTCTGTCACTGCAGTCAAAGGGCAGTTCCCCCTCTAATGTTTAGAACTCTATGGTGCGCCAGATAAAGAGCAGACAGTGTACTTATGTCTGGTGATGTACAATGACCTCTTCCACATGACTGCACTAAAGCCGAGAACAAGTACTCTGCTGCTTTCGTCTCTGCAGTGTCCCCGAATGGCAGATTGGATATGTGGTCACCCTAGTTCTCACTTTAAAGGGATAGTAATACTTCGTTTTAACTTTATTTTATTTTGTAGGCATTAAAAAAACATGAAGAATGATATCAATCTTATCTCTCAAACCTTTATGGTTTATGAGATATTCACAAGCAAAGTTCCCCTCCCGCCCCTTTTTCCTAGTGTAAGTCATCTCTTCTCAGATGTGAGTCTGGTTGTATGACAGGACAGATAACAGAAGGGGACAATTTTCTTTGTATGAAAACAATGAAAGCCCTTCCCCCCTTGACAAGTTTTTCAGCTTTTTCCCTTATCTTAATTGAAGATTGTCCCTCTCTGCAGTCTACCTGGGCATCTCCCTTCTGATCTGGTTGAACAGGGGGGGGATACTTTGTTTGTGAATATCTCTTAAACCATAAAGGTTTCAGAGATAAGACTTATATCAATCTTCATGTTTTTTAATGCCTACAAAATAAAATAAAGTTAAAATGAAGTATTACTATCCCTTTAATTTGTAAAATTAAATATATAAGTTAATGTGAGTTAGCGCTGTGAGTTTTCTGTTTCTTTTGCCTTTGTCCACAGTATAACAAAACTGGCACAGACAGCACATTTCAGAGTACTAACAAAATTGGCGCTGTCTGCTTCTATTCAACTACCACCTAAAAAAAGTCCAAGGAAATAGGCGTACGTTTGACGACAGAACTATCAAGTTTAGTGTTAGATGTGTTCCCCACGTTATCAAAATCCGACAAATAGTACCCCCCTTCGACATTTTAACCCCCCCTTTAAAATTCGACTTACAGTGCTTTTCTTCACCATTTTAATTCGACAAATACTGTTCACATTAGAATTTTAAAGGGGAACTACCACCCCGCAAAAACTTTATCTTAATTAAGTCTTCATCTGGTGACTAGCTGCTTAGTAGTGCTAGGCGCCAGAAATATTACCTGGTTTAAAAGATTTTTGACTTATTCGGAGGCTGACAGTAGCAGAAAGCACGGCCGGCTCCAAAAGGAAATGACAGCGCAGGCGCACGGACGTCACTATGGCAAGATGTCCGTGCTTCCTGCTACTGTCCACCTCCGAATAAGTCGAAAATCTTTTAAACCGGGTAATATTTCTGGCGACTAGCGCTACTAAGCAGCTAGTCGCCAGATGAAGACTTAATTAAGATAAAGTTTTTGCGGGGTGGTAGTTCCCCTTTAACCCTTCCCCTTTAAAATTCGACTTACAGTGCTTTTCTTCACCATTTTAATTAGACAAATACTGTTCACATTCTAATTTTAACCCTTGCCCTTTAAAATTCAACTTACAGTGCTCCCATGCCCTTATTTCTCCATTTTAATTTGAATAATATTGCTCCCATTCAACACTGTTTATTCTCCAATTTTACTGCAAAATACAGACTTTTTATGTGTCACAGTGATTCCTGTGCAACAATGTATAACTTGCTGTGCTAAGTGTGAAAGACCTCTCACTCCTACTATTTGTTGGCCAAACCCATTTGATGTGTTAAAGGGATAGTAATACTTCAGTATTACAAATCCCTATATTAAAGCCCTAGTAAAAAACATATTGCCCCCAGTGTCATCTCTCAAACCTTTATGATTTGAGAGATGATCGCTTCTAAAGTTGCCCTCTCCTTCCCCCTTCCCCGTAGTCAGCATTGTAGCTGACTGCAGGGAACAGAGTCGTACGACTTTCAGGCAGCTCTCCAGCACAGCCTGATCGCGTTAACTAAAAAATGGCTTGCAAGCACATGTAGAAGACCGTTTTAGTGAAAGTTTTTTTTTTTAGTTAACGCGATCGCTGCTCTGCTGCAGAGCCGCCTGATGATCTCTGTGCGGATTTCCCTGAGTCAGCTAAAATGCTGACTACCGGGAAGGGGGAGGGAGAGGGCAACTTTAGAAGCGTTCATCTCTCAAACCATAAAGGTTTGAGAGATGACACTGGGGGCAATACATATTTTTTTACTAGGTCTTTAATATAGGGTTTGTAATACTGAAGTATTACTATCCCTTTAATGCTACAGTAAGAAGTGATACTAACCCCCCCCTTTACTGTTGTGAGGAAGGTTACTGAATAAGTGTGACCCGATTTACATAACAATAGGTGAAAGTATTATAAAAAGGAGACTGTATTTTGCAGTAAAATTTGAGAATATACAGTGTGGAATGTGAGCAATATTATTCAAATTAAAATGGAGAAAGAAGGGCAGACGGTGGAAAAAAAAAATCAGTAATCGTATTTGTGTACAGAACAAACTAGTCTGTACACAAAGTTGAGAGACTACCCAGAATCTTTATTACAAAAAATTGCTCACATCCAAGTCTTCATTGAGGCCTTTTGGTGCTAGTGAATCTAGATGATAAATCTAATATGCCTCTTTGTGGCACTGAAGTGAGAAGCGATTGCTGCTGGTCATAGGAATATGCTCAATTCCCAAGATGCTAAAATTTTGGAGAGAACCTTGTGCACAGGTGTTGAAATGTTTTGAGACTGCGTGATCTACAGATTTCTTTTTTATAAGATAGCTATGCTGTCTTGATCACTCTCTTGGGGCCCTAGTATTGCTGCTTACATATTGTATGCCGCATCCACCCATAATGACATATAACAAAAACTGCCTCACGGATTATTTTGGCTCAGAATGAATGCCATGTATTTCTCTCCCGTGGTAGCACTTAAGGGAGGATTACATTACTTGTTCAGTCTGGAGCCACATGGGTTTATTTATCTGCAAGATAGATATTACCAGTTTTGTTGCCTAGTTTATAAGGGTTCTTAGAACTGTTGAAGCCCCTGCGTAAATTTACTCACCTTCTCCTGTGTTCTACCTCCTATCAGAATGCAGGAGAGGTGTGGCTTCCAGCAGTACCATGTGAGCATAAAACATTATTACCCATTTGGGTCGGCCATTCATTAGCAACCTCCACCTCAACCAGTTTGGAAGTCACCTGGGGAACACAGTAAAATTGCAGCATACTGGACTTTGGTTCACTCACACAAGATGATAGTCACTCATGTGAAAGGCACCACATAGCTCACCCACCATATTACCTTTCACAAGGGGCAACAGATCCAACACAGCACTGCTGCATTGGTGTCACACATGTGAAATTGCCTTGGAGGGGAATGATTCCGTAGTAAGAAGTGGTAATCTGTTTAGCAGGTGACCTTAATACAACCTTCTTGTATATCTATTTGTATTGCAGTATTTCAGCAGTTATCTATATACAAAAGAGAAAGGCTTGTAACATAATTTATGTCTCCTCAGGACACACACACACACCCAGGGGTGGCAATAAGGAGGGGTTACTGTCATATGTTGCTCAATTCCTGATATTACTCTGGCAGTTCACGTTTGTTCTGCCAACCATTTGTTCCTACCTGGTCTCGTGAAGGTGTGCCACTCTCCACTGCCACTGTTGTCATCTGAAAGATGTGCCACTATCTACTGTCACTTGTCTCATTATTATACTACTGTGTGTCATTTATTGCCATTTGCCTGTTGCCTTATCTACTGCTTTTCATACTACTTAATAAAGTTTTATATTAAGTTCAATTGTACTTGTCAGTGTGTTCAATTCCTAGTCACTCTGTGACACATACGCACGAGTATTACGTCTCCTTTGGGGCGAGGAGATCTTGGCTTCAGTGGACAAACCAAGTGGTAAATGTTTTGTAGCTGACAATCTCCATACCAGCCTACTGGAAATGTATCACTCGTCCAAGGCAGCTGGACACATTGGTTGGGACCAACTGATTTGGTCAATCTCATAGCTCTTTTGGTTGGCCTAGTTTAAGAGCAGATTGTGCAACCTTTGTGGAGGCTTGTTCTGTTTGCGCTCATGCCAAGACCCCTAGGCACCTTCCCCTGGGGTTGCTCCAGTCTGTTTCAAATGTCGAGCGTCCATGGTCACACGTATCCCTGGATTTTATGGTGGAGCTGCCCAGATCCAGTGGTTGTACGGTTATCCTGATGATAGTTGACCAATTTTCAAAAAGGTGTTGGTCTCTGACTGTGGGAGTTAGTTCGTGTCACGGTTCTGTAGGGCCTTCTGTGAACAGATGGGCATCAAACTGTCATTTTCATCTGCCTACCATCCCCAGACGAATGGTTCTGATGAAAGATCCAACCAAGGGTTGGAACAATTCTTGCACTGCTTTACTTCTGACCATCACGATAATTGGGCTGACCTGTTTCCGTCGGCGGAGTTTGCAAGGAATTGTGCCATAAACTCCTCGTCTGGGAATTCTCCTTTTCTGATTAACTATGGGTTCCAACCATCCTTGCTCACTGACTCATTTCAGACTCAAGATATTCCGCCACTGGACGAGCATATTCATCAGCTCCGCTCAACATGGGCACAGGTTCAGAATGCCTTACAAAGGTCCTCAGAGCGCTACCAGAAACATGCAGACCGCAGGAGGTGTCCTGCTCCTGTCTTTCAAGTTGGGGATAGAGTCTGGCTGTCTTCCAGAAACCTGCGCATGCAAAGTACCCTGTAATAAGCTGGTTCCACATTTCATAGGGCCTTTCCGGGTGCTCAGCAGAGTGAACCCTGTTTCTTATGCCTTAGACCTTCCTAGGAACATGCGCATTCACAACGTGTTCCATGTCTCACTCCTTAAGCCGTTGGTTTCTAATTGATACTCTTCTGCTTCTGTGGTGCCAGGTCCGGTGCGCATTCAAGACCATGAGGAATATGAAATCCAAACTATCCTGGACTCCTTTAGAGTCCGCGGGCGCATTGAATACTTTGTACATTGGAAGGACTATGGTCCTGAGGAACGTTCCTGGGTTGATCAGTCTGATATTCAGGCTCCTATTCTGCTATGCAGATTTCATGCGAAATTTCCCAACAAAGTAGGATCTCTCCCTTGGGTGCCCATGATTGCCTCCAGTGGTACAGGCGACCTTGTTATCCTTCGGGTTGTCACTCTGGCCTAATCGCTATTCTTATAGGCCACTGGTGTCTCCGCCCACATGCTAGGCCTTATAGGCCTCAGCCTCACTGTACACCCTTGCCCTTTTGTGGTGTCCTGAGTGTTGTTGCTTCTGTGTTCTGATTGCTGATTCCTATGTATGACTCCTGGCTTCATCTGACTTCCGTTCCAACTTGACTCCTAGCTTCGTCTGACTACCCAATCCGGCTGAGACTCCTGGCTTGGTCTGACTACCCGATCCGGCTGAGACCTCTGGCTTCGTCTGACTACCCGATCCAGCTGAGACACTTGGTTTCTTCTGACTACCCGATCCGGCTGAGACCCCTGGCTTCATCTGACTATTCCTTTCTGCTTTGGTTGCCTCTTGCTCCACTGCACTCCTGGCTTTGGTTGACCTTTCTCTCCTGCTTACCCAGCTCCGGCTGACTGTTCCATCCTCGGTCCGTCTGGGCCTACTGTTGCTGCCACTCTTACTGCCTCTAGGCAATATTCAGTATTGTCAGCCTTGTCCTTGGCCTCATGCGTCTGGGTAGCCTGTTGTCTCCCTAGCGTTCTAGGGTTGTAACCATTGCCTGTCAGATTCCCAGCGTTCTGGGGATTCTTGCTCCTTGTATGTGCTCCAGCGTTCTGGGGTAGTGTCTGTGATCTGTCTTCACACCTGTCTAGTGAAGGATTGGGAAAGTGTTGTCACACTGTTCCCATACCTGGTCTAGTGAAGGTTGGAGAGGTACTCACTCTTTGTAGTTGCTCCAGCGTCCTGTGGTAGTGCCGTGATCTATCTTCACACCTGTCTAGTGAAGGGTTGGTAAAGTGTCGTCACACTGTTCCCATAGCTGATCTAGTGAAGGTTGGAGAGGTGCTTTCACTCCTTATAGGTGCTCCAGCATTGTGGGGTATTGTCTGTCTAGTGAAGGAAGGAGAGGTAATCTACTTCCTTTTTATTTTAATAGATTTTCATTTTATTGTATCTGTACTTGTCAAGTGTCATTATTTCACAAGTCTCCCTGTGACACACAGGCGCATAGAGCTTCTCTTGTAAGCTCTGTGCCCTGGATGCCTACAGAAGAAGCTGGATTACTTCAATGACGCTGGCTTTAACATAATACAAGTAGGCCTTTGCCTATTGCTATATTAGTAGTGTATTGGGGGGCAATATTATGAAGGTGATAGTTCCGCTTTATAGGTTAATCATTATAAAGTTTATTACCGCTTGCGGAGATTCACTGATCTAGCAGATCACAGTTTTTATGCTAGGCATATATATATCACACAAAAAACAAAGATATCTTCATAAAACGTATCATCCGCTATTAGTAAGAAATGTAACAAGTTTCTGTAGAAAACCAACCCATTTTCTAAGCATATCCGTTCCTCAAGGCTAACTGTCCTCTCCCCCCTCCCAGCAAAAATAATATGCCAACTTATGCTGTTTTCCTGCAAAACATGTTTCTCTGTCGTCCAATACAGGTTACTGGTAACTTTGGGTAGGCGATCCGCCCCTTTAACTAGACAGGAACAATTCTAGAAGTGAATGCAGGGTGTGGAGCCTACCTTCCCTCCTTGGCTGCAGCTAGCCAATCAGCTCCAGTAAGATTTGTTCCTTGGTGAAGACACAGGCAAGAGAACAGTTCTGCTATAGTTTTAGCTCCTTTTTTATTTTTCTGTTAGATATGGAATACCACCATTAGGCGGATTACCATAACTGACAATGAGCTTAGATGTGGTAGCTCACTGACCAGGTGCTTTTTGTGGACCTTAAGCCCTGGGGGGAAACCTTGGGTTCAAGTTCTTTCCTCGGGAGTTGCCCACCGAGGCTTCTTCTTAATACATGGTAATCAAAAGACAGAAGATCTGCAGGAAAGGTGAGCAACCCTTTGAGTGCTGCAGGTCCACATGTCCCACAGTGCCCCTCCGCACAGGGTTTTTCCTTTGGAGTTCCTATTACACACTCCTGCACTCATTGGGTTTATCTGTATGTCTGTTGGGTGTTTTGGAACAAGTTTCTGTGGTAACTTAACCCTTTAGCTGCTGGTGTTGCATCTTTTGGGGGTTTACTGGCACTTTCCCTACCGGGTTCAGTGTTGTTTTGGGTCTGCTAACATGTTCTAGTGATGTTTCATGTAATTTTAATTCACAGTTTCAACTTTGCAAAATTTTTGTTGCGATGCTCTTTACCGCATAGACGCCATTGCTCCATACACTTCTATGGGACTGTACTGTTTGGGACATATCTCTGCAACTGCTCAACATAGTGACTTCAGAGATGGCTCATTTTAATTGTCTGCCCTTGCTCTGTTATCCGGTTAATGTTTTGTGTGTGTTGGGGGGCTCAGGGGGCTTCGAGCACTGTTGGGGTACTTTTTCTGGGAAAACTACATTTCCCATGAGCGCTTGCTTTGCAAGCTCGTTTCTGATTGGCTCCTGCCGCGGCAGCCATTTTGTACCTTTTCCTGAACGAGTATCCTACGCAGGGCTTGGACTCTTCTTCTCTCCTCTGCAGATTAACCCTGCCAGATAAGTGCATTTTAGTGATTTCTGGGGTGAAATTTTAATCTCACACACTGTATTTGGGTGATTCCTTATACTTTAAATGTTTTGACACTGTGAGAATGTCTACTCTGTTAGAGCTTGGGGCCAGGCCTAAGACTAAGGACACTGGGGTCTGTGTCCCCTATTGAGCATTGCTCCTCATGTCATTCAGGGTTACCTAGAGAATTCTCGGGTCATTTATGCCCAGCATGTTCTGATGTCCCTGAGTCTCTCCCAGGGACCTCCAGTCATGCATTAGAGCCAGTCTGGGTGCAAGAGTTCAAGGCTGCTACTAGAGACCTCCGGTCTTCATTGCAACTCTTTCCATCCCAGTTACAGGGAGTCTTCCATCCTGGCAAACCCCTTCTTCCATCAGATCTTCCCTGCCGAAACCGCAGGGAGTACCTGACGTATCAGATTCCTCTGAGGAGGAAGGAACTGGTGAATTCGGATGTTGAGGAATGTTCTGCTGTGGGCTCCTCTCAGGTTTTTGGGGACCCCTTTGAGGCTAATCCTGATCCCTCGGCTGAGGGCTTGATCAGAGCCGTCTTAACTACCCTAAACATTCCCTTAGTTCAGGCGGTTTCTTTGGATCCCTCGGATGTATTTCAGGAGCCTAAAAGGCCCTATACTTGTTTTCCACCTAACCCCACTCTTGACTGCCTTGCGTCTCATGAGTGGAAGTCTCTGGACAGGAAACCTTCTGTTTCCAAGAAATTTGCCAAGCTTTACCCCTTCTCTGAGGCGGCACTTGGGTGGATGCTCCTGTCTCCAGGCTATCTAAGTCCACTGCTTTGCCAGTTACTGATGCTTCCTCTCTGATAGCCTGGACTGACAAGAAACTTGAGTTCTCCCTTCTTAGATGTGGTGCGTCGTCTCAAGTTTTATGTACATCGCACTGAGTCCATTAGACAGTCTGACGCACTGTTCATCATTCCTGAGGGCCCCAGGGCAGGGAGACCTGCATCCAAGTGACTGTTGCGTCTTGGATCAAGTCCACTGTTCGTAAGGCTTACGAGCTAAGGAAGAAGTCTGTTCCCTACTAGATCTATTGGGGCTTCTTGGGTTTGCAAGAATCAGGCCTCTGCTGATCAGTTGTGCAAGACTGCCACTTGTTCTTTAGTGCACACCTTTTCGAAGCACTACCGTGTTGATGTGCTTTCATCAGCTGACGCCAGTTTTGGGAGGAAGATCCCAGAGGCAGTCTTGCCTGTCTAGGATCTTCTTCGGTTCTTTGGTGCTTCCTTCATTTTTGAGCCCTGTTGGCTCTAGTTCAGTGTGCTGTGTAACAGTGCCTGGGGTGTTGTTACCCCTGTTCACTGTCTGTTGACACTTCATTTGTTTTGATGGGCCGTCTCTGATCTGATGGTTCATATCTGCTCTGGTGACTTTGGGGGCCTGGCGCCTGGTCCTTGCCTTACTTCCCGCCTCTAGGAAACTCAATGGTTGGACATCCCAAAGTTACCAGTAACCTGTATTGGACGAGAGAGAAAAGAGGATTTTAGTCTTAGCTGTTAAATCCTTTTCTCTTGGTCCATACAGGTTACTGGTCTCCCATGCTTGGCTCCCCTGTGGCAGACCTTGGCGGACCTTCGGGGTCATGCTCACAGGAGTCTTCTTTTAGTGTCTCAAATTTTACTAGAGCTGATTGGCTACCTGCAGCCAAGAAGGGAAGGTAGGCGCCACCCCTTGCATTCACTTCTAGAATTGTTCCTGCCTAGATAAAAGGGGCGGATCACCTACCCAAAGTTACCAGTAATCTGTATGCACTAAGAGAAAAGGATTTAACAGGTAAGACTAAGATCCTCTTTTTCATGAAATTTTGCAAAACATTTTCTATACTCAAAGAATTGTAACCCTTTACATGCCTCCTCAACTTGACCGTCCTTCCTATCCACCAGACCTCACTGGGACCCAGCCACCACAGTCCTCCCTTTTGCACTCAGACAATTTCATCATTGTGTTAGGCCAACCTGCTTTTCTACCAGGATCACATAGAACAAGTAAGAACAACATAGTAACATAGTAATTTAGGTTTAAAAAAGACTTGCGTCCATCTAGTTCAACCCTTTTCCTATTTCTGTTTACCATCGTTGATCCAAAAGAAGGCAACCCCCCCCCTCAATATAGCAATTTAAAATTCTGCCTTGAATGGGGGGAAAAAATTCCTTCTTGATTCCAAATGGCAATCAGATTTCTGCCTGGATCAACAAGCACTAACTAAATATTAATCCCAATACTAACGTACATAGCCCTCTATCTGCTCTTTTAAATAAGTATCCAGGCCCCTTTTAAAGGCATCTAATGTATTTGATAGCACCACCTCCTCAGGCAGTGAATTCCATATCTTTATGGTCCTTACTGTAAAGAACCCCTTCCGCTGCTGTAGATGAAATCTCCTTTCCTCAAGTCTAAGCGGGTGGCCCCTTGTCCTTTGTACTGTTCTGTTAATGAACAGGTCTTTGGAGAGCCCTTTGTATGGGCCCTGACCATATTTATATAGTGTTATCATATCTCCTCTAAGACGTCGTTTTTCTAATGTGTTTAACTTTTCTAGCCTTTCTTCATAACTAAAACTTTCCATTCCCCTTACCAGTTTTGTAGCCCTCCTCTGCACTCTTTCTAGTTCCATAATGTCCTTTTTCAGAAAGGGCGCCCAGAATTGAACAGCATATTCTAGGTGGGGTCTTACCATGGACCTGTAGAGAGGCATAATAATATCTTCCTCCCTTGAGTCAATACCCCTTTTAATACATGACAATATCTTATTGGCCTTTGCAGCTGCCAGCTGGCACAGTTTATGTAAAAGTTAATTCAGTCCATAAATCCATGTAAGATATTCAGATGTTTCCAGTTTTTCAGGTTTCAAGTGGGGTATAAGCTCAGGCTTTTTAACTATGGAGTCAGCTGGCATGGGAATGAAGGGACAGCTGTGGCAGCACCCGAGAACAAAGATGTCGGATAAAGGACAACACAACACAAATTAAAAGCAATGTCACTATGGCCAGTGTCAGACCACCAGCTATCTTGATCCAAAAACATCCTACCTAGTCACTCAAAGATCAACCTGTCCATCTAGCATCTAACCTGCCAATACCATCTTCAATGTGTTGAATTTTTATAGAAATGTTGTGTGATACATTAGGTATAGAAGTTCAACATTTGGAATTAGTATGTTTACAGACTTCCGCCTTTCTCTGCCAACATAGTATCCAAAGCAAGCCTAGTTTGAAGCACCATGTGTTGTAAAGCTTGAACCTCAGAGGATAAAGAGTTAAGGGTTTTTGAGGTATTGTTGGCACCATTTTCTATTAAATCTTTCAGTGACTCATCCTTATTATTTAGCATGTATACACCAAATCCTGGAATCATAGTAACATAGTAAATTAGGTTGAAAAAAGCCACAAGTCCATCAAGTTCAACCTTCGCCTCATACCTCAGTAACTGAGAATTTTATAGCTTTCCTGCTACCAATTAAATTAGTCTTTATCAGACCTTCCTGATCAGCCTACTGATAAACAGTATAACTCTGTATGTTCCCTTTTGAAAGAAATGTATCTAATCTTCTCTTAAATGTATCCATTGTATCTGCCATAACTACCTCCCTGGGCAATGAATTCCACAATTTGACAGACCTTACCGTAAAAAAACCCTTCCTCTGCTGAAGTCTAAACCTCCTTTCCTCTAATCTCAAGGGGTGTCCCCTGGTCACCTGATCAGGTCTTGGAATAAATAGCTCACCACAGAGATCCTTGTACTGACCTCTCATATACTTGTACAATGTGATAAGGTCTCCTCTTAGTCGTCTTTTCTCTAGAGTAAATAAACCAAGTTTGTTTAGTCGTTCCTCATATGTCAAGTCCTCCATTCCCTTAATTAATTTTGTTGCTCTCCGCTGTACCCTCTCTAGTTCTAGTATATCCTTTTTCAGAACCGGTGCCCAAAATTGCACTGCATACTCAAGGTGAGGTCTTACCAATGATTTGTATAATGGCAAAATAATGTTATCCACTTTTGCTTCAATACCTCTTTTTATGCAAGACAGGACTTTGTTTGCCTTTGCTACTGCTGTATGACACTGGTCACTGTTTCCAAGTTTGTAGTTGACAAGGATACCCAGGTCTTTTTCTAGCAATGAGTCACCTAAAATTATTCCATTAAGTTTATAAGTAGCCTTGGAATTGTTTCCTCCCAAATGCATGACTTTACACATTGTAAATGATACATGGCGGGAATCACAAACCCTACGTAACATGTCCCATGCCACTTGCCTGGGATAGGCCCTCCAAAGAACCAATTAGATACTAACATGGTAGGTAAAAGGTTGCAAAAGCAATTGCACCAGGACCGCATACCTCTCCAATGATCACTCTGCTCAGCCACAGATACATTCATAAGAAGGGTAGAATATTAATCCACTAGGATTGAGAATATTTGAGACAGTCCTAGACTTTGTGGACCTGATCAGCTTAACCAGATTCCTTGCATTTTGCCATCTTATATCCCTTCCCCTCTTGAGCTCCCCTTCCCATAATGATATGTAAGACGACTGGGTCATGACTCAGGTCCTTGGAGGACCCAGGCAGCTGCCACTCTTACGACACTTACTTACACAATTTACCAATGCTATACACTGGGGTTTATGTTATCCCATGCTCCTACCTTAGTGCCATCTCATGTGGTTTATAGTATGTCGGTCTTCATGGACCACAGACCTGAGGCACCTTTAGACCCTGGTGCTTGACCATTTCTGTTACTGTTGTTACACTACAGTTGTACCCTGATTTTATATGCCATGTAATAGCTCTCCACCTTGCCTCATACCCTATTTCTTCCCCTCCTCCGCTCACCCTTGCCTTCCCGCACATACATTCTAGACTGGTCCTTCTTCAGGCTTATCTGGAGGCCCAGCTGGGTACCATTCTCTCTGCATCCACTCACATAGCATAGTGTTGAATACAAGCACTCTAATGCACCAAGCCCAGTACCTCATTAATATGATACGGCTATCAGCTGGTTCCCCAAATTACAGGCCTATACTGGGTACCCTTCCTTTGCCACACTCTTCATCCCTATAGCTGTCAAGGCTGGACCGCTGCTCCAAGCATTTTGCAGGTGGGTCTGGTCCCTACCATATTACGCAAGACCCCCTTTACTCCTCTCCCACCCCCATTACCCCTTGGCCTCCCCCAAGTGACATTTAGACTCAGCGGGGGTGGGGGGATGACGAAACTGACTTCAGCAACCTCAGCTTGTTGGCGGAGTTTGGCTGTTCCTCACCCACTTTTATTCCTCCTACTCAGCTGTTTCAGTTAATGATTATGTTTCAACCCATATTAAACTGATGATCATTAGTACACGTTTGGTATAATTGTTTAATCATACACCTGACTATGGGCTCGATCCAGATGTTGGAGTTAAAACCAATGTGAAGAAAAAAACTGCCTTTGCGAGATAACCAAGACCAGGTAACGTGAGTTTCAAATCTTCCTTACCCAGAAAGGCTAACGAGCGATGACCAACAAAATACACATTCACCTTAAACCTGTGTCGCATAGAAAATCTTACCTAAAAACACACGATAAAAATGTTACCTAGCACCACAGCCAATCACAACACTCCATAGTAGAAAGTTCAGTCGGAAAACCCAAAATCACAGACGACAGTTCTAAACAGCATTCTCTGTGCTTCCCTACCCAGTCAGTAGGGGAACACAGAGATGGCTTTCAGCACCATGGACAGCTTTGAATGTCTTAGGGATGTGCACTGCTCACCCCTGTGGTATTCAAAGTGTTACAATAAAGAAAACTAGTACACCAAGCACTACACAAGCTTGCCACCCGCTTCCTCCAATGTCTCTCCCCCCTCCACCCGCTTCCTCCAGTGCCTCTGTCCTCTTCAATGTCCCCAGCCATCAAGCCAGAATATTAATGAAAGTATATGAAGGGAGTGCTGCTGAGCAGGGCTGCTTCCTCAATAGTTTCTTTACTTAGATCCATTCATTCATAATGTCCTACCTCCTGTGTCCCATTGCTATTAGTACTTTTGCTCCACTCTCCATTTGAAGGAGAGAGCAGCAAAAGTACTAATAGCAATGGGACACAAGAGGTAGGGCATTAAAAATGAATGAATCTAAGTAAAGATATGTTTAATAATATTCTTTTAATAAAAAAATGTTTAAAGGGATAGTAATACTTAAAATGTAAAAAAAAATATGTTGTAGGGTTTATCCCCCTGAGTAAAACAAGGGTACTCCCACTGCTGAAAGGTGTTTCATTCAAAAGTTATTAATTTTCAAAGTTGAATTTTTTAGGTGCAATATCACAGTGGCCTGAAATTGTACAGTGGCGCTGTTGCTACACCATCCTATGGAGATTTATGGTCAATTGACCAGAGCTGTCCATAGGATCGTGTAGCAACAGCGCCACTGTACAATTTCAGGCCACTGTGATATTGCACCTAAAAAATTCAACTTTGAAAATTAATAACTTTTGAATGAAACACCTTTCAGCAGTGGGAGTACTCTTGTTTTACTCAGGGGGATAAACCCTATAACATATTTTTTTTTACATTTTAAGTATTACTATCCCTTTAAAACACACACACATATACAAGCAAGGAATGTAGTCCATACCTTGCCTATTAACTCTTTGGGTACCAGAGGGGTAGGAAACATGCTAAGCAATGCTTTCCTACCTCTCTGGTACGCAAAGAGTTAAGTGTTGTATATCAGACAGATTTGTCCACTACATGGCAGTCCCTGAGGTGGATGTGGATGGAGTTAGTATGTCCCATATATGCAATATATGTGACATACTAAGGGGGGGGGGGTGTTGAAGGGGGGCATTGTGTAGTGCTTGGTGTACTAGTTTTCTTTATTGTAACACTTTGAATGCCACAGGGTTGAGCAGTGCACATCCATATGGCATTCAAAGCTGTCCATGGTGCTGAAAGCCATCTCTGTGTTCCCCTACTGGCTGGGAAGGGAAGCACAGACTCATCTTATCCCTATCTCTCTGTTTTATTTTCCCTGACGGTGGTCTCTACTCTGACTTGTGTGATGTTCGCCAAAAAAAATAGGTGTTAGATTTCTGGAGGAAAATGTTGCAATTTAACTCGCGTTAGCCCTAACTCCAACATTTGAATGGCTCTTGGCTTCACTTCTACATTGTCCTCTATGGGTGAGATTTTGATGTTTTGGAGACGGGCGATGTGTGTTTCAGAACTGCAGTTATTTCTTACTAGTGGGAACGTTTGCATTACTTACTTGTGGTACAAAACCACCGTTGCCAGTTTTTTCTGCCGACGCCAACATTTGGATCGAGCCCTATATGCCTACAAAATCCCTGAGTTTGTGCAACTGTACGTACAAGAAGTGATGCTGTTTGAGGGCAATGGGTGGTAACACCAAACATTGATTTGATTTAGACTTTCCTTCTGTTCACTCACTATCATTTTGTTAACTGATAAAAATAAACTATTAACATGTCTATTTTTGAACGTATTCTTACTTTACAGCATTATTTCACACATGCCTAAGACTTTTGCATAGTACTGTATATACTAGAAAATTGGATACGGCGTTGCCCTTATGTATGTTGAATTTTGAGTACAAAGCAATACCCCGCTGCCACTCAAAGGGGTAACATATGGGCAGGGGCAACTCCGTGGTAAGACCAGTAGAATGATGTAAGTGAAAGATCATATGGTAAAGGTAGGATATAGTGACTACGGTGTGGAAGATGTTATATTGTTAACGCCATATGGTATGAAGTGTATATGCCTTACGCTATACAGAGCAAACACAATACAGTATAGGGCATTAGGGAAAAGCTATGGGTGAAAGGCAATAAGGTACAGGGCAAATGGCATACAGTAAAGGGCATATACAGGACATTATATGCAGAATGCTGTATGATAGAGGTAAAAGGATACAGGTAGTAAGTGAAAGGCAATACTGAATAGTAAAAAGGCTGTATACAGAATACTATAGAGAACGTGAATAGCTGTAAAAAGCAATACTGGCAAAATGCAATAGAGGCCAAAGGTAATAAGTGCAAAAGGTAATAGACGCCAAAGTCATTACAGGCAAAACACAGTGTTGTTGGGAGATGGTGCTGCTGACAGACGTTGTTGCGTTTACAGGGTGTTGGTGAGACACACACAGACACACACACACACACACATGGTGACACACAGAGGCACAATGACACAGACACAGTGACACACACAAGTACAAGAGGCAAACACATAACAATTCTTTTTTAGGTTTATATCCGTTTATTTCTTTATATAGTAAAATAGTAAGGTAGTTGATGAGGCTGAAAAAAGACATGCGTCCATCATGTTCAGCCAATATCATTAACACTGTTGATCCAGAGGAAGGCAAAAAAAAACCCACTGAAGCCTTTGCCAATTTAGCCCCAAGTGGGTAAAAAAATTCCTTCCTGACTCCAAATGGCAGTCGGCTATTTCCCTGGATCAACATCCTGTCTAATGTCAAATCAGCAGCCATAGGTCTCAATACTGGTCAGTCCTTTTTTAAAGCAACTGCAGCAGCTGAGTCATACCTCACATTGCTGTGAAGTCTGTTTTCTGTCATAAGTCCTAAATCTTTTCCTAATTAGGACTCCTAAGTAGTTTCAGGTTTGAAACATAGGGTGGTGCGTAGCCTGGAAATGGACTTCCGGCATTCATTCAATGCTCATTCGGCAGAGAGGGCAGGTGGGATTCTGAATCAACCACGTTGCCAAGCAGCTACGGTGGAATTCATGGGCGCACGCCAGATGTCGTATGTCGCCCACATTCTCAAAGTCTTCAAGGCAAATGACACACCTACCATGTGTGCCTTCATTGCCCTGCTCAGTCCCACTGGCCATATGACTGGGCCCAGGTATTTCAAGTGGTACAGACAACTGAGAATCATCAGCTGCCTGTGGACCCCTTCTGCTTTCTGCCAGTTGAGGATCCCTTCTGCTTGTCTCTCCTTGCCTTCTGTGAGGAGAGCGGCTTCTACTTCTGTTTGTCCTGTAGTTAGACAATTGAGGATCACTTCTGCTTGTCTCTCCTTGCCTTCTATGAGGAGAGCGGCTTCTACTTCTGTTTGTCCTGTAGATAGACAATTGAAGATCCCTTCTGCTTGTCTCTCCTTGCCTTCTATGAGGAGAGCGGCTTCTACTTCTGTTTGTCCTGTAGATAGACAATTGAAGATCCCCTCTGCTTGTCTCTCCTTGCCTTCTATAGAATGCTATAGTCACCAGCATGCGTCTTCTCTGTCTGTAACTAGATCTGACAGTTCTGATAGATATCACTATGGTATGAGATCTGGATCGTTGCCTGCTATGTCCGTCTATTGGAGCTTCCTCCTCGCGGACTCTCCTTGCGTCCTGATCCCCTTGCCTCTGTCTTCCCTCCATGGCCTTAAAGGCCAGGAGATATAGACCTTTTAATACTGGATAGTACCCTGTTGGTTCACGTGAATGTTTACCACAGACGTACCACCTAGTTCACTTGCTAGTAGAAGTATAGTAATCAAAGTCACCACTATACTACACTAAAGATGTGAGTCTACGTCACTTTGACTACAGAGTGCCAAGCTCTGGCCTTTTATACCCTAGCTTCATTATGACATCATAATAGACCTTCTGCTTAACACCGATTGGTCGGTGAGATCTGTTATTATGACATCACAATAGGTGCTCAGCAGCCAAGTTACTTTCCCAGTACTTTTTAAAATTTCCCCTTTTCTTCTCCAACTTTCTATGTCATGAATATAGTAATGGCTCCTCTTAATGTTCCTTCTTCAGTCAGTCCTGGATGTCGCCCATGAGGAGGACATGATAGTTTCTAGCAGGTCCACAGGACCTCAAATACGGCTCACTGCACTTTTAACCCTTAAAGTTGTTTTAGTTTCCAACGCACTGCACACTCCCTCTGGGCCTTAATGGGTTAACCCTTTGAGTGCCAGAAGATTATCGAACACAATGAAAAGCAATGCGCTGGATACCCTTCTGGGACTCAGAAGGTTAAGTAGACTCACGTACTCTCCTTAATTCAGTTTAAAATAATTGCCATAAGCTGTCATGTCTGCCTCCATGGACAGGACATCCAGGACCGAGTGAAGACTCATCTCTAGAGTAAAGGCACAAGTGCAAAATTCCTAGGTGCCAGTAATATAAGTCAGGGGTATTAGTAGGAGGTGCTACTTCTCCTTTAAATAACTGACTGTAACAGAAAGTAGCAACTGGTTGTCCCATCTGCTACATATCCTCACACCATGACGGGGAAACCCATCCTATATAATAATTCTCTAATGTATGTTTGTCAGAAGCCGTCATGCGCAGTACAGACAGATCCGTGCGCTGCAGTCATGTGCAGTACAGACAGCTCCGTGCGCTGCAGTCATGCGCAGTACAGACAGATCCATGCGCTGCAGTCATGCGCAGTTACAGACAGATCCGTGCGCTGCAGTCATGTGCAGTACAGACAGATCCGTGCGCTGCAGTCATGCGCAGTACAGACAGCTCCGTGCGCTGCAGTCATGCGCAGTACAGACAGATCCGTGCGCTGCAGTCATGCGCAGTTACAGACAGCTCAGTGCGCTGCAGTCATGTGCAGTACAGACAGCTCCGTGCGCTGCAGTCATGTGCAGTTACAGACAGATCCGTGCGCTGCAGTCATGTGCAGTTACAGACAGATCCGTGCGCTGCAGTCATGTGCAGTTACAGACAGATCCGTGCGCTGCAGTCATGTGCAGTACAGACAGCTCCGTGCGCTGCAGTCATGCGCAGTACAGACAGATCCGTGCGCTGCAGTCATGCGCAGTACAGACAGATCCATGCGCTGCAGTCATGCGCAGTTACAGACAGATCCGTGCGCTGCAGTCATGCGCAGTTACAGACAGATCCGTGCGCTGCAGTCATGCGCAGTACAGACAGATCCGTGCGCTGCAGTCATGCGCAGTACAGACAGCTCAGTGCGCTGCAGTCATGTGCAGTACAGACAGATCCGTGCGCTGCAGTCATGCGCAGTTACAGACAGATCCGTGCGCTGCAGTCATGCGCAGTACAGACAGATCCGTGCGCTGCAGTCATGCGCAGTTACAGACAGATCCGTGCGCTGCAGTCATGCGCAGTTACAGACAGATCCGTGCACTGCAGTCATGCGCAGTTACAGACAGATCCGTGCGCTGCAGTCATGCGCAGTTACAGACAGATCCATGCGCTGCAGTCATGCGCAGTTACAGACAGATCCGTGCGCTGCAGTCATGCGCAGTACAGACAGATCCGTGCGCTGCAGTCATGCGCAAGTACAGACAGATCCGTGCGCTGCAGTCATGCGCAGTTACAGACAGATCCGTGCGCTGCAGTCATGCGCAGTTACAGACAGATCCGTGCGCTGCAGTCATGCGCAGTACAGACAGATCCGTGCGCTGCAGTCATGCGCAGTTACAGACAGATCCGTGCGCTGCAGTCATGCGCAGTACAGACAGATCCGTGCGCTGCAGTCATGCGCAGTTACCGACAGATCCGTGCGCTGCAGTCATGCGCAGTTACAGACAGATCCGTGCGCTGCAGTCATGCGCAGTTACAGACAGATCCGTGCGCTGCAGTCATGCGCAGTACAGACAGATCCGTGCGCTGCAATCATGCGCAGTTACAGACAGATCCGTGCGCTGCAGTCATGCGCAGTTACAGACAGATCCGTGCGCTGCAGTCATGCGCAGTTACAGACAGATCCGTGCGCTGCAGTCATGTGCAGTTACAGACAGATCCGTGCGCAGCAGTCATGCGCAGTTACAGACAGCTCCGTGCGCTGCAGTCATGCGCAGTTACAGACAGCTCCGTGCGCTGCAGTCATGCGCAGTACAGACAGATCAGTGCGCTGCAGTCATGCGCAGTTACAGACAGATCCGTGCGCTGCAGTCATGCGCAGTACAGACAGATCCGTGCGCTGCAGTCATGCGCAGTACAGACAGCTCCGTGCGCTGCAGTCATGCGCAGTACAGACAGATCCATGCGCTGCAGTCATGCGCAGTACAGACAGCTCCTTGCGCTGCAGTCATGCGCAGTACAGACAGATCCGTGCGCTGCAGTCATGCGCAGTACAGACAGATCCGTGCGCTGCAGTCATGCGCAGTACAGACAGATCCGTGCGCTGCAGTCATGCGCAAGTACAGACAGATCCGTGCGCTGCAGTCATGCGCAGTTACAGACAGATCCGTGCGCTGCAGTCATGCGCAGTTACAGACAGATCCGTGCGCTGCAGTCATGCGCAGTTACAGACAGATCCGTGCGCTGCAGTCATGCGCAGTACAGACAGATCCGTGCGCTGCAGTCATGCGCAGTACAGACAGATCCATGCGCTGCAGTCATGCGCAGTTACAGACAGATCCGTGCGCTGCAGTCATGCGCAGTTACAGACAGATCCGTGCGCTGCAGTCATGCGCAGTACAGACAGATCCGTGCGCTGCAGTCATGCGCAAGTACAGACAGATCCGTGTGCTGCAGTCATGCGCAGTTACAGACAGATCCGTGCGCTGCAGTCATGCGCAGTTACAGACAGATCCGTGCGCTGCAGTCATGCGCAGTTACAGACAGATCCGTGCGCTGCAGTCATGCGCAGTACAGACAGATCCGTGCGCTGCAGTCATGCGCAGTTACAGACAGATCCGTGCGCTGCAGTCATGCTCAGTTACAGACAGATCCGTGCGCTGCAGTCATGCGCAGTACAGACAGATCCATGCGCTGCAGTCATGCGCAGTACAGACAGATCCGTGCGCTGCAGTCATGCGCAGTTACAGACAGATCCGTGCGCTGCAGTCATGCGCAGTTACAGACAGATCCGTGCGCTGCAGTCATGCTCAGTTACAGACAGATCCGTGCGCTGCAGTCATGCGCAGTTACAGACAGATCCGTGCGCTGCAGTCATGCGCAGTACAGACAGATCCGTGCGCTGCAGTCATGCGCAGTTACAGACAGATCCGTGCGCTGCAGTCATGCGCAGTTACAGACAGATCCGTGCGCTGCAGTCATGCGCAGTTACAGACAGATCCGTGCGCTGCAGTCATGCGCAGTTACAGACAGATCCGTGCTCTGCAGTCATGCGCAGTACAGATCCGTGCGCTGCAGTCATGCGCAGTTACAGACAGATCCGTGCGCTGCAGTCATGCGCAGTTACAGACAGATCCGTGCGCTGCAGTCATGCGCAGTACAGACAGATCCGTGCGCTGCAGTCATGCGCAGTTACAGACAGCTCCGTGCGCTGCAGTCATGCGCAGTACAGATCCGTGCGCTGCAGTCATGCGCAGTTACAGACAGATCCGTGCGCTGCAGTCATGCGCAGTACAGACTGTCTGCTCTGCGGCTGATAACGGAGCAGGGCACTCTGAATTCAGACCATAGTCCTCTCTGCGCACTACGGTCTGAATTCGGAGTGCCCCGCTCCATTATCATCCGCGGCGCGGGCAGTCTCTACTGTGCATGACTGCAGTGCGCCCGTTGCTTCTTGGCACTGTGGCCCGTGTACACGGGCTGTTCAAAGAGTTTACTATATTGGAATAATCAGATCTTTCCTGTTATCTGCCCTCCACTAATGACACTGATATTTAAAGAGATCAGTCTCTGCTAATGAGAGCGCTCCAGCTTACAGACAGAAAGCCTCCGTCATTGGTGGAGGGAGGAGAGCAGAGGCAGAGCAGTCTACGGGAAGTAGCTGCAGCCCAGATTTTCTAAGTTAAATTTACACAAAATAAAACTTAAAGAAAAAAAAATAATGTTTTAATAGTATTCGCTATGTAGCCTAAATATTTATTCTATGTTAGACATATGTGACACATCTACTTTAAATGCCTGAAAATGTAACTGCCACTTTGTTAACCCTTTGAGCGCCAGAGTGGTACGGAATGCATTACAAAGCAATGCATTCCGTGGCACTCAAAGGGCTAACTGCTCCTTTGTTGTGTGTCAGTGTGTTCATGTGTCCCCATATAATCTGTTGCGATGAATTTCATTTATTTATCAGTAACTGTTAGAGACCGAGAAATGGCCATACGTTTCCTACAAGAGAAAGGAGTTTTCCATTACAAAAGAAATTGCCCGTCAGGTCGTGAGATGACATTGGCATTAACAGGAACAGATGGAGATGTTATAAACAATACTGCAGAGAAGAAATAAAAATTTTTTTAGTATGTTTTTAACGCCAGTATGAAATATATTTATCACAAAGTTTGAAAATGTATGAAAAAAATGTATAAAATGTTATAAGAATAACAAGAGGTCATTCAGTTAAATATCAATGAGTTAAATATCAGTGACATTCATCACATAACCGTTCAGGACACAGAACCCTGCCAGTTGTGGAAAGAACAGTGGAGGGCAGATAGCAGGAAACATATGAATAATCTTATTTTACATGTTTCTTTCCCATCGGGAAACATCATGTGTTACCTGTTCCTCAGCACAGAATAATGATAACACGTGATGACATCATCATAGGTGCACGTCTTCCATGTTTTCCAGCATCTGAGTCCCGGGATATTTTGCCTCTCGGACAATCCCATTTCCTAGTTATGTTGGTTTCTATTAAATTACTTAATATAAAGTGGAAAGTATTGTCCACTTTTTTATCCTACTGAGAGCCTCCGTCTTGAGTTATTGTCCTTAAGCTGGCAATGCATGATTTCCACCTTTTTTCTCCCCAACACCACATACCACCCCCAGAACCATCCCGCAATAAACCCCCCCACCTGAAATAAACACACAACAACTGTATATGGTGGGATTGAAGAGGTCACAGCTTTATTAACATTGGGATTGACCAATTTCCCTTGGAGGTCCCTCCCTCCTTGTAATGCGGGATCCCAGGCCTCACGGGCAGTCTGTGCACTGGCCCATTGCCACCACCCTTGGGGTATGAAAAGGCCTCTCTGGAACTTTTGGCCTACCTTTGACCACCCGGTCTACCACCGTGAGGGGTTGCGATTGACAGTCTGCTCCGCCACCTCCGCAACCCTTCCTCTCAACGCAGTGCCTTGTGAGTTACCCCGCCCTGTGTTTGGTGGCCGCCGTACAGCCAGTCCCCCAAGCCCAACCATAACCATAAGGCGGGCGGGACCCATCCCGCAGTCGGCCAGGCCCTCTGGAAACTGTACCTTCTGAGGATAACCTGCACCGAGTCCGCCTGGAACCCCTCATGCCACCACCCACAGAGGGGACACTATAGGGAACCCTCTATGGCCCACCCTTCAGCTGTGACCCCCATACTATCCCCTAGCTCTACACCTAGTGCATCATTAAACAAATCCAGCTCTAACTCCCCTAGGTGCACACCATCACCCCAGTACAAGTCGTCTACTGAGATGGAAATCTTTTCATGCCTAATGGTGTGACCCCCGCAGGAAGGCAAGAATCTGGCCATTGCTAGATTGACCTTATGCCGAGCCCTGTGTATTGCCGAAGGCGATCTCGCCCCCCGCTGTGACAGCCTGGGCACAATCTCTGATCAGATGAGCCTAACCCCGGGGCTGGAGCGTACGATCTGTTAGCAAGTATCTTTAATCCGATGAATCAGATCCACCGCCTTTACCTCAGCCAAGTTATTCGCCCCAGCATGAATAACTACCACTTGGGGGCACCCCCAGCTGTACACTGCTGCCAGCCACAGATCCCACACCTGCCCCCATTTTAGGCCCCTTTTACCCAGCCAGTTAACCTTCAAGCATTCCTGCGGGATCCCTAGCTGACCGCACCCATCCTTCTTCATAGCGTGTCTCCTTGCCCAAAACACATCTTCATAGCGTGTCTCATTGCCCAATACACATCTTCATAGCGTGTCTCATTGCCCAATACACAGAGTGCCCTAGGATGATTGCTTTGTTCCCCGTGCTCAAAACTGCTTAAATAAAAAGAACAACAAGTTAAATAAATCAGCACGACAACGATTTCTTCACACCCCCTCTTTCGGCCGCACTTTTCTCTTATATGCGGCGGACTTCCATCTCCCCTGGGGACATCCCTCTGGCGTCCGTCGCCGTCCCAGTCCTGAAAGAATGAGGTCCATACACCCCGGGGTCCAGCCCCACTGCCTCAACCGCCTTCCTTAATACCACCCGAAACTGGAACTGTGACAAAGAAGCCCCATCCTTGTGTACCATAAAAGTGCCCTTAACCTTTGGCCTGACCTTTATGTACTCAGAGACTGCCCCCACCGGACACCCTACCCCAAGCCCAGCTCTCATGTGCACCCACTTGCCTTTACCCTCCTGATCCATCTTAGATCGGGCTAAAAGGCAATGCACCCCCTGAGGGGGGCCATTCCACCTGCTCCGTCTGAATACACTCCGCGTTTTCACCTTTCGCCCGCGCCACCAACTCGCTTACCCTAAACGCCCCATGAAAGGCCATCGCAAACGTGCAATGAAATAAACGCATCTCAAAAGGGGAATTACAGATTGACGGTAGAGCCTACATTAAAGCCCCTAGCCTTTCCTCGTCTATGGGCCTCCTCTTGTCGCTCCTGACCTCTGCCATTCTCCCCCAACCCTTCATAACTCGCCTGACTGCAAGATTAGCTGCCACATCGGCCCTCCCCAACAACTTGGAGAAGAACGAGATGGCTGCCAATGTCATCCCCACCTTTGCCCGTGAAGCACCTGCCGCTCTTAACTGCTTCACAAACTTCAGTAGAGTCAAGGGTACTCCCACCACTCCCATGCCCCCTCTCACCTCCAGAAACTGATTCCATTCCACAAACGCCTTCCTGTAGGTTGCCCAAGTCCGAGGGGCCAATGACCTCCTGACCAACTCGTCTAACTCGGCGTCACCAACTGCCACAGGGCCGTCGGACAAGAGCGACCAACAGGATTAGCATTGGGCATAAGAGAGTGAAACACCTCCCACTTCCCTCTTTATAAGGCGTCTGCTACCCCAATTTCCACCCCCGGGACATGCCGTGCTTTAAACTGAATGTTCCTCCTCATGCACAGCAACACTAAGTATCGCAATAAACTCAAGACTGGCTGAGAATGTGCTGACAGATTAGTGATGGCGTGCACCACACTCATGTTATCCGTTCAGAACACAATGCTGCGACTGGTAAACTGACCTGGCCACAGCACCAGTGCTACCACTACTGGAAATAGCTCCAGCAATGTCAAGTTCATAGTCAGACCCTTCTCTCTTCAACTGTCGGGCCACACTCCCGCGCACCACTCCCTGCCACAACATACCCCAAACCCTATGCTGTCTGAGGCATCTGTCTCTAATGCCAACTCTGTGTTAGACTCTGGAGAGGACCTATAGAGCCTGACGCCATTGAAATCCTTCAGAAAAGCCTTCCAGACCCTCAGATCCTCTTTCAGCTGCTTAGTCACCCTAACCCAATGAAAAGGCTACTTCACCCCCACAGTCGCCTGCTCTAACCTTCTGCTGAACACCCTCCCCATGGGAATGACCCTAGTCGCAAAATTAAGAGTTCCCAACAGAGACTGCAGTGCCCTCAACTAAAGCATACCTGCTTCCAGCGCCCCATGGACCTGCTCCCGTGCCAAGCGCACCTTTTCTTGCGGCAACCTCACCAGTTTGGCCACTGAGTCAATCTCGATGCCCAAATACGTGAGCCTCGTCGTGGGCCTGACTGTTTTGTTGCCCACCACCAGAACACCCAGTGCCCCAAACTTTGCCACTGCCAACTCAAGCGACTCCCCACATGCACCTGACCCCTTGGGCCCCACAAACATGAAATCATCAAGATAGTGTGCCACAGACCCTGGTCTAAACTCCGCCACCCAATGCAAAAAGGAACTAAACAATTCAAAAAACGCACAGGATATAGAATACCCCATTGGCAAACATCTATCCACATAGTAGCTCCACTGAAATCAACACCCCATGGACCTCAAACTACTAGTGTGCAAGGGTAAAAGCCGAAATGCTGACTCTATGTCCAACTTAGCCATAAGAGCTCCTGGCCCTGCCTCTATGACCAGCTAGATGCCTGCTCAAATGATTGATAGTGGACTGAGCATTGAGCCTCATCAATGGCGTCATTCACTGAACAACCCTCTGGATAAGACAAGTGCTGAATCAAGTGAAATTTCCCTGGCTCCCATTTTGGAACCACCCCCAACGGGGATACAATGAGATCCCGCACCGGAGGTGATGCAGAGGGACCTGCCATTCTACCTGCTAGCAGCTCCTTCTCCAACTTATCCCTCACCACCTGTGGATACTCCTGCGCTGACTTCAGATTCCCAGGGCTTCCCCGACTGCTCAACCTCCCCTTGAACGGGGATCTTAAAACCAAACTGGAACCCTTCCAACAGAAACTGCGCCTCTCACCTAAGCGGATACCCCCCAGGGCCTCCCTTAGCCCCTCTATAACTATGGGTGACAGGGCCTTTCCCAGCTCAATCCCGAAAGGGCTGTAATGCCCCCTCCCGTCCTTGCTCCCTATTGCATCGCAGGGTGCCCACCCCCACATTTTATGTATGCATGTCTACACTTGCACACAAAACCCCTCTTGCACGACCCCTCATTAAATGCATAACACCGATCCCTTCTCTTATTTCTGACCACAAATCCATATCCCTACTCCCAAATGTCATGTCCTCATTGTCAGCCATCTTTCATCGGAACGTCCAGTCATATTCAAACCAGGAGATTCCGCCATAGACTGTGTGCGTATCTGTAATTATGTCCATATAGCGCATCACATTCATTGCCTCTTCTGGGTGACAGAACAAGTAAAAGGAACTAAACGCGTAGAACCCCCTCGCCCAGTCCATAATATGCTTAGGTCTGTCATCCCCCTTCTCCCCCTTACATCCGCCATCCCTGCCATTAACCGCCTGCTTTGTCAATTTAAACACGTCCACAAATGTTCCTGCCGCAATACGCTTGCAAATTTTCTTGGGGACGTGATCATATGGGTTAGAGACTGCACACATGACCGCGCCCCCTGGCCCCGCAAGCTTCACACTCTTACCCACATTTTGCGCCCCCTGGCCCCGCAAGCTTCACACTCTTACCCACATTTTGCGCCCCCTGGCCCCGCAAGCTTCACTCTCTTACCCACATTTTGCGCCCGCTTGATCCTCTTTTTCTTACCCGCCGGTCTGTCCCCTAACTTCCTCAAGCATTTCCTGACCAGCCCCACAACGTTCTTATTGGCAGTACCCTGAACATTTGCATTGTTATCTGAGTCAGGTTCAGACTCTGTGGAATCAGAATGTGAACCAGAGGTTGAGCTAGACTCCCCTGAGTCTGCGCTCCCCTCCCCCAGAAACACATAGTTAATGAGTAGACTCACCCGACAGCTGTTCCTCCTCTGCAGCTTGGCTTAGCTCCTGGTTCTTACTTCTCTGTTGCTTGCCCTTCTGCCACTCCTTCTTCCTGGGCCCTTCACCCTCAGCTGCAACTGGCGCCTCCCCTCTTCCGCTCTGTGACCTGCAATCACAAGGAGCGTCAGTTTGTTGTGTTGCCACACCATCCCCCCCAAAATTTTCCCCAGAACCCCCAGGCAAAGGGGCCCCCAGGGACCCTCCCCCCCCAAAGCCATGCCCACTCCAACCTAGGGACTGAGACTGACCCCCCACCAAGGTGTCCCTGTGTTTAGGAGATCAGACTGTGTGGTGTGTATATAAGTGTATCACCCTGGTGTCCCTGTGTTTAGGAGATCAGACTGTGTGGTGTGTATATAAGTGTATCACCCTGGTGTCCCTGTGTTTAGGAGATCAGACCGTGTGGTGTGTATATAACTGTATCACCCTGGAGTCCCTGTGTTTAGGAGATCAGACTGTGTGGTGTGTATATGAGTGTATCACCCTGGTGTCCCTGTGTTTAGGAGATCAGACTGTGTGGTGTGTATATAAGTGTATCACCCTGGAGTCCCTGTGTTTAGGAGATCAGACTGTGTGGTGTGTATATAAGTGTATCACCCTGGATCAGACTGTGTGATGTGTACATAAGTGTATCACCCTGGTGTCCCTGTGTTTAGGAGATCAGACTGTGTGGTGTGTATAGAAGTGTATCACCCTGGTGTCCCTGTGTTTAGGAGATCAGACTGTGCGGTGTGTATATAAGTGTATCACCCTGGTGTCCCTGTGTTTAGGAGATCAGACTGTGTGGTGTGTATATAAGTGTATCACCCTGGTGTCCCTGTGTTTAGGAGATCAGACTGTGCGGTGTGTATATAAGTGTATCACCCTGGTGTTCCTGTGTTTAGGAGATCATACTGTGTGGTGTGTGTGTGTATATAAGTGTATCACCCTGGTGTCCCTGTGTTTAGGAGATCATACTGTGTGTTGTGTGTGTGTATATAAGTGTATCACCCTGGTATCCCTGTGTTTAGGAGATCAGACTGTGTGGTGTGTATATAAGTGTATCACCCTGGTGTCCCTGTGTTTAGGAGATCAGACTGTGCTGTGTGTGTATATAAGTGTATCACCCTGGTGTCCCTGTGTTTAGGAGATCAGACTGTGTGGTGTGTATATAAGTGTATCACCCTGGTGTACCTGTGTTTAGGAGATCAGACTGTGTGGTGTGTATATAAGTGTATCACCCTGGTGTCCCTGTGTTTAGGAGATCAGACTGTGTGGTGTGTATATAAGTGTATCACCCTGGTGTCCCTGTGTTTAGGAGATCAGACTGTGTGGTGTGTATATAAGTGTATCACCCTGGTGTCCCTGTGTTTAGGAGATCAGACTGTGTGGTGTGTATATAAGCGTATCACCCTGGTGTCCCTGTGTTTAGGAGATCAGACTGTGTGTTGTGTATATTAGTGTATCACCCTGATGTCCCTGTGTTTAGGAGATCAGACTGTGTGATGTGTATATAAGTGTATCACCCCGGTGTCCCTGTGTTTAGGAGATCAGACTGTGTGGTGTGTATATAAGCGTATCACCCTGGAGTCCCTGTGTTTAGGAGATCACACTGTGCGGTGTGTATATAAGCGTATCACCCTGGTGTCCCTGTGTTTAGGCAATAATACTATGTGGTGTGTATATAAGTGTATCATATTGCTCCACAGCAATAAAACTCAGTATATGAAATGTTATTTTAACCTGTGTAATTAAAATCCATTGAGCTTGTTCTAAATAATTTATACCGTTTCACAGAGATATGTCTTGAAATAACCTAAAAATTCTGGGCAATGCCCTGCCCACCAGCCACACCCCCAGCAACACCACCTAAAACACAAGTGTCCCTCTTTCTGCATTTGAAATGTTGGGAGGTATGCTGACGTGATGTCATCATAGTGCACCCAGTATTACCAGAGAAGGCAGTGTGGAACCAAGACTGGGTGGGACCAGGTACCACCTCTACATACAGAAAATAAGAATTAAGGTAAATTACTGTTGTATTTGAATGTGGATGTATGAGTGAATATATCCACGTGTGAATATAATTGTGGATGTGTTAGTGAATTAATCTGCATGTTTGTGAATCTGAGAGTGGATGGGTGTGAATTAATCTGGATGTGTGTTTGAGGGCCCAGTTGGATGTGTCTGTGGCTATTTTCCCAGTCCATGGACTTAACAGGACCAAAGGGGGTCTATTTTATAGAAGTGTTTTGGACCAGTTTTTTGTTCTGAACCGGGTATACAGTATTCACACTTCTTTCATATGCTAATGTATGCTGATTTCATAGCAGTGCGACATGAGTTATGGTTTCATATGCTAATTAAGTGAATAACTTATGCTGCATATGCTAATTAAGCCTTTTCAGTGATGTGTCATATGCTAATAGAGGTTTCAATGACGTTTCATATGCTAATACAGCTTTGTGCAGTACCAGGAAGTGGTTACTTTCACTTTCCCCAGAAATAATAATGTGAATTTCTCCTAAACTAAGCATCTGCTGGACTTTTGGTTAACATGATATATAGGCAGTTTTTAATGCATTTTTCATATATGCAAACTTGAATTACTGTGATGAGATACTACTTGCACGTTGTTTTTTAAGTGGATCTATTACCCACACTCAATATTACTTCCGGTTTTGTTTATATAAGTTAAGTGGGAAATTCTGCGCCTCAGAGGTTGAGGCATAGAAACCACGACGACAGTTTCAAACCCATCATTGCTTGAACAAAAGCAGTGTATAATACAGTATACAGCATAGAAATCCGACATAGAGGCCCCCCTTCGACATACTCACCCCCCTTCTAAAAGTCGACTACAGTGCTTTTCTTTCACCACGTTAATTCGACAAATATTGTTCATATTCAACAATTTAACCCTTCCCTTTCCAAATCCAACTTACAGTGCTTTCTTTCACCATAATAATTTGACAAATATTGTACATTCGACATATTAACCCTTCCCCCCCTTTCGACTTACAGTGCTCCCTTGACTTTCATTCACCATTAAAATCTGACATTTTTCCTGTTCTATTTTATTGGACACGCCCTCCTATTTTGTATTGCAAGATTAACCCTATGAGTACCAGAGAGGTAGCAACGCATTGCAATGTGTTTGCTACCCCTCTGGTACTCATAGGGTTAATAGGTAAGCATATGTGTAAAAAGTTTATTTATAATTGTATTTGTAATGTAGTTTAAGTGAAAAACTTCCATAGGACTTAGTTTAAATAATATACGTTTCATTATATGTCTTTAAACATCCCAAAAAGTGGCCTCTAAAGACGCTAGCCATCGTGGGTAGTGTAACTGATGTCACAAGCAAACATATATAGAGTATACAAATAGACACAATGTGCTTAACCCCTTAACGACCCTTGACCGTCATAGTACGTCATGGGTCGATCTGAGTTAACGACCCATGACGTACTATGACCGTAATGGATTTCCGGGCTCCCCCCTCGGCTGCACGCCGTTCGGGGAGTCCGGAACCAGAATTAAAAAAAAAAAAAAAAAAATACTCCGTGGTCCTTAAGTGACCGTGCCGATCGGTCGGTCATTAAGGGGTTAAAAAAATTCTATAACCAAAGTAATATTGATTTAAGGCTCAGGAATACTCAAGCCGTTTTATCAGTGAATGGGTTGAAATGCAGAAAGCCGACATTAGAAAATGATGTGTAAACCAGATGATAGAGCAGTGGAGCCTGGTCCAGTCCATGTCCTAAACATCATAAGAGCTGTGTAAGAGCCTAATTAAAGCACGAAAATAATTTTATTATGTCCAGATCACAGGAGTAGTAGATATAATTGGCTGCCTTCCCATGCTGTTGGTCACAATTTGTGGTTAATCAACTTGTAGTAAGATGTTACCTCATGTAACCCCTGGACTGCAGGCTGTAGGCTGTGGTGGAGTCCAGGGGTTACATGAGGTAACATCTTGTCACAAGTTGATTAACCACAAATTGGTGATTTCCCTATCTCACCACTAGGAGCAGACACCAAGCGTGATGTGCAGTACAGCCAAAGAACAGCATTCACAATACAGCACACGGAGGCTCTTCAGCGTGACCAGTAAAATTAAAGGGGAACTACCACCCCGCAAAAACTTTACATTAATTAAGTCTTCATCTGGCGACTAGCTGCTTAGTAGCGCTAGTCGTCAGAAATGTTACCTGGTTTCATAGTTTTTCGAGTTTTTCAGAGGCTGACAGTAGCAGGAAGCACGGACATCTTGTCATAGTGACGTCTGTGCGCCTGCGCTGTCAGTCCCTTTTGGAGCCGGCCGGAGATGTCTGCATTGTTACCTGGCTTCTGGTCTCCAAAGGGTAAAGATTTCTTTAGAATCTGCCACTTTTTATAGTTAAGATGTATTTTCAAGCTAGTCGCCATGTGCTTAATGATTGCTGGGGACTTACTAATAGGTGAGCGTTCCGCTTTAAGAATAATATTTTTTTCCTATGGCTTGCGCTACACATAACAAATAAGTGTCCCTTCCCTGAAAAGTGGAATATTGGGAGGTATGGGATTGGGGGCAATGAACTTCTCATCTTTTTGGTATTCAAAAAGTTAACCCTTTGAGTGCCAGAGGGGTACTCAACGCATTGCAAAGCAATGCGTTGAGTACCCCTCTGGCACTCAGAGGGTTAAAAGAATATTAAAGCAGAAGCAAAAATATGTTTTCTCTGTTAATTTCCAATGAAACATCTGACTCCAAGCCAGTCCATCCAGCTTCCCTCACATCTATGTCCTCTATTCGGAAATAACTGTGGATGTTGTTTGAAACTGTCACATTTTGTAGCTTTTAACCTACACGGAGGAACCTTGCTGCAAGCGCTTCCAGTCTTACAGACACCAAACCAAGTGACAAACCACAGTGTCCCCAGTCAGAAGGTGCCAAGGGATGTTAATTTACAGTGACAGCATAGCTGGCGGCAGGGGTGTTTGACTCTCACTCTCTCTCCTTTGTGTTTATCTCTCTCTCCCTGTCCTTCTCTCTCCATTGCTGTCTCACTATCTATCTTTCCTCCTTGCTCTCCCTCCCTATCCCTCTCTCTACCACTCTCCCCCCTTTCCTTCCATCACTTCCCTTTGTCTCTCCGTCTCTTTAACTAAATGGGACTTTTAACCTTTTAAATGTCAGAGAGCATACCTCCCAAGTGTCCCTCTTTAGGAGATATTAGTGGTCCATACCTCCAAGTGTCCCTCTTTAGGAGATATTAGTGGTCCATACCTCCAAGTGTCTCTGTTTAGGAGATATTAGGGGTCTGTACCTCACAAGTGTCCCTCTTTAGGAGATATTAGGGTTCATACCTCCCAAGTGTTCCTCTTTAGGAGATATTAGGGTTCATACCTCCCAAGTGTCCCTCTTTAGGAGATATTAGGGGTCCGTACCTCCCATGTGTCCCTCTTTAGGAGATATTAGGGGTCCATACCTCCCATGTGTCCATCTTTAGGAGATATTAGGGGTTCATACCTCCCAATTGTCCCTCTTTAGGAGATATTAGGGGTTCATACCTCCCAATTGTCCCTCTTTAGGAGATATTAGGGGTGTATTCCTCCCAAGTGTCCCTCTTTAGGAGATATTAGGGGTCCATAACTCCCAATTGTCCCTATTTACGAGGGACAGTCCCTCTTTCAGACCCAAATCCCTCTGTCCCTCTATTCCACCCTTTTGTCCCTCTTTTTAGGAGATCAGAATGAGTGGTGTTTATTACATGCTCCACAACAATAAAACTCACATAAATGTGTAGTTAAAGGGATAGTAACACTTCGTTTTAACTTTATTTTATTTTGTAGGCATTAAAAAATATGAAGAATGATATAAGTCTTATGTCTCAAACCTTTTAAGAGATATTCACAAGCAAAGTTTCCCCTCCTGCCCCTTTTACCTAGTGTAAGCTATCTCTTCTCAGATGTGGAATCCAGTCCATAGACCAGACAGATAACAGCAGGGGATAATCTTCTTCCTATGAGAACAATGAAAGCCCTGCCTCCCTTGACAAGTTTTTCAGGTTTTTCCCTTATCTTAATTGAAGATTGTCCCTCTCTGCAGTCTACCTGGGCACCTCCCTTCTGCTCTGGTTGAACAGGGGGGGGATACTTTGTTTGTGAATATCTCTTAAACTATAAAGGTTTGAGAGATAAGACTTATATCATTCTTCATGTTTTTTTAATGCCTACAAAATAAAATAAAGATAAAACGAAGTATTACTATCCCTTTAATCTTTAATATATGTGTTTATAAATTAATCTGTGTAAATAAAATACTTTGATCTTGCTTTAACCCCTTAGGGACCCTTGACGTACCGGGACCGTAACGGTCCTTCAACTACTCAAGGACAGATGACGGTCATGGTACGTCACGTACTTTTTACTTACAGCGCTCTACCGGGAGAGCTGTAAGTAAAAATAGGGCATGAAATAGACCGCTCCAAGATCGGAGCGATCTCTATCAGGCCCCATAATGACGCGCCGATACACATGACAGGTCACGTGTACCGGCGCGTCAAAGTGCCCCTATGCGGTCATTATGGGACGGAAATGTCCCATAACCTCCGGTCCTTAAGGGGTTAAATAATTTATTCAATTACACAAAGAGGAGCCAGTATGCCATGAAATATCCTAAAAATTCTCGACAATGCCCCGCCCACCAGCCACACCCCCATAAACACCACCTAATCCAAAAGTGTCCCTCTTTGGCCATTTGAATTGTTGGGAGGTATCAGAGAGGTCAGAAGTGCATTGCTTCACATTCAGGGGGATAACCATTTGAGTGCCAGGGAGGCTTACGTGTGTGCCTAACTATCTGGCACTCAAAGAGTTAAAAGCCCCATTTATATCAATGGGAGATTTGGAAATTAGTCCTCTATGGTAGAGTTGATTTACTCCAGAATTATTCCAATTCCTTATTGTCAATCAGCTTCTCTCTTTTTTCTTTTTTTCTTTTTTTTTAAAGGAATAATAAACATGTTTATGATAAAATGTCTGTGACTGGGTTATTTTTGCTTATTCCAGCTCAAACCTATTTACTAATAGTTACATTAAACTGTAATTTCCTATTGTGGTCACCAGGTGGTGGTGTTTCTACCACATGGAGGACAGCTGTAGTCTATAATTTAATCTATAGACTATAATCTATTTGGAACCTAGTTGGAGCTGATGCAAAAAGTTTGATTTGATTTATATAAAATAAAAATATGTATTATTAAAGGGGATGTATCACTTCTATAGAACTTATTTTTTTTAAGCTTTATTTGATGTAAATTTAAGTTATAAAGTCTGCCCTGCAGCTGCTTCAGCATAGACTTCGGTTACCAGCTCTGTACCGCAGTCTGTCACTGTGCCTCTGCTCCCCTCCCTCTGTCCAGCCTCCTCCAATGACGGAGGCTTCTGTTTGTAAGCTGGAGCACTCTCATTGGCTAGACATCAATCTCTGCCAATGAGAGTCCTCCAGTTTACAGACAGAAATCCTCCGTCATCGGAGGAGGCTGGATAGAAGGAAGGGAGCAGACGCACAGAAACGGGCTGCGGTTACAGAACAGGTAACCGCAGTTTATGTGGAAGTATCTGCAGGGCAGAAAGCTAAAAAAAAATTAAGACATTTTTAGTGATATTCGATACATAACCTACCTATTTATGCTAAGTTATATAGAGGTGATACATCCCCTTTAATAATTCATTTGAGCTGTAAAAGCTTTGGAATGAAGCGTCTCCCAAGTATCCTTGTTTTACAGTGAAAGCAATCTCCCCTATTACTCATATAACCAGTTTTCTGCCCCATTATGAAAGGCAATGCACACCACTCTGTCACTCAGATTTAAAGGACTGGAATCCAAAATATTCCATGAATCTGTGTCAGTGATTTTATAACAATGTCCGGATAGTTCAGTGTAGTGAAGAGCTGTATATGCACAAAGAGGTACTGGAACAATTCTACACAGACCCCATGACCCCCCGGGACAAATACAACGTGTCACAGTCTAACAAAACACAAAATATATATCATATTTAATAATTCGCTAGGATGTTTGTCAGAAGCCGCCATGCGCAGTAGATACTGCCCAAACACACGGAATGCTGAGAGCGCGGAATGCTGGGAGCACAGAATGCTGGGAGTTCTGTGCTGGGAGCATTCTTTCCTTTCGGGTAGTCTCTACAGTGCATGACTGCGTGGGCTGCAGGAGGCAGAGCAGGACCGGTCTCTTAACCCTTTGAGTGTCAGAGGGGTACGCAACGCATTGCAAAGCAATGCGTTGCATACCCCTCTAGCACTCAAAGGGTTAACATCACCCAGACCTTGGCCCGTGTACGGGCTTTTACACTAGGGTGTATATATAAAAGCATAATAAAAAATGTAATTATATACTATGTATTTTGCTTTACATTTTCAGTTGCTGTTAATGATTACATGGCTCTAGGATGACTCCCACCAGAAGTGGACCCATAACATACCAGAACTGACCACCAGTACACAATAACATGGATAAACTGGTCACAGCCTCTTTAGTAGACTCAGGGGGCATGGAAGCATGGCAGGGTTAATGTCAACATGTGTAAGGATCACCTGCATGGATTCATTACTCACTACCACACAGCAGCCAACGTCCAAACCAGGTGACTGCCAGAATGGTTAATAGCCCTACTACTGACTAAATCCCCCTTCAGGCCAGCCGACCTGGCTAAACTCAGGAGTTTTCCTAATTGTTCACCAGAGCCTAAAATAGGGTCCATGGACCCAGAAATGATCTACCCTGCAGGCATCCATACCTGTAACCTGTCCCAGAATTCCCTAGTTTTACCTCCCCATTCCTGTATCCTGCTGTCCTAGCTTGTGTCCCTAGATTTAAAAATTATATTTAACCATTTGAGCAGTAGAGGGGTATCCATAGCATTACAAAGCACTCAAAGGGTTAACTCAGTATGTGTGATTGTCATTAAAAATTTTAATTTGCCAAGAGCTTCCCAACGTGTTAATCATGCCCATTTATATAATTTCATATAGTATTTTGGTGTGAGGAATGTGTATTTTGCTGTACAATTCCAGTTCTAAAGCATAGATTACCATCACAGGTTATAAGTGTCAGCAACTGGTTTGATCCGACACAGCGCTTCTTGTGACGGTACCAGCGGACACCCAGCCTTGGTGTCCCCGTCAATGGTCACTTCTTCCACTATGAGCCAGATGGACATCCAACAGCATACCGCAATATACCCCAAAACTAGGCAAAACTAGTATCAGGGTAACCAGGAGCACACTCTGGATACAGCAAGCTTAACCTCACCAGACAACACCAGTGTAGGTTAAGACAAGAACTCTTTTTATTGAAACAAACCACACATATTTATAGTCAAACCTTACATTCAAATACCCGGACAAAGCAGATAAAATAGGGACATAATCCAATCACCATACAGTAAACAAAAGGCCAACAGCAAATGGTCTAACATATACAATGACTTAGACATGATTACATTTCACACACAAAAGGGTTGCTGAACTCAGACAGTGGACACAAAGACTTGAGGGGCTTGAATGAATTAACACACAGCAGGGGGTCTCAGTACAGTTCACAATACACTGGCTTTGGTGGCTACAATACACATTGCAAGTAACTTTAGGTAAACTCAAATAATTAACCCTTACGGTCCATTGCCTTGGAAGCATGCTATTATTTTTTAGTCCTTTTGGCATAGTTGTCCGCCAATATAACGTCCCAAAGTTCTACATAGCAATATTAACTCCAATAATCGTAACACTGGTTAAACCAGTCCACAGAGTCTGTAGGAAGGGGACTGGCCCCCAGGCTCCTCCAGGAGCCAAGGGCCCGGTGGTTCCCGTGACATTTCTCAATCTTATTTGCTCAGGGCACCCTTAAAACATCTATGTTTAAGACTATATGGCCAAGTTACGCAGTCCTTTAGGACATTCAGAAGGCCCTAAGAAGGGCAGACTGGCATCTGGGCAATTGCTACACAGCTTTAACAGATTATCTGAAAAGCATACAGTCTAAAAATGATTCCCAGTTCCCTTCAGGATCACCGCTTATTCATCTAGGCCCATCAATATTTCATGGGTCATGAAGAACCAGGCTACTGTTGACCAGTTGTGCAAAGCAGCAACATGGTCATTTGTTCACAAAGCTCTATACAGTTAATATTTTGACATCTCAAGATGCCATTTTTGTCCACTAGAGGCCAGTGTTCACTAGTTTTCTTCCCTCCCACTATTTTTGCCACTGCTTTGCTATGTCCCCATGGTCGCTGTATCCCTCAATGATACAGGAGGATATGGGCTATTTTTTACTGATAAATCCATTCTCTTAGTCCATTGAGGGATGCAGGGCATCCCGCCCACATAAATCTATTTGGTGAGGATGCCCTCCTGTTCTTGTTGGCTCTGTATTAAGTGCTATTCCCTTCCTGACTGCTGTCCGAAAACTGAAGACAGGCGGGGGGGGGGGGGGTGGATTATCACCTAGGACCATGCACTGCCTTCACCAAGCACTTGTAATCTCGGCAACTGACACCCTCTTACCCTGTTGTCTGTCTCCTTTTACCCATTTAGACTGTAAGCTCTTTGGGGCAGGGACATCTCTCCTATTGTTTCTATGAATGTGGCACTTTTATCCCCTCTTATTTATTGTAACATACGTCTATTGTAAGGCTCTGCGTACACTGTGTGGCACCGTATAAATAAAGTTGTGGTCGCGCCTACATGTATATGAAGAACGAAATAAGTCAGAAGTCTAGTGCCCTTTCTGACCAAGTAGTGATAGGCCTAAGAGAGGGCCTACTGTGTGTAAATGATGTATAGTAAATAGACCAAGAAAAGGGGGAGGGTGTGGCGGGAAAGAGACGCTCCGTGCGTGCTAACGGAGCCTACCTGCTGGAGGGGTCACGATTTGAGCCTTACACCGGCCCTCCCACAAATGCAGGCTAACCAATAGCCTTCCACATATACATACATACAAGTGGGAGGAGTTTTTATTAGCGTGCACGCTGCTTAACCCCATGATCCCTGCATACCTCGATGGACCAAGGGAAAAGGATTTATCAGTAAGTAAAAAATCCCATTATTTTCAATTTCCAGTTGTAGTTGTTTGACTAAGACTTGAACTATGACATTTTGAAATGAATTTATACTGTCAGAGGATAGTCCATACATTACAATCATACCTGGGAACTCTCCGGTTTTGCCCCGGAGACTCCGGATTTCAGACTCAATTACCGGGTCTCCGGGGCAATGTGTGGATCACCGGGTGGGCAGAGTTTAAATAGAAACTCTGCCCACTTGTGCTCCGTCCCGCCTGGTTCCTCCCACTCCCCGCCCTCTTAGATACATTTTGCAGGGTTTTTTTTGGTTGTTTTTTTATCCCGCCCCCCCCTCCGTGACTAAGCCCCGCCCCTTTTATGCCACGAATCGCTTCATTTTCCTCCCAGGTCGGCACTGACAGGGTTACCCTCCGGGTAGCCCTGCTTCAAAAGTTCCCAGGTATGATTACAATGCGTTGGGCACTCCAAGGGTTAATATTTTTAACACTGTCAGGCAGGGCAGAGTAGAACAATATGGTTCTTACTAGATTAGGATAATAAATAAAATATGATTACTGTAAAGGAATCCTTTTTTTTTTCTTGTACATGATCAGTTTGTGTGTGTGTGTGTGTGTTGCTAAAGTCAGTTTATGTACAGGTGCAATTTAGCCTATGGCCTCTGTCTGCTCATGAACTGTAAAACACACTCAGCAGCAGGGCCAAGCCGGCAAGACAGCCTTAGAAGGAGGGACATATACAGATTCCGCCAGAATACTATCCTCGACATGACACCGGCACTGGTGACAGATCCACTTTAAGAATGTATTGTCTCTACAGTTCCCTACATTATAACAGTCTTTTATTTCAATCAATTCAGAATGATATTCTAGTTGTATAGCAGAGGACGCGCATTGCAGATAATTACAGAGCATGTGTATGGAACGTGAACGTCCTATTCATCTTATGTGGGTATATTCCTGACAGATCGTTAACATGCAAGGATAGATACTTTCTTAATTACATTGTTAGCAACTCTGTAATTCTATAGATTTTTACCCTGGACTGACAGCAATGCATAACAGAAATTAAAGCACAAAACACTTTACAGACACTCCATTCAGATGTTTAAAACAGATTAACCCTTTAAGGGCCAGAGGGGTACGAAACGCATAGATTTGCATGCAGAAGGCATAGGGTATGAGACAGAAAACATCAACACCTTAATGGGTATGAACAGGCCGCTTTATTAATCATTAGCTTTTTTTTAATGTCTCAAAATATACAGAGTTCAATAAATTATAAATTTTAAAAATTCCCAATGATTTCATTACAAGTGGAAACAATTTTTTACCATACAGCACTCAAATGTTGCTACCAGTGTTCGGAAGCTGCACAATGTGATGGAGACCCGGATCGAACATATAATTATTTGTAATAGAATCATACTTTATCCTCCTTCTTACAACAGCCGCTATCTGTGTGCAGGACAGAGAAGCGTCCTCCATAGGTAGGCTGTGAGCGTACACTTCCATATCCTGGCCACACAACATAGGGTAGCATTGGCGGGTCATTTATATAAGAGAGCACACCATAGCCTTGCATATGGTCTATAGGACACATGGAAGCGTACACTCACAGTCTATGGAGTGGGCGTTGTAAGAAGGAGGATAAAGTATGATTGTATTACAAATAACTATAAGTTCGATCTGGGTCTCTATCACATTGCGCAGCATCCCAAAACTGCTAGCAACATTTGTGGGCTGATGCTGTGTGTTGGTGCGGGATTGTTCAAAGAGAGCTTGGGATATTGGCGTATGAGACATGTAGGGGAATATGAGGCATGTGTTGGAGGAGTGAAGTTTGGGGAATGTGTCTTGTTACATTTACTTTATTTAGCCGGACATTTTTTTTATTATGACAGGCCCCTGCCTACTCCTGCGAAAATCACTCCCCTGTGTATGTCCAGGACTGGCAGTATGAAGGAGATTTGAATATCTCCCCCTTAGTATACCCTCTTTGAATTCTATGGTTTTACATATCAGGACATAATAACAATCATCTGGTCCTTAGCAGGTCAAAAAATTAGGTAACTGCAAACTCAGATGAACAACAGCACATTACCTATTACACCTTGTCATGATTTATTTAACAAAATTTAAGCCAAAATGGAGAAGCCATGTGTGGAAAAACTAAGTACACCTTATGATTCAACAGCTTGTAGAACCACCTTTTAGCAGCAATAACTTGAAGAAATCATTTTCTTTATGACTTTATCAGTCTCTCACATTTTGGCCCACTCTTCTTTAAAATGTTGCTTCAGTTCATTGAGGTTTGCGGGCATTTGTTTATGCACAGCTCTCTTAAGGTCCTGCTACAGCATTTCAATCGGGTTGAGGTCTGGACTTTGACTGGACCATTGCAACACCTTGATTCTTTTCTTTTTCAGCCATCTGTTGTAGATTTGCTGTTGCGCTTGGGATCATTGTCCTGTTGCATGACCCAGTTTCGACCAGGCTTTAGCTGTCAGACAGATGGCCTCACATTTGACTCTAGTATACAGAGGAGTTCATGGTCGACTCAATGACTGCAAGGTTCCCAGGTCCTGTGGCTGCAAAACAATCCCAAATCATCAGCCCTACACCACCGTGCTTGACAGTTGGTTTGAGGTGTTTGTGCTGATATGATGTTTGGTTTTTGCCAAACGGCCGCTGTGCATTATGGCCAAACATCTCCACTTTGGTCTCGTCTGTCCAAAGGACATTGTTCCAGAAGTCTTGTGGTTTGTTCAGATGCAACTTTGCAAACCTAAGCCGTGCTGCCATGTTCTTTTTAGAGAGAAGAGGCCTTCTCCTGGCAACCCTTTCAAACAAACCATACTTGTTCAGTCTTTTTCTGATTGTACTGTCATGAGCTTTAACATTTAACATGCTAACTGAGGCCTGTAGATTCTGAGATGTAACTCTTGGTTTTTTTGCAATTTCAGTGAGCGTTGCACGGTCTGACCTTGGGGTGAATTTGCTGGGACATCCACCCCTGGGAAGATTGGCAACTGTCCTGAATGTTTTCCACTTTTGAATAATCTTTCTGACTGTACAATGATGGACTTTAAATTGTTTGTAAATGGTCTTATAACCCTTCTCGGATTGATGGGCAACAACAATTGCTTCTCTAAGATCATTGCTGATGTCTGATGTCTTTCCTGCTTGTGTTAATACACACATGAATGCTCCAGACCAGCAAACTGCTAAAACTTAGGCTTTTATAGAGGTGGTCAAGGGCACCTCTTGGATAAAATCGCAGCATGCTAGAAGGCACTGATGTTGTACAATGAACGCTCTTATAAATTAATTACTTTACTGATGTCCTCTATCATCATCAGAAGTAGCACTGTATTCAGCACTTCACCCTAATGTACTCTCTATGTCTCCCATTACCACTTTAGATTGTAAGCTTTAGGGCAGGGACCTCGCATCCAATGTTTCACTCTACAAAGCACCTGTAACCCTGTATTGTTTAAACCCTGAAATTGTAAAGCACTGCGTACACTTGTGGCGCTATATAAATAAACATATTCATTCATTCATTTGATAAGCAGCACCTGTCTGCTACTTAAAGGAGCAGTAAACTTTTTTTTATAAAAACACATATTTTATAGAACATTTCCTGCTGAATAAAACAAGGGTACTCCCATCTCTGTCAGATGTTTTATTCAAAATTTATAGCCGTTTAAATAATAAGGAAGTGAATTTGCTGTGTTTATTTCCTGATAGTTCTAACTGACAGGAAGTGAATTTACTGTGTTTATTTCCTGATAGTTCTAACTGACAGGAAGTGACTCAGCAGTTTCTATCACATTTTATGGAGAACTGTATGTCTCTGACTTTTCTGACTTTCCTCTCCATTAGAATCTAACAGGAAATCTAATTAGAATTTGACCACTAGAGGGCACTGCTAATGTAAAAAAACATGGGTTTAAACTGTAATAACTCTGGAAATATAAATCTCTCAGCAGTGGGAGTACCCTTATTTTACTCAATAGGATAATCCCTACAATATATATTTTTTCATAAAAAAAGTTTACTGCTCCTTTAATATCTTAATTCCTATGGAAGCAATAAGAGTCTACTTAGTTTTTCTCATTTTGGCTTTATTTTTGTTAAATAAATCATGGCACTGTGTAATATGTCATGTGTTGTTGTTCATCTGAGGTTGTATTTACCTAATTTTTAGAACTGATAAGGAACAGATGATTGTTATTATGTCCTGATATGTAAAACCATAGAATCAAAGAGGGTGTACTTTCTCTTTCACACAACTGTGTGTGTGTGTGTGTGTGTGGGACAACGTTGCCCGTCATGTTATGCAGGGAATGTTTTTTTTTTTTTTTTTTTTTTTTTAATAAATGTTATGATAGTGAAATATGGAGTAGGGTGTACGTGTCAGAAAGGTACACACAGTGATACACAGACACATGTGCAAACATATACAGAGGGACACACAGTGATAGACAGAGACGCATGCAACACACATACATACACACACATGCACTGACATACACAAACAGAACATACATACAGTGTGAGCAGTGTAAGTAACATACCTCCTAACATTTCAAATGGCCAAAGAGGGGCACTTGTGTTTTAAGTGGTGTTAATGGGGGCGTGGCTGATGGTGTATTTTAGAGAATTTTTAACCCTTTGAGTGCCAGGGGGTAAGCAATGCATTGCATACCCCTCTGGCATTGAAATGGTTAAGTTACTCTTTCTGTAAGTGAATGATTTAGAAGAAGATGAAAGTATTTTATACACAGACTAATTTATAAGATATATACAGAAGTTTATACCCACATTACTGTGGGTTTTATTGATGTGGAGCAATCTGATACACTGGTAAATACACCACACAGTGTGATCTCCTAAACAGAGGAGCAGAGGGATTTGGGTGTCAAACAGGGACTGTGCCTCCTGTACTGTATAGTGCCAGTCCTTATACACAGACACATGCAGACTGTATACTATACAGCAGAGGTTCTCAACCTGTGCCTTCAGTGGCCACTAACTCACCTGTGCTCTTAAAAGGAAATTCTAAAATCCTGGCCTGTTAATAGCCACTGAGAGCACAGGTTGAGAACCACTGCTATACAGTGCCAGACCATTGTATAGAATATTTAACCCTTTGAGTGCCAGGGAGGTAAGCAATGCATTGCATCCCCTTTGGCAATGAAATGGCTAAGTTACTCTTTGTGTAAGTGAATGATTTAGATGAAGATGAAAGTATTTTTTACACAGACTAACAGATATATACAGAAGTATATACGCACATTACTGTGGGTTTTATTGATGTGGAGCAATCTGATACACTGGTATATACACCACACGGTGTGATCTCCTAAATAGAGGAGCAGAGGGATTTGGGTCTCAAACAGGGACTGTCCCTCCTATACTGTATAGTGACAGTCCTTATACACAGACACAGGCAGACTGTATACTATACAATGCCAGACCATATATAAATAGTTTGTCATACATGCTATACAGTGAGCTGTGTACAGCATGGAGATGATTGCAGGAACTGGCACCTCTACTTACAGACAGACTAACAAACAATCTGCTGTCTTTCTCTCTCTTTGTGCAATATATAAATACAGTCACAACCATGTCTCTGCCATCTAACAGCTCAGCTGAAACCCTGCTCTGCACTGCCTGATCATGTCTTTGCCGCTGTTCCAGTTTCCCAGCTTCTCTGTGCTAGCAAGTCAGCTCCCCAGCATCCTGCCTGCTGATTGGTTAGAAATAGGCTAACTTGTAGTAATTGGCAGGGCTGTGCAGGGCCACAGACAGGGAATGAAGAAGCTGCAAATGAGTGGTTTATTGTAGCGAGCCTATAACCTTGTATCTATGTGCTGGGAACCCTGATGCATAATACAGATTTGGACCATGGTCTTCCAGCTGTAGCTTGAACATAGTTCCCATCATCCTCAGTTGCTCAGCGTGCATCTCTGTATGAGTGTGTGTATATGTGTGTATGTGTGTGTCTGTGGTGTAGGAGCGAGTGGCAGTCATTTTTTGTTTTCAGACTTAGATAGTGGCGGGCAGGCTGGATAGTGGGGGCGGGCCAAAAAGCACACCCCTATTGAATCACCCAATGGGAGTAGTAACTCCACCGTACTGCCACCCCTGGGTGTGTTTTGCCAGGCACAAAGTCTATATATATAAAGGTATACTCAGCCAACACTGGAGCAGACAGCACTCAACTGATATTAAAGCAGAAGAGAAAATTTATTCCATGTTTCTATAACATCAAATGTATACGGTCCACACAGGGACCTTCATCATGGAAACAACAGAGTGGAAAACTAAGCAATAAATACCTAAATATGTCCCACAACATCTAATCCTGTTTGACTGCACACCAACCTCAAGCCACGTGCGACGTCTGAACCGGGAACCGGTGAGTGATGTCACAACGCGGTGGGGGTTAAAGTGCAGTACACATCAGGAAAAAACAAAATAAGTATACCATATCTAAATCTCAAAAGTTAGAAATAAAGCCAAAAGGAATAAAGAAAAATGTGAAAGAGATAAATCATCTTACTGATGCTGACACAGACCAGCCGGCAGCATCAGCACCACCGAGTCGGAACTACAACACATTGCAGCGCAGTGCTGAGAGGCTGTAAGCATCAGACCAACAGCAAGATAATACAAGTAAAACATTAAAAATAGTAAAAACAATACACAGGGCCTGAGCGAGGCTGTGCCCCAAAAGATGTCCCAATGACCGAACTTCGGTACACCACAACGTCTCCCAGCCCATAACCCCAGGCGAACCCAGTCAACCCGAGTGTAAACAAACCAAATAAAATCAAATAAGGCAGCATCAAGACAATAAGAATCCCATAATAGAGTAGATAAGCACATTCTAACAGAAAGAACACTTAGTGTGCTAACAAGGAAAGCCTCTAGGAGTCTGGCACATCGTATACAGCAAAAATCACATATGCATACCTGGGAACTTCCAATTGAGGGCTTCCCGGAGGGGAGTCCTCTGTTCAGCAGGGGGTGACAATAATGACGCTAATCGTGTCAAAAAGGGGCTGTGCTTGACAAGAGTGGGGGGGGGGGGCTTAAAGGTGTCACGCAGAAGGCTGGGGAAGGAGGAACAGTGGGAGAAAAAGGCAGATGTGGGCAGAGTTTCAACAGAAACTCCCCAAATCCGGAGGAATCAGCCTCTGCCCCGGAGACCCGGTAAAGCTCTGTCAGAACCGGAGTCTCCGGGCAAATCCTGAGAGTTCCCAGGTATGGACATAAGACATGTATCGAATCAAAAGAAATATTGTAACAGCGAGAAAATAAAAGCATGTGTCAGGCATCCACAATTAAGTCACACACCGTAACGCCCCGCCCATGGTCCGCTTATACCAAACCCTAGCTAAAGTAAAACTACTAATATATATAGACTATGAATACAGTTCATATATGTCCCAAAGCTGCAATATTAATAGCACATATCATCCAAGATAGCTCTACAATGGCTCAAAAACAATGCGGCACTACGTAGTCATCCATAGAAATATACTGTTAAGAGTGTAAACGTTTAATTGTAAAAGGACCCATACTGTAGGGAATATTTGCTTAAAGGGATAGTAATGTTTCATAATAAAAGCAGCTCTAATTAATCATCATAGTATTTGGACTTTGGAGAGCGTTATTTCAATTCTGTCAGAGTTGTACTTCAAGAGTAATTCAATGATAAAGTATCCCCCTCCCGCCCCTTTTACTGATATAACACTGCTCAGCCAGATCAGAAGGGAGGTGCCCAGGTAGATTGCAAAGAGGGACAATCTTCAATTAAGATAAGGGAAAAACCTGAAAAACTTGTCAAGGGGGGCAGGTGTAACGATTTTCTGACACTCAGACCAGGGTATAAAGTAAAAACACAGTTTATTGTATCAAGAATGTAATACAATGCCCCTAGGGGCCAGCACAGGAACAACAGTAATGGCAAACACAGACAAAGTGAATGCAATACAGCAATAGAATAATGGGCAATGAATAGATGGGGAATAACCCCTAAGGGTTAACAAGTGCAAGAGGAGAAACTCAGTCCTAGTTTGGCCAACGCCCAGGATATATAGCAGTCTCTGGAACACAGTCCTTGAGTAGCAAAGCTGGAGTAAAGTGTCTGCACTGAATTCACTCTCAAGTTGGACTAGGAAGGCACACAAGTGCCAGAGCTGAGCCCATACCACCGCCATGGGCTATAGAGAAATGCTTTTGCCAAGCCCTTAACTGAGAGTAGGAGTTAACCCTGCGTGCGCCCAATGGATAGTGCCCTGACACCCCTTGGATGTCAATACTGATAGCGACTGCACAAGCTACTAAGAGCCGAAGCACTGGATAGTGCAAATGGATAGCGTACCCTCTGAACGTATGTAGGCCGGAGCCAGGACACCCCTCCGGTGCCGTACGTAACTTTCCCAGCAAGAGCGAACGGATACCAGCGCCGACTGGCGCGGTCACAGTGCACACCGAACACCGGACAGGCAATGCTCTGCAGAAGGTAGTGAGGAGTATCAGAGGTACTAGCGTAGCGGCTCTAACGGATAACCGTATGATTGGCAAGATAACAGAGGCACAAGACCGGAGACTACAAGGCCCTGCAGGGGTTAACAGGTTCTGTACAGGAGAGACAGCAGCAACAGCGGATGGCAAAGCAACCTCAATCTCAGCTAGAGCAGTGAGAAGAACAGTGAGTAACTAACTGATCAGAATGTCGCGGGAGCGACCGAAGCAATGCAGGAGCACTGGAACAGCAGGCTGGAACAGGGCGATAACCAGAACCGGAGCACAGCAGGAACAACAGCCGAAGAACAGGATCAATCACGGAGCAGGGTCGTCAACCAGAGCCGGATCATACACGGAGCAGGATCATCAGCCAGAACTGGGTCAATCACGGAGCAGAGTCGTCAACCAGAGCCGGGTCACAGACGGAGCAGGATCATCAGCCGGAACCGGGTCAATCACGGAGCAGAGTCGTCAACCAGAGCCGGGTCATACACGGAGCAGGAGCAGCAGAAGAGTCAGACAAGCCGGGTCGGTACACAGGAGATACTGGAACACAGCAACAAGGCTCAGATACTGGAACACCACGAAAGGGCAAATCACAAGTGCCCAAGCTCCAGTGTATAAAGGCACATCCTGGGCGGGCCAATCTGCATCCTCCAATGCACAGGTAATTCAGCCAAGATTGACAGAATAGCACGGGAACCGTGATAGTACCCCCCTCTCAAAGACCCCCTCCCCTGCCGGAGGGTCTTGGTTTCTGAGGATATTTAGAGTGAAAGTTGCGCAACAATCGTGGAGCATGGAGGTCCTTGTGGTCAACCCAAGAGCGCTCCTCAGGCCCATATCCTCTCCAGTGGACCAAATATTGCAACTTGCCTCTAAATCTCCTGGAGTCAATAATGCTCTGAACTTCGTATTCCTCTTGGCCCTGCACATCCACCGGCCCAGGAACCACCGGAGTGGTAGTATAACGATTGCAAACCAAGGGCTTTAATAATGACACATGGAACACATTGTGAATACGCATAGTATTAGGAAGTTCCAAAGCGTATGCCACAGGATTGATTTTGCGAATAATTTTGAACGGCCCAATGGACCGGGGGGGCCAGTTTGTTCGAAGGCACTTTCAGGTTGAGATTCTTGGAGGAAAGCCATACCCTATCCCCAACCTGGAAGGAGACCGCTGGCAGCCGTCTGCGATTGGCATGCCGCTGATGTCTGTGGAAGGACTGACTGAGGGACCTTTGTACCTGTGCCCAAGTGGAGCGGAGCTGCTCCATGTGCTCATCCAGAGCCAGAATCTGCTGGGACTGAAATGAGTCTGGGAGTAGACAGGGCTGGAACCCATAATTAACAAGGAATGGAGAGCTCCCAGATGATGAATTAACCGCGCAGTTCCTGGCGAACTCTGCCCACGGCAACAGGTCAGCCCAGTTATCATGATGATCAGTCACAAAGCAGCATAAAAACTGCTCCAATCCCTGATTGGCACGCTCAGCGGCCCCGTTGGTCTGGGGATGGTAGGCGGAGGAGAAGGATAATTGAATGCCCATCTGGCCACAGAATGCCCTCCAGAATCTCGACACGAATTGACACAATCATTCTGGGCACCCCGTGCAAGCGGAATACTTCTCTGGCAAAAATTAATGCCAATTCCTGGGCCGAAGGAAGGCCAGAGAGGGGCACGAAATGATCCATCTTAGAGAATCTATCTACCACCATCAGGATAAACGTATAGCCCTTGGAACTCGGCAGCTCTCCCAAAAAATCAATAGAAATATGGGACCATGGACGATCACCATTTGGCACAGGTTGGAGCAGACCCACTGGGAGATGTCTGGAAGTTTTGGCACGGGCACAGATGGCGCAAGCAGCCGTGAATGCAGAGCAGTCAGCTTTCAGGGAGGGCCACCAGAATGTTCGTGATAGTGACCATGCCAACTGATCTCTGCCAATGTGCCCAGCTGCCTTAGATGAGTGGTAGGTCTCAAGTAATCGGGTACGAAAGGGTTCGTCCACAAAGCAGCTGCCAACTGGGGTTTCAGGAGGTGCCCGAGCTTGTGACGCCAATATTTGCTCTCCCAGTGGCAAGGTGATGCTGGCAAGAATAGTAGCCAGAATCCTGTCTGGCTGAATTATAGGATCCGGGGCCTCATCCCTCTCAATGTCTGTGCAGAATTGTCTAGAAAGAGCATCCGCCCTAATGTTTTTGGACCCTGGCAAGTATGATACTATGAAATTAAATCTGGACAGAAATAGGGCCTGGCGAGATGACAGCCTTTTGGCCTCGGATAGGTAAATCAAGTTCTTGTGGTCTGTGAGGATCAACACTGGCGCTCTAGTGCCCTCCAGAAGATGTCGCCATTCTTTTAATGCCAAGGTGATAGCCAACAGTTCCCTATCACCAATTTCGTAATGGCTTTGGGCACTAGACAGTTTTTTGGAAAAGAACCCACATGGCCTCAGGTTACCCCCTTCCTTGGGGTGTTGGGAGAGAACTGCCCCTACCCCAACTTCGGAGGCATCAACCTCTAGCGTAAACGGCAGGGTGGGATTAGGGTGGGATAGTATAGGAGCGGATGCAAGTGCCTTTTTGAGGGTTTCAAAGGCTATTTCAGCTGCCTCAGACCATTGAGAGGGATTTGCGCCCTTATGCGTAAGGTCAGAGAGAGGTTTTGTAATGGTAGAAAAGTTCTGAATAAACTTTCTGTAATAGTTGGCAAAGCCCAGGAACCTTTGGATAGCTTTTAACCCCTTGGGTCGTGGCCATTGCAGAACTGCAGCCAACTTCTCTTGGTCCATAGCTATGCCATCCTTAGATATAACAAAACCCAAAAAGGGTACTTGGGAGCGATGAAATTCACATTTTTCTAGTTTGCAGAACAATTTGTTCTTGCGTAATCGAATCAATACCTCCGAAACATCCTGGATGTGCTGGGTTAAATTAGCAGAATGGATCAATATATCATCCAGGTACACCACCACACAAGACTGTAGCATGTTGCGGAGGATATCGTTTATGAACTCCTGAAATACGGCAGGTGCATTACATAACCCAAATGGCATAACTAGATATTCGTAGTGGCCTGACCTAGTATTGAATGCCGTCTTCCACTCATCACCGGCCCTTATCCTTATTAGATTGTAGTCAGCACGAAGATCGAGTTTCGTAAAGATAGAGGAGCCTTTCAACCTGTCAAATAACTCTGTGATGAGCGGAATGGGGTAAGCATTCTTGGCAATCAACTTATTGAGTCCACGGTAGTCAATACACGGTCGTAATTCGCCACTTTTCTTTTTCACGAAAAAGAACCCTGCACCTGCCGGAGAGGATGATTTACGAATAATCCCTCGTCTGAGGGCATCCTCAATGTATTCCTCCATGGCCCTAGTTTCTTCACCGGACAATGGGTATGTCCTACCCCTTGGTGGTACGACTCCTGGGGGCAAATCAATAGCGCAATCATATGGCCGATGCTGCGGTAATGCGCTATCCTCACCCTTACTGAATACGTCACTGAACTTGCTGTATTCAGCTGGCACAGAAGGAGAGGTACACATAATCTTGACTGGGTGAGATAGACAGTGACCAGTGCAGTACTCAGACCAAGACTTAATCTCACATCTTTGCCAGTCAAGCTGGGGATTGTGCAGCAACAACCAAGGGTACCCCAGAATGACCGCATGATGGGGTGAATGTATAATTTGGAAATGTACCCCCTCTTTGTGGAGGACCCCAATGGCCATAGTGATGAGAGTAGTCTCCATGGTGATAAGTGCTGGTTCTAGGGGTCTGCCATCAATAGCCTCAATGGCTAGCGGAGTATCTCTTTTAGACAGCGGAATATTGTGTCTTTCAGCAAATGCCCGGTCCATGAAATAGCCTGCTGCGCCAGAATCTACCAGGGCTAGTACCTCCACAGCTTGATCACCCAGGAGAAAACTCACCGATATGGTGGGTTTCGTGGAACAAGGATCTGAGGACGACTGTACACCACCTAGGGCCTGTCCCCCAAGGTACCCTAGGTGCGTGCGTTTCCCGGATGTACCGGACATGTGCGTAGTAAATGCCCATTTTTACCACAATATAAACATAACCCTTGTCTTTTGCGGTAAGCCCTCTCCTCCTTAGATAACCTAGTAAAGCCAATCTGCATAGGCTCCCCTGTTTCAGGTACCCCGTCAGGAGGAATGGGAGGAGAGGGTGGGTTAAAAGACCTCTCGTGCCCATGGGTCTTGGAACTAGCCCTCTTTGCCAAGCGCCTTTCGCGCATGCGGGTGTCAATGAGTATCACATAATCTATGTACTCATCTAGGTCAGTCGGTACCTCCCTGGCAGCAATCTCATCCTTGATGGAATCGGATAGGCCTTGTGAAAAGGCTGCCAGGAGTGCCTCATTATTCCAGGCCACTTCTGCAGCTAAAATATGAAATTCTATAGCATAGTCGGCCACAGTGCGATCGCCCATCTGTATTACCATCAATTTCTTTGCCGCTGAGGTGGCTCGCCCTGGTGTCTTGAATACTCTGCGAAACTGTCTGACAAATTCGTTAAGAGTACAGGGTTTAGCCTGCTCCCATAAAGGATTAGCCCATGCCAGAGCTTTACCAGTTAACAGAGATATCATGAACCCCACTTTGCTACGGTCATTCGGAAAAGCATAGGGGGTGAGTTCTAAGAATATCTCTAGTTGGTTAAGGAAAGATCTGCACAGTGTGGGTTCGCCACCATATCTTAGCGGTAACGGCGCCGCCGCTGTGAGACTTCTAGAGGGAGCCAATAATTGCCCAGTAACATTGTCCGGTGTCATGACTGGGGGGACCACCGGATTTTGATTCGGTTTCTCGAGATGTACCGTACGTTCAAGCAAAGTTTGCGTGGCCAAAGCCAATTGATCTAGGCGTTGCTCGTGAACATCCATCCTCCAGTGGAGGTTCTGTGTATTACTGTCTGAGGTCATGGCCCTTTCGTACTGTAACGGTTTTCTGACACTCAGACCAGGATATAACGTAAAAACACAGTTTATTGTATCAAGAATGTAATACAATGCCCCTAGGGGCCAGCACAGGAATAACAGTAATGGCAAACACAGACAAAGTGAATGCAATACAGCAATAGAATAATGGGCAATGAATAGATGGGGAATAACCCCTAAGGGTTAACAAGTGCAAGAGGAGAAACTCAGTCCTAGTTTGGCCAACGCCCAGGATATATAGCAGTCTCTGGAACACAGTCCTTGAGTAGCAAAGCTGGAGTAAAGTGTCTGCACTGAATTCACTCTCAAGTTGGACTAGGAAGGCACACAAGTGCCAGAGCTGAGCCCATACCACCGCCGTGGGCTATAGAGAAATGCTTTTGCCAAGCCCTTAACTGAGAGTAGGAGTTAACCCTGCGTGCGCCCAATGGATAGTGCCCTGACACCCCTTGCATGTCAATACTGACAGCAACTGAACAAGCTACTAAGAGCCGAAGCACTGGATAGTGCAAATGGATAGCGTACCCTCTGAACGTATGTAGGCCGGAGCCAGGACACCCCTCCGGTGCCATACGTAACTTTCCCAGCAAGAGCAAACGGATACCAGCGCCGACTGGCGCGGTCACGGTGCACACCGAACACCGGACAGGCAATGTTCTGCAGAAGGTAGTGAGGAGTATCAGAGGTACTAGCGTAGCGGCTCTAACGGATAACCGTATGCTTGGCAAGATAACAGAGGCACAAGACCGGAGACTACAAGGCCCTGCAGGGGTTAACAGGTTCTGTACAGGAGAGACAGCAGCAACAGCGGATGGCAAAGCAACCTCAATTTCAGCTAGAGCAGTGAGAAGAACAGTGAGTAACTAACTGATCAGAATGTCGCGGGAGAGACCGAAGCAATGCAGGAGCACTGGAATAGCAGGCTGGAATAGGGCGATAACCGGAACCGGAGCACAGCAGGAACAACAACCGAAGAACAGGATCAATCACTGAGCAGGGTCGTCAACCAGAGCCGGGTCATACACGAAGCAGGATCATCAGCCAGAACCGGGTCAATCACGGAGCAGAGTCGTCAACCAGAGCCGGGTCACACACGGAGCAGGATCATCAGCCGGAACCGGGTCAATCATGGAGCAGAGTCGTCAACCAGAGCCGGGTCATACACGGAGCAGGATCAGCAGAAGAGTCAGACAAGCCGGGTCGGTACACAGGAGATACTGGAACACAGCAACAAGGCGCAGATACTGGAACACCACGAAAGGGCAAATCACAAGTGCCCAAGCTCCAGTGTATAAAGGCACATCCTGGGCGGGCCAATCAGCATCCTCCAATGCACAGGTAATTCAGCCAAGATTGACAGAATAGCACGGGAACCGTGATAGCAGGGCTTTCATTGTTCTCATAGGAAGAAGATTGTCCCCTGCTGTTATCTGTCTGGTCTATGGACAGGATTCCACATCTGAGAAGAGATGGCTTACACTAGGTAAAAGGGGAGGGAGGGGAAACTTTGCTTGTGAATATCTCTCAAACCATAAAGGTTTGAGAGATAAGACTTATATTGTTCTTCATGTTTTTTTAATGTCTACAAAATGAAGTAAAGATAAAATGAAGTATTACTATCTATTTAATGTTAATCACCGCCCATGAGTCAATTCATATGTGAATAAACATTAGTCCCGTAGATCAAGGTGGACACTGATAGCTAAAGATCCAAAAGGAGAAAAGCACTATTCAATAGCGTATGACAGTTCATATAGGGCACAATATAAGTATGATGTAGCAATACTCACAAACAATGACCGGCCGGCAGATGTAAACATAGTGAAGGGACTTCATTCTCATAGGGAAGGCACTGCTCAATAGCGTACAGAGTTCCAAGGTCAAATGCAGTATGGTAATTCCCCACCTAAATTATCCAGCAGGCGACTGAGGAATGGTCTTGATGATGAAAACTTCACTCTAGTAGGGAAGGCTAGGTGTAGAACCTCATGATCTCTTCACACATGGGGTTCACCTTCAATATGTACCAATCCCAAGACATCAAAGGAACTAGTTCAGCTGAAGTTTGCAGTTTAGACCTTTAGGATGAAGTGTGTTTAGTTCATAAATCATCCACTCCTCTGTTTGAAAAAGTAATTGGTGGCGATTGCCTCCCCTATTTGGGGTCTTAACTTGAATAATTGGCATACATCTAAATTCACTTATACCATGATTCTCTGTAGTTAAATGTCTTGCCACTGGTTGCTTAGCATTTTCCCTTGCCTCCAAAGTACCTTCCAAGGCTTTTCTGATTGTACATTTATGGTTGTTATTCCTCTCTTTCAAGCTGGTAATAGTCTTTCCAACATAAAACAATCTACATGGCCTGTGATAATATAGACTACGAAACGGCTCTAGCAGTCTAAATAGTCCTTGATATGATACATTTTTCCTGTATGGGGGTGTGAGTACATTTTGAAAGCAATCACATTTCCGCAATTAGGGCAGACTCTACATTTATGAACACCATTGGGATGCTTAAAGGGATAGTAATACTTCGTTTTATCTTTATTTTATTTTGTAGGCATTAAAAAAACATGAAGAGCGATATAAGTCTTCTCTCTCAAACCTTTATGGTTTGAGAGATATTCACAAGCAAAGTTTCCCCTCCCGCCCCTTTTACCTAGTGTAAGCCATCTCTTCTCAGATGTGGAATCCAGTCCATAGACCAGACAGATAACAGAAGGGGACAATCTTCTTCCTATGAGAACTATGAAAATCTGCCCCCCATGACATGTTTTTTAGGTTTTTCCCTTATCTTAATTGAAGATTGTCCCTCTCTGCTGTCTAACTGGGCACCTCCCTTCTGATCTGGATGAGCAATGTTACATCAGTAAAAGGGGCGGGAGGGGGATACTTTGTCATTGAATTACTCTTGAACTATAACTCTGACAGTATTGAAATAACACTCTCCAAAGTCCAAATACTATGATGATTAATTAGAGTGGCTTTTATTATGAAACATTACTATCCCTTTAAGCTAACTCTTGGTGTTTGTATATTTATTCACTGAATATGCCTGTACCAACAAATCCCAGAGGTTTTTACCCCTGCAGTAAGAAAACAAAGGGGGGTCACTAAAAGATTGGCCAAGTCTGGGGTCTCCCACCAGAACAGGCCAAAACCTCAACACTGTGTTCTTGATGCTGCGGGAAACAGTAGTGTAGATTGTCTGTATGCATTATTATGCATTATTTTTGTGCAGTTTTTGATTTCTTTCTAAGAACTTAGTAATTGTGGGATGGCAGTACAAAGTGGAAGAACTGTATAACATTATTATTTCATGCCATCATTTGTGGAGGTGGTGATGGTGGGCACTCTACGGCTCTTGTCATCTCGAAAAAACTCCTCTACAGCAGGAGCAGAAATTCTTGGCACACTCTCCGACACATCAACATCATTTCTATTATGTACCCCAGAGACCCAGGAATGTTTAGGATTGCTTTTGCTGCTGCTAACTGTGGCACATCTGTAACATAGTTGATGAGACTGTCCAGCCTATGCCAAATCATCCCTTTTGATCCAGAGGAAAGTAACAAAATAAACATTGAAGCCATTTCCAATTTAGCCCCAAGTAGGTAAAAAAATTCCTTCTTGACTCCAAGTAGCAGTCAGATATTTCCCTGGATCAACATCCTATCTGCTTTAAAGCCAACTGGCATAATTCTCAATATTGTTCTGTGCTAGATAGTTATCCATTACTTTTTTTTTAAAGTGGATACAGTATTTGAAAGTACAAAATTCCAAGGCAAACAATTCCATAACTTTACTACCCTTATTGTAAACAATCCCTGGCTTTGTTTTGTGCTGCAGTTGGAATGTCATTGAGGAGGTGCCTAGGTGCGAGCCTGCTTTCCCCCTGCTCACATGCTTCTTACACAGACAACAGGTAGCGACATGCTTAGTTTTTGGATCGTGAGTAAAGTATCTCCAAACTGCGGACTTCATAGACTGCAGGGTTCCTGAGAGGCTGCTACTACTACTACTGAGGGTAGATGTTTCTGAAATTGTACTACTAATAAGTGTCACAACTGCTGCACTTCCAATAGCAGAATAGGCACTCAACATTGCTAAAGCTGTGGAGGCTGATAATCTGTATTGTTGCTGGTTACTCAGCACTATTAATGTATGTGGCTGAGTGGGACTTAGACTTGGAAGCAGTGATGATGCTGATGATGAGTATTTTTTACCATCTTTGCTTCTCCGAGGTCAGACTTTCCCATTGTTTTTTCAGACAGTTTATAGACAGGCACAGTGCTCCTTTACAGTGGTGGAAGATCGAGCCTTTGCCTTTCCGCTCACTTTCTGAACATGTCATTATTTCTTTTACCCTCAACTTAATCCATATCTGAAGAAGAGGCGGATGCCGGATAAATATATTCTAGAACTACATCAGCATCATCATCATCATCAGTAATTAGGTCATCCTCATCATCGTCCGCCTCTTCTTCTCCACTACTTTTATATTATTCCAGGCTTTTATAAGTCTTAAACAATTTCTTTTTTACTTTTGCCCTTAGAGGGATTTTAACAACCTTTGCTGCTATGTTCAGGACAGTTGTTTTTGAGTTTATTTGTCTCACTATCAGATGCAGCAGTTAGTTGAGCTGCTACAGCTTCTTCCACCATAGCATCAACACTAGAATGTGACTTGTCTTTATAGACTGGCACAGTGCTCCTTTACAGTGGTGGAAGATCGAGCCTTTGCCTTTCCGCCCACTTTCTGATCATGTCATTATTTCTTTTACCTTCAACTTAATCCATATCTGAAGAAGAGTAGGATGCCGGAGATATATATTCTAAAACTACATCATCATCATCATTAGTAATTAAGTCATCCTCAGCATCGTCCACCACTTCTTCTCCACTACTTTTATATTCCTCTAGGATTTTTAAAGTATCAGACAATTTCTCCCAGGTCTCACTGCATTACTAAGAACCACGTGGGAGCTTGAGTTCCAGACAGAGGTCTGTGCCGAATGACCACCGCTAGACCACCAGGGACTCGAGGTAGGAGGAGGGGGGCGGTCAGTAGGGGCATTGTGGAGAATGAGGGGCATTGTGATGGGGGCATTGTGGAGAATGAGGGGCATTGTGGAGAATGAGGGGCATTGTGGAAGGGGCATTGTGGAGAATGAGGGGCATTGTGGAGAATGAGGGGCATTGTGGAAGGGGCATTGTGGAGAATGAGGGGCATTGTGGAAGGGGCATTGTGGAGAATGAGGGGCATTGTGATGAGGGCATTGTGGAGATTGAGGGGCATTGTGATGGGGGCATTGTGGAGATTGAGGGGCAATATGGAGATGGGGGCATTGTGGGAGGGGCAATATGGAGATGGGGGCATTGTGGAAGGGGCAATGTGGAGAAAGAGGGGCAATGTGGAAGGGGCATTGTGGAGAATGAGGGGCATTGTGATGGGGGCATTGTGGAGAAAGAGGGGCATTGTGATGGAGGCATTGTTGAAGGGGCAATGTGGAAGGGGCAATATGGAGAAAGAGGGGCAATGTGGAAGGGGCAATGTAGAGATGGAGGCATTGTGGAAGGGACAATATGGAGGTGGCCAATGTGGTTGAGGGGGGCCAATGTGGTCAGGGGGGCCCATGGCAATTCTTGCACCAGGGTCGGTGGCTTCTAGTTACGTCTCTGGTTCTGGCCATATCTTCTCTCTCACTTGTAACTTCATTATATCTGCTGGAGGGATGTATTCTAAATCTACCTCATCATCATCAGTAATTAGGTCATCCTCAGCATTGCCCACTGTTTCCTCCCCACTACTTTTACATTCCACTAGGCTTTTACCAGTCTCAAACAATTTCTTTTTAATTTCCCTCCTTTGAGGGATATTCATAACATTTGCTGCTACTTTCACGACAGGTGTTTTTGTGCTTGTTTGTCTCTGTCAGCTGCAGCAGTAGGTTGAGGTGCTACACCTTCTCTTGCACTGTGCCATCAGCACTGGAATGTGACTCCTTGTTCTCTTCAGTGTTTTTAGATGGTTTATTAATAGCACTGGTGGTGGGGGTGGAACTTTTGGTGGGACGCTGACAAACTGGGATGCGCCCACGTGATGATTATACTGTGTCTGTCAGTGTGTGCCAGGATGCACTCATGTGGTGATATTTATACTGTGTTTGTCAGTGTGTGCCAGGATGTGCCCATGTGGTGGTATTTATACAGTGTGTGTGTGTGCCAGGATATGCCCATGTGGTGGTATTTATACAGTGTGTGTGTGTCAGTGTGTGCCAGGATGTGCCCATGTAATGATATTTATACAGTGTGTGTGTGTCATTGTGTGCCAGGATGTGCCCATGTAATGATATTTATACAGTGTGTGTGTTAGTGTGTGCCAGGATGTGCCCATGTGATGATATTTATGCTGTGTGTCAGTGTGTGTCAGGATGTGCCCATGTGATGATATTTATGCTGTGTGTCAGTGTGTGTCAGGATGTGCCCATGTGATGATATTTATGCTGTATGTTAGTGTGTGCTAGGATGTGCCCATGTGATGATATTTATACTGTGTGTCAGGATGTGCCCATGTGATGATATTTATGCTGTGTGTCAGGATGTGCCCATGTGATGATATTTATGCTGTGTGTTAGTGTGTGTCAGGATGTGCCCATGTGATGATATTTATGCTGTGTGTCAGGATGTGCCCATGTGATGATATTTATGCTGTGTGTTAGTGTGTGCTAGGATGTGCCCATGTGATGATATTTATACTGTGTGTGTCAGTGTGTGTCACGATGTGCCCATGTGATGATATTTATACTGTGTGTCAGTGTGTGTCAGGATGTGCCCATGTGATGATATTTATACTGTGTGTGTCAGTGTGTGTCAGGATGTGCCCATGTGATGATATTTATGCTGTATGTTAGTGTGTGTCAGGATGTGCCCATGTGATGATATTTATGCTGTGTGTGTCAGTGTGTGTCACGATGTGCCCATGTGATGATATTTATGCTGTGTGTGTCAGTGTGTGTCAGGATGTGCCCATGTGATGATATTTATGCTGTGTGTGTCAGTGTGTGTCAGGATGTGCCCATGTGATGATATTTGTGCTGTGTGTCAGTGTGTGTCAGGATGTGCCCATGTGATGATATTTATGCTGTGTGTGTCAGTGTGTGTGTCAGGATGTGCCCATGTGATGATATTTATGCTGTATGTTAGTGTGTGCTAGGATGTGCCCATGTGATGATATTTATGCTGTGTGTCAGGATGTGCCCATGTGATGATATTTATGCTGTGTGTTAGTGTGTGCTAGGATGTGCCCATGTGATGATATTTATACTGTGTGTGTCAGTGTGTGTCACGATGTGCCCATGTGATGATATTTATACTGTGTGTCAGTGTGTGTCAGGATGTGCCCATGTGATGATATTTATGCTGTGTGTGTCAGTGTGTGTCAGGATGTGCCCATGTGATGATATTTATACTGTGTGTGTCAGTGTGTGTCAGGATGTGCCCATGTGATGATATTTATGCTGTATGTTAGTGTGTGTCAGGATGTGCCCATGTGATGATATTTATGCTGTGTGTGTCAGTGTGTGTCACGATGTGCCCATGTGATGATATTTATGCTGTGTGTGTCAGTGTGTGTCAGGATGTGCCCATGTGATGATATTTATGCTGTGTGTGTCAGTGTGTGTCACGATGTGCCCATGTGATGATATTTGTGCTGTGTGTCAGTGTGTGTCAGGATGTGCCCATGTGATGATATTTATGCTGTGTGTCAGTGTGTGTGTCAGGATGTGCCCATGTGATGATATTTATGCTGTATGTTAGTGTGTGCTAGGATGTGCCCATGTGATGATATTTATACTATGTGTCAGGATGTGCCCATGTGATGATATTTATGCTGTGTGTTAGTGTGTGTCAGGATGTGCCCATGTGATGATATTTATGCTGTGTGTCAGGATGTGCCCATGTGATGATATTTATGCTGTGTGTTAGTGTGTGTCAGGATGTGCCCATGTGATGATATTTATGCTGTGTGTCAGGATGTGCCCATGTGATGATATTTATGCTGTGTGTCAGTGTGTGTCAGGATGTGCCCATGTGATGATATTTATGCTGTGTGTGTCAGTGTGTGTCACGATGTGCCCATGTGATGATATTTATGCTGTGTGTCAGTGTGTGTCAGGATGTGCCCATGTGATGATATTTATACTGTGTGTCAGTGTGTGTCAGGATGTGCCCATGTGATGATATTTATACTGTGTGTGTCAGTGTGTGTCAGGATGTGCCCATGTGATGATATTTATGCTGTATGTTAGTGTGTGTCACGATGTGCCCATGTGATGATATTTATGCTGTGTGTCAGTGTGTGTCAGGATGTGCCCATGTGATGATATTTATACTGTGTGTGTCAGTGTGTGTCAGGATGTGCCCATGTGATGATATTTATGCTGTATGTCAGTGTGTGTCACGATGTGCCCATGTGATGATATTTATGCTGTGTGTCAGTGTGTGTCAGGATGTGCCCATGTGATGATATTTATGCTGTGTGTCAGTGTGTGTCAGGATGTGCCCATGTAGTGATATTTATGCTGTGTGTTAGTGTGTGTCAGGATGTGCCCATGTGATGATATTTCTGCTGTGTGTTAGTGTGTGCTAGGATGTGCCCATGTGATGATATTTATACAGTGTGTGTGTTAGTGTGTGTCAGGATGTGCCCATGTGATGATATTTATGCTGTGTGTCAGTGTGTGTCAGGATGTGCCCATGTGATGATATTTATGCTGTGTGTTAGTGTGTGTCAGGATGTGCCCATGTGATGATATTTATACAGTGTGTGTGTTAGTGTGTGTCAGGATGTGCCCATGTGATGATATTTATACAGTGTGTGTGTCAGTGTGTGTCAGGATGTGCCCATGTGATGATATTTATGCTGTGTGTCAGTGTGTGTCAGGATGTGCCCATGTGATGATATTTATGCTGTGTGTCAGTGTGTGTCAGGATGTGCCCATGTGATGATATTTATGCTGTGTGTCAGTGTGTGTCAGGATGTGCCCATGTGATGATATTTATGCTGTATGTTAGTGTGTGCTAGGATGTGCCCATGTGATGATATTTATACTGTGTGTCAGGATGTGCCCATGTGATGATATTTATGCTGTGTGTCAGGATGTGCCCATGTGATGATATTTATGCTGTGTGTTAGTGTGTGTCAGGATGTGCCCATGTGATGATATTTATGCTGTGTGTCAGGATGTGCCCATGTGATGATATTTATGCTGTGTGTTAGTGTGTGCTAGGATGTGCCCATGTGATGATATTTATACTGTGTGTGTCAGTGTGTGTCACGATGTGCCCATGTGATGATATTTATACTGTGTGTCAGTGTGTGTCAGGATGTGCCCATGTGATGATATTTATACTGTGTGTGTCAGTGTGTGTCAGGATGTGCCCATGTGATGATATTTATGCTGTATGTTAGTGTGTGTCAGGATGTGCCCATGTGATGATATTTATGCTGTGTGTGTCAGTGTGTGTCACGATGTGCCCATGTGATGATATTTATGCTGTGTGTGTCAGTGTGTGTCAGGATGTGCCCATGTGATGATATTTATACTGTGTGTGTCAGTGTGTGTCAGGATGTGCCCATGTGATGATATTTATGCTGTATGTTAGTGTGTGTCAGGATGTGCCCATGTGATGATATTTATGCTGTGTGTCAGTGTGTGTGTCAGGATGTGCCCATGTGATGATATTTATGCTGTATGTTAGTGTGTGCTAGGATGTGCCCATGTGATGATATTTATACTATGTGTCAGGATGTGCCCATGTGATGATATTTATGCTGTGTGTTAGTGTGTGTCAGGATGTGCCCATGTGATGATATTTATGCTGTGTGTCAGGATGTGCCCATGTGATGATATTTATGCTGTGTGTTAGTGTGTGTCAGGATGTGCCCATGTGATGATATTTATGCTGTGTGTCAGGATGTGCCCATGTGATGATATTTATGCTGTGTGTCAGTGTGTGTCAGGATGTGCCCATGTGATGATATTTATGCTGTGTGTGTCAGTGTGTGTCACGATGTGCCCATGTGATGATATTTATGCTGTGTGTCAGTGTGTGTCAGGATGTGCCCATGTGATGATATTTATACTGTGTGTGTCAGTGTGTGTCAGGATGTGCCCATGTGATGATATTTATGCTGTATGTTAGTGTGTGTCACGATGTGCCCATGTGATGATATTTATGCTGTGTGTCAGTGTGTGTCAGGATGTGCCCATGTGATGATATTTATACTGTGTGTGTCAGTGTGTGTCAGGATGTGCCCATGTGATGATATTTATGCTGTATGTTAGTGTGTGTCACGATGTGCCCATGTGATGATATTTATGCTGTGTGTCAGTGTGTGTCAGGATGTGCCCATGTGATGATATTTATGCTGTGTGTCAGTGTGTGTCAGGATGTGCCCATGTAGTGATATTTATGCTGTGTGTTAGTGTGTGTCAGGATGTGCCCATGTGATGATATTTCTGCTGTGTGTTAGTGTGTGCTAGGATGTGCCCATGTGATGATATTTATACAGTGTGTGTGTTAGTGTGTGTCAGGATGTGCCCATGTGATGATATTTATGCTGTGTGTCAGTGTGTGTCAGGATGTGCCCATGTGATGATATTTATGCTGTGTGTTAGTGTGTGTCAGGATGTGCCCATGTGATGATATTTATACAGTGTATGTGTTAGTGTGTGTCAGGATGTGCCCATGTGATGATATTTATACAGTGTGTGTGTCAGTGTGTGTCAGGATGTGCCCATGTGATGATATTTATGCTGTGTGTCAGTGTGTGTCAGGATGTGCCCATGTAGTGATATTTCTGCTGTGTGTTAGTGTGTGCTAGGATGTGCCCATGTGATGATATTTATACTGTGTGTGTGTGAGTGTCAGTGTGTGCCAGGATGTGCCCATGTGATAATATTTATACTCTGTCAGTGCCAGGATATGCCCATGTGATGATATTCATACTGTGTGTGTGTGTGTGTTTGTGCCAGGATGTACCCATGTGGTGATATTTCTAATGTGTGTGTGTCAGGATGTGCCCATGTGATTATATTTATACTATGTGTGTGCTAGGATGTGCCCATGTGATGATATTTATACTGTGTGTGTGCCAGGATGTGCCCATGTGATGATATTTATACTGTGTGTGTCTGTGTCAGAATGTACCCATGTGATGATATTTATTCTGTGTTAGTGTGTTCCAGAATGTGCCCATGTGATGATATTTATACAGCATGTGTCAGTGCGCCAGGATGTGCCCATGTGGTGATATTTATACTGTATGTGTCTGTGTGCCAGGGAGCGCCCATGTAGTCATATTTATATTGTGTTTGTCAGTATGTGCCAGGATGTGCCCATGTGATGTTATTTATATTGTGTCAGCATATGCCAGGATATGCCCATGTGGTGATATTTATTCTGTGTTAGTATGTGCCAGGATGTGCCCATGTGGTGATATTTATTCTGTGTCCGTGTGTGCCAGAATGTGCCCATGTGGTGATATATATACTGTGTGTGTCAGGATGTGCCCATGTGATTATATTTATACTGTGTGTATCAGTGGATGTGCTAATGTGATAATATTTATGCTGTGTCAGTGTGTGCCAGGATGTGCCCATGTGATAATATTTATACTGTGTCAGTGTGTGCCAGGATGTGCCCATGTGATGATATTCATACTGTGTGTGTGTGTGCCAGGATGTGCCCATGTGGTGATATTTCTAATGTGTGCGTCAGGATATGCCCATGTGATGATATTTATACTATGTGTGTGGTAGGATGTGCCCATGTATGATATTTATACTGTGTGTGTGTCAGGATGTGCCCATGTGATGATATTTATACTGTGTGTGTCAGGATGTGCCCATGTGATGATATTTATACTGTGTGTGTCAGGATGTGCCCATGTGATGATATTTATACTATGTGTGTGGTAGGATGTGCCCATGTATGATATTTATATTGTGTGTGTCAGGATGTGCCCATGTGATGATATTTATACTGTGTGTGTGTCAGGATGTGCCCATGTGATGATATTTATACTGTGTGTGTGTCAGGATGTGCCCATGTGATGATATTTATACTGTGTGTGTGTCAGGATGTGCCCATGTGATGATATTTATACTATGTGTGTGGTAGGATGTGCCCATGTATGATATTTATACTGTGTGTGTCAGGATGTGCCCATGTGATGATATTTATACTGTGTGTGTGTCAGGATGTGCCCATGTGATGATATTTATACTGTGTGTGTCAGGATGTGCCCATGTGATGATATTTATACTGTGTGTGTCAGGATGTGCCCATGTATGATATTTATACTGTGTGTGTGTCAGGATGTGCCCATGTGATGATATTTATACTGTGTGTGTGTCAGGATGTGCCCATGTGATGATATTTATACTGTGTGTGTCAGGATGTGCCCATGTGATGATATTTATACTGTGTGTGTGTCAGGATGTGCCCATGTGATGATATTTATACTGTGCCCATGTGATGATATTTATACTGTGTGTGTCAGGATGTGCCCATGTGATGATATTTATACTGTGCCCATGTGATGATATTTATACTGTGTGTGTCAGGATGTGCCCATGTGATGATATTTATACTGTGTGTCTGTCAGGATGTGCCCATGTGATGATATTTATACTGTGTGTGTGTGTATCAGGATGTGCCCCCATATGATGATATATACTGTGTGTATGTGTCAGGATGTGCCCATGAGATAATATTTATACTGTGTGTGTCAGGATGTGCCCATGTGGTGATATTTATACTGTGTGTGTGTGTGTGTATCAGGATGTGCCCCCATATGATGATATATACTGTGTGTATGTGTCAGGATGTGCCCATGTGATGATATTTATACTGTGTGTGTCAGGATGTGCCCATGTGATATTTATAGTGTGTGTGTGTGTGTGCGCGCGCGCCAGGATGTACCCATGTGGTGATATTTATATCATGTCAGCATGTGCCAGGATGTGCCCATTTGATGTTATTTATATCATGTCAGTATATGCCAGAATGTGCCCATGTGGTGATATTTATTCTGTGTCCGTGTGTGCTAGAATGTGCCCATGTGGTGATATTTATACTGTTAGTGTGTGCCAGAATGTGCCCATGTGGTGATATTTATTCTGTGTCCGTGTGTGCCAGGATTTGCCCATGTGGTGATATTTATTCTGTTAGTGTGTGCCAGGATGTGCCCATGGGGTGATATTTATACTGTGTGTGTCAGTGCTCCAGGATGTGCCCATGTGGTGATATTTACACTGTGTGTGTCAGTGTGCCAGGGTGTGCCCATGTGGTGATTATACTGTGTATGTCAGTGGGTGCCAGGATATGCCCATGTGATATTTATACTGTGTGTCAGTGTGTGCCAGGTTGTAAACATGGTGATATTTATATTGTGCATGTCAGTGTGTGCCAGGATGTGCCCATTTGATGATATTTATACTGTGCGTGTGTGTAAATGTGTACCAGGATGAACCCATGTAATGATATTTATACTGTGTCTATGTGCCCATGTGGTTATATTATACTGTGTATGTCAGTGTGCCAGGATATGCCCATGTGGTGATATTTACACTGTGTGTGTCAGTGTGCCAGGGTGTGCCCATGTGGTGATTATACTGTGTATGTCAGTGGGTGCCAGGATGTGCCCATGTGATATTTATACTGTGTGTCAGTGTGTGCCAGGTTGTAAACATGGTGATATTTATATTGTGCATGTCAGTGTGTGCCAGGATGTGCCCATTTGAAGATATTTATACTGTGTGTGTGTGTAAATGTGTACCAGGATGAACCCATGTAATGATATTTATACTGTGTCTATGTGCCCATGTGGTTATATTATACTGTGTATGTCAGTGTGCCAGGATATGCCCATGAGTTGATATTGATACAGCGTATCAGTCTGTCAGGATCTGCCCATATGTTAGCATCTGTATATAGAAGTGGTAAGCTGTAGTGAGCCAAGGCTGTCCCACACGATATTGCCTATCCCTCATTCCCTACTTTACCAGGGTATGACTCATATCTCTGACACATGTCATTTACACTGTGTGCCAGTATATCCAGTACAATGTGCCTGGCATGTTGCCAGTCTCTGCCCATGTGCAGTCACTGGAGATCTTCTATTTATAACAGAAAGGTGTGGGTGGGCTAAATCTCCATGACTAATTTTCCAAAAACAAATTATTTTCTCTCCAATGCCACTGAATTAATATTGCTAATCTTTTATTTCATTTTTACTTACCAGCTTACATTAAAATAGGAAATTACATTTTGATTGTTTTTTAATCACAAAAACTGCTGGGAACAACAATTATATCATTATAATAGAATTAGATATACACGCTGACTCACAGAATAACCACAAAGTTGCACATGGATACCCGCATTCACGTACAAACTGCAAACACACACAAACTACACACACATAGTAAAGGGACAGTAATGTTCCATAAAAACTTGTTCTAGTTTTGTAGAGGACGAAAAAATAAGCTTAATGGTGCAAACCTTATCTCTCAAACCTCTACGGTTTGAGAGATATTCACATTGAAAGTTCCCTCTCCCTCACCTTTTCCTGACTTCAGCGTCTAGCTGACAGCAGGGGATCCCGGTCTGGGGATCAGACCGTGGCTCTGCAGCAGAGTTGAAATCGCTTCATTGCAAAAGAATTACTTCATTGGAAAGGTCTACAGAATGTGCTTGGTTTGCATGCACACTTTGTGGACCTTTCCAATGAAGTAATTCTTTTGCAATGAAGCGATTTCAGCTCTGCTGCAGAGCCTCCTCGTATCGAACGACACTGATCTCCTGCTGTCAGCTTTACAGCTGACATCAGGAGAAGAGGAGGGAGGGTGAACTTTCAATGCTTATATCTCTCAAACCATAGCAGTTTGAGAGATAGGGTTTGTGCTATTAAGCTTATTTTTTTGTCCTCTACAAAACTATAACAAGTTTTTATCAGACATTATTAACACTTTAATGCATATATTCTCACACATACACCAACACACAAACTACACACACACACACATATTAATGCATATACGCTCTCACATACACCAACACACAAATATTATTGCATATACTATCTCACTTACACCAACACACAAATATTATTGCATATACTATCTCACTTACACCAACACACACATATTATTGCATATACTCTCTCACTTACACCCACACACAAACTACACACACATATTAAAGCATATACTCTCACACACACACACACACCGATACACACAAACTACCACCACATACATCATACCTCCCAACAATTCAAATGGCCAAAGAGGGACACTTTTGGTTTAGGTGGTGTTTATGGGGGTGTGGCTGGTGGGCGGGGCATTACTGAGAATTTTTAGGTTATTTCAGACCTGTTGCCACCTCTTTGTGTAACTGAATAAATTATTTATAGCAACACTAAAGTATTTTATTTATACATACTAATTTATATTCACATATAATGAAGATTAACTACAGATTTATGTGCGTTTTATTGCTGTGGAGAAATGTGATACACACTATGCATTCTGTTCTCTAGAAAAGAGGGACAAAAGGGTCGAAAAGAGGGACAGAGGGATTTGGATCTGAAAAAGGGACTGTCCCTTCTAAAAGGGGATACTTGGGAGGTATGCATACATGCACTTACACCAAACCACACACACACACACACACATATTAATGCTTATAGTCACACACACACACAAACTACCCCACATACATGCACTTACACCAAACCCCCCCCCACACACATATTAATGCTTATAGTCACACACACACACAAACTACCCCACATACATGCACTTACACAAACACACATACACACAAACTACCCCACATACATGCACTTACATACACACACACACATATTAATGCATATACTCACAGACACACACAAACTACCCCACATACATACACTTACACATACACACATACACACACACACACACACACACACATATTAATGCATATACTCACGGACACAAAAAATACCCCACATACATGCACTCACACACACACAAACTACCCCACATACATGCACTTACACAAACACACATACACACACACACACACGCAAACTACCCCACATACATGCACTTACTCACACACACAAACTACCCCCGAATACATGCACTTACACACACACACAAACTAAACAGACACATATAGATACATATACTCACACACAAACTAAACAGGGACACACACACACACACACACACACACACACACACACATATATATATATATATATAGATATATATATATATAGATATATATATATAGATATAGATAAATACATTTACTAGAAAGCCATGTTGGAAAATCACCCAGAGAGCAAATTCATAAAAAATGCAATAATTAGTCAGAGAATTGTGCAAAATGAATTGAATTATTTAGTAGGACAGTGCCTGTGTACACTGATCTGAGGGTGGAATAAAACAGCTTTATGTAACCTCAAAATCATCTTAGTATGTTTTATCATGCACTACATAACTGGGACACATGCTGGAATTTCCTGAACAGAGATGTTTACCCTGTATGCTAGAGACATCTCTAGAATGCTATGCAGTTTTCGGTGTGTATGATGCCTCTTATATCAAACTAGCAATACTGACACGATTTTACCTAATGCAGTTAATAAATTAAATACTCCCCACCCAAAATATAATAAAAGTGGATTTACGTGTAGGTCTATTTTCCCCTGACATCCATGTAAACCTAGAAAGGAGACAATGTTCTTAATCCTTTCAGTGCCAGAGGGGTACGCAAAGCATTGGTTTGCAATGCATTGCATACCCCTCTGTCACTGAAAGGGTTAATGACTGGATTGTTGAAATTTCAGTGCTTAGCCCTTTCAGCTCCAAAACAGTGTACAACGCATTGCAAAGCACTGTGTTACATAACTCTCCATCAGTGAGTGTGAGTGAGTGAGGGTGAGAGACTATATGTGAGTGAGAGTGTATGTGTGAGTTTGTGTTGTGCTTGTGCATGTGTTTGTGGGGTGCATGTGTTTGAGGTGTGAGTGCGCGTGTTTGTATTGTGCATGTGTGTGTTTGTGGTGTGCGTGTTTGTGCACACATTTGTGCGCACTTGTTTGTGCGTGTGTGTTGTAGTGTATCTGTGTGTGTTGTAATGTATTGTGTTGTGGTGTGTTGTGTGTGTATTGCTTTATATCACTAGTGTAGCTACCTTTGCCCTCCCCTGGTGTATTGTGTGTTTTGTCTGTGTTGTGCATGTGTATTGCCTTGTGTGTTATCTGTGTTGTGCATGTGTGTTGTGCATGTGTGTTGTGTATTGTGTGCTTGTGTGTTGCATGTGTATTGTGCATTGTCTGTGGGTGTATTGTCTGTGTTGTGCATATGTATAGCTTTGTGTATTGTGTGTGTGTGCATGTGTTTATGTATTGCATGTGTGTTGTGCATGTGTGTTGTATGGTGTGTGTTTGTGACGTGCATTTTGTGAGGTTGATGTGCATGTGTGTGTATATTGTGTGTGTGTATATTGCATGTGTTGTGGGTCTGTGTATTGTGCATGTGTGTATTGTGAGTGTGTGTTGTGCTGTATTTGCGTATATGTGTTTTTTTGTGTGTGTTGTGTAGGTGTGTGTGTATTTTGTGTGTATTGCATGTGTGTTGTGTGTGTGCATTGCATGTGTATTGTGTGTGTTGTGCATGTGTGTTGTAATGCACTTTGTGTGTGTTGTATGTATTGTAGTGCATAATCTTGTGTGAGTGTGTGTTGTGAGTGTGTTGTGCGTGTTTGTGTGTGTTCTGCCTGTGTTTGAGCTTGTGCATGTGTTTGTGGGGTGCATGTCTTTGTGGTGTGCATGTGTGTGTGCGTATGTTTGTGCAAATGTCTTGTAGTGTATTGTGTACGTGTGTGTGTGTTGTAGTGTATTGCGTGTGTAATTTGTGTGTATCTATTTTGTGGGCATGTGACGTGTGTGGCGTCTCTGTCCGTGTAATTATTTTTTTAACCCTTTCGGCACCAGAGAGGTATTGCGTTGAACTCTGACACATCCAGTAATGGTGGCAGAGTTCAACACAATAACTCTCCTGCGCCGAAAGCATTAAGAAAATTACACTGACAGAGTGAAGCTCCAGAAATCACTGCTGCTGTCACATCAATGCCACTTATTACAGAGAGAGAGACAACTATGGGCAAAATGAGACATCCCAGCGATGCAGGAAAAGATTGTGGCCAGTGATATCCGCCTCCTGATACATACAGCAACATATAAGGAGGCGACATGAGAATCTTGCACTTTTTATGCATGGCGAGATTCTCATGTCGCCCTTTTAAGCAATGTGACATGCTGAAGGCGCCCTTTCGTATCAAGCACTTTTCAGTGTGACTTTAAAAGGGTCCCAAGTGCCAGGGGGTATGCAACGCATAGCAAATCAATTCATAAACTGGGACTGCGGGAGAGCTCAACAAAACAGCAGAGCACCGCTAAAAGGGAAGGAGTCCTGTATTAGTATCACGGTGCCCGTGATTGCTGCAGTTCCATGTCTGTCACCAGTAGGGGGCTGCTATTGGCTGTCTGCAGATAGCCCGCTTTTCATTGCCTATTTAAACCTGGATTGGGCACCCTTTGGTTGCCCTTTCGTGTTGTTTCTGACCTTCTTGCTATCACTATGCCAGTGATAGCTGGGCCTCTGTTCCAGTGTTCCTGAGTTCCTGATCTCATGTGTTCCTGAGTTCCTGATCTCTGCTGTTCCAGTGTTTCCTGCATGCTGACTACTTCCAGTCCTGGTTCCGGCCTAGTCTCTGGTGTTACAGTTCCTGCTGAACTTCTTCTCTGCTGTTTCCTGACCTGACTGATCGTTGCTGGTTCCTGTGTTCTCATCGCCTGTCTCCTGTATCCTGGCGACCTCCTGCCTGGTCGCGTCGGCGACATTGCTTGTTACACCAGCGTGCGGACGCTGGTTTGCTCCTAAGCCTTGCGGCTATACAAACTTGCTTGTTACACCAGTGTGCGGTCACTGGTTTGCTCCAAAGCCTATCGGCTATACAATCCTGTGTTGGTCCCAGCGTGCGGACGCTGGTTTGCTCCTAAGCCTTGCGGCTATACAAACTTGCTTGTTACACCAGTGTGCGGTCACTGGTTTGCTCCAAAGCCTATCGGCTATACAATCCTGTGTTGGTCCCAGCGTGCGGACGCTGGTTTGCTCCTAAGCCTTGCGGCTATACAAACTTGCTTGTTACACCAGTGTGCAGTCACTGGTTTGCTCCAAAGCCTATCGGCTATACAATCCTGTGTTGGTCCCAGCGTGCGGACGCTGGTTTGCTCCTAAGCCTTGCGGCTATACAAACTTGCTTGTTACACCAGTGTGCGGTCACTGGTTTGCTCCAAAGCCTATCGGCTATACAATCCTGTGTTGGTCCCAGCGTGCGGACGCTGGTTTGCTCCTAAGCCTTGCGGCTATACAAACTTGCTTGTTACACCAGTGTGCGGTCACTGGTTTGCTCCAAAGCCTTGCGGCTATACAAACTCGCTTGTTACACCAGTGTGCGGTCACTGGTTTGCTCCAAAGCCTATCAGCTATACAATTCTGTGTTTGTCCCAGCGTGCGGACGCTGGTTTGCTCCAAAGTCTTGCGACTTTACGATTCCCCAGTTGGTCTCAGTGTGTGTACACTGGGTTGCTTACGATCCTGTCAATTTGCCATTACCATCTGACTGCTGCTACTATCTCTGGGCTGCCCTGCCCGGTATTGGTAAGGCCGGTAGAACCGTTTGCCACATTCCATCTGAGGTTGCCTTACCCGGTATTGGCAGGGCCGGTAGAGCCTACCTTGTAAATCTATTGAGGCTGCCTTGCCTGGTTTTGGTAAGGCCGGTAGAACCGTTATGCTATTCCATCTGCAGGTTGCCTTACCCGGTATTGGCAAGGCCGGTAGAGCCTAACATTCTATTACTTCAGACTGTCCTGTCCGGTATATTGACAGGACCGGTAGAGTCTGCCTTCTGTCTTTGTTATATTCTGTATATATCTGTATGTATGTGAATGCCATCCTACATTATCAATTTATTATTTCAATAAATTGATTTTTACCTAAAACTTGTGTCTGAGAGTCATAATAAACCGTGACAGTACGAAAGGGCCATGACCTCAGACAGCAAGGGTGAAGGTAACGCACAGAATATCCATTGGAGGATGGATGTGCTCGAGCAACGTTTGGATCAGTTGGCAGTTGCAATTCAAACGATCCTTGATAGCACGGTACTCGCTGACAAATCGAGTTCTAGCCCGGTGGTCTCGCCAAGTCAGACACCGGAAAGTGATACCAGGCCCCTAGAGGGTACTGTTAAAGGGTTAACGGCTTCTGCACCCTTGCCGCTAAGATATGATGGTGACCCTAGTCTCTGCAGAGGGTTCATCAACCAACTTGAAATCTTTATGGAATTGACGGCACATGCATTTCCCAATGATCGTAGTAAAGTGGGGTTCACGATATCACTGCTCAGTGGCAGAGCATTGGCCTGGGCTAACCCCTTGTGGGAGAATGCTAAACCTTGTACTAAGAACTTCAGAGAATTTGTGCAATCCTTTCGAAGAGTGTTTGAGCCTCCTGGTAGAACCAACTCTGCTGCCAAACGCCTTATGGAGATACAACAGGGCAGGTGTACAGTGGGCGACTATGCCATCGAATTCCGCACATTGGCAGCAGAGGTAGGTTGGAATAACGAGGCATTATTGGCAGCTTTTTCTCAAGGCCTGAATGACCACATTAAAGACGAAATCGCTGCTAAAGATCTACCTATTGATCTAGATGATTACATTGAGTATGTTATGATAATTGACTCCAGAATACGTGAGAGATCAATTGCCAGAGATTGTAAAATACGGTCAAAAAATAATGAGCCTAGTAGCATATTTTGCCCACCCATCCCTCCCCTGGCATTGACGTCTAGTGAACCTGTACGGGAAACAAGTGAACCTATGCAAATAGGCTTCACTAGACTAACCAAGGCAGAGAGACTTTATCGCAAGAAGCAAGGGTTGTGTTTATACTGCGGTAAAAAAGGGCACTTGCTAAATTCCTGTCCGGTACGTCCGGGAAACGCACACACCTAGGGTACCTTGGGGGACAGGCCCTAGGTGGTGTACAATCGTCCCCATTGTCGGGCACAATGAAACCCACCATACAGGTGGTATTATCTTGGGCACAACGCTCTGTGGAGGTTTTGGCCTTGGTTGACTCTGGTGCAGTAGGGTATTTTATGGATAATACCTTTGCTGAATTGCATGGAGTTCCATGCATTGAAAGAGAAAATCCCTTGACTATTGAAGCGATTGATGGCAGACCCTTAGAACCGCCTCAGGTTATGTTTGAAACTATGCCACTGTCTATGACTATTGGGGCACTTCACAGAGAAGAGCAGCAGTTTCAACTGATTAATTCTCCGCACCATGCGGTAATATTGGGCTTTCCGTGGTTACAGTTACATAACCCACAATTTGATTGGAAAAAGTGTGAAATTTCTGCTTGGTCCCAGTTTTGTATGGACAAGTGCGTCATCCAGCCTGTTAAGGTCCTGTGCACCTCCTCGGCTATACCAGATGTGTACCAACAGTTTGGCAATGTTTTTAGCAAAGGAGAGGCCAGTTTGCTACCTCAGCATAGACCTTATGATTGTTGCATCGAATTGCAGCCTGGGGCAGTACCTCCCAAAGGACGCACCTATCCATTATCTTGTGAGGAAAATAAGGCTATGGAGGATTACATTTCTGATGCCCTTGCTAGAGGGATCATACGAAAATCTACCTCTCCAGCTGGGGCTGGGTTCTTTTTTGTAAAAAAGAAAAATGGCGAATTAAGACCATGCATCGACTACCGGGGCTTGAATAAACTAATGGCAAAAAACGCATACCCAATACCACTCATCACCGAGCTTTTTGACAGGCTTAAGGGCGCTTCGATTTTTACCAAATTGGACCTACGGGCCGCTTACAATCTGGTGCACATTCGAGCAGGTGATGAGTGGAAAACTGCCTTTAATACTCGAGCTGGGCACTACGAGTATCTTGTAATGCCATTTGGGCTATGTAATGCCCCCGCAGTTTTCCAGGAACTGATAAACGATGTTCTGAGAGATATGTTACAGACATGTGTTGTGGTTTATCTGGACGATATATTGATTTACTCTCAAGACATGGCACAGCACATCAAAGATGTATCCGCAGTATTGCTACGACTCCGTGAGAACAAATTATTTTGTAAACTGGAAAAATGTGACTTTCATAGAACCAGTGTGCCATTCTTGGGGTTCATAATTAGCAATGATGGCATTGCCATGGACAAGGATAAGTTGTCAGCTGTCCTACAATGGCCAAAACCCAAGGGGCTTAAAGCCATACAGCGTTTCCTGGGTTTCGCTAATTATTATAGGCGGTTTATTAAGAACTTTTCTTCCATTGTCAAACCTTTGTCCGATCTTACGCACAAGGGCGCTAATCCTTCTTGTTGGCCGGTATCTGCTGAGAATGCCTTTGAGAATTTGAAGCTGGCATTTGCTGCGGCTCCTGTGTTATCCCACCCCAATCCTCTACTTCCATTTACGCTAGAGGTGGATGCCTCAGATATTGGGGTTGGGGCAGTACTTTCGCAACGACACGAGAAAGGTGGTACTCTCAGACCTTGTGGGTTTTTCTCTAAAAAGTTGACTGTCACTCAAGGCCACTATGAGATAGGTGACAAAGAATTATTGGCCATTATCCTCGCTCTTAAGGAGTGGCGTCATTTGCTTGAAGGTACCAAGACTCCCGTATTAATCCTAACAGATTATAAAAATCTGACTTATCTCTCGGAGGCCAAGAGATTGTCCTCCCGTCAGGCCAGGTGGGCACTGTTCCTGTCTCGATTTAATTTCATTGTATCATACTTACCAGGGTCAAAGAATATCAGGGCTGATGCACTGTCAAGACAATTTGAGGCCGACAGTGACAGAGTGGAAGCACCAGCACCCATCATCCAACCTGATAGAATACTGGCTACTATACGCACGAGTATCACTTCTCCTTTAGGGGAGGAGATCCTGGCCTCTCAGGGGTCCGCTCCCCATGAAACTCCAGTGGGCAAATGTTTTGTCGATGAACCATTTCGTACTAGGCTGCTTGAAACCTTCCATTCCTCTAAGGCTGCGGGACATATTGGTAGAGACAAATTGTTATGGTCCCTTTCTCAGTTATTTTGGTGGCCCTCCATGAGAAACGATTGTGCCGAATTTACGAATGCCTGTGCCACCTGTGCCCGCGCTAAGACCCCGAGACATCTCCCTGTGGGCTTGCTTCAACCGGTGCCTAATGGCGAACGCCCCTGGTCTCATGTTTCCATTGATTTTATGGGAGAGTTGCCTATGTCCAAGGGGTACTCCTTTATATTCATGGTGGTGGACAGGTTTTCTAAAATGGCTCATTTCGTGCCCCTCCGTGGTCTTCCTTCAGCGAAGGAATTGGCAATGGTGTTCGCCAGAGAAGTATTCCGGTTGCATGGAGTGCCTAGGGTACTGGTGTCTGACAGGGGGAGCCAGTTTGTGTCTAGATTTTGGAGGGCATTTTGCCAACAGATGGGCATACAGCTGTCCTTCTCCTCTGCCTACCATCCCCAGACCAATGGAGCCGCTGAACGAGCTAATCAGGGCTTGGAACAATTTCTCCGTTGTTTCATTACTGACCATCATGATAATTGGTCCGACTTGTTGCCTTGGGCAGAGTTCGCCAGGAACTGTGCGGTCAGTTCTTCATCTGGGAGCTCTCCATTTCTGATTAATTATGGGTTCCAGCCCTGTTTGCTTCCAGACTCATTTCAGACGCAGAGAGAAGTTACACAGCGCCAAAAAAATATCTATCTATACTTAAATCTAGAAAACTAAGGCTTAGATGGAATTATGCTTAAAAAGAATGATTAATCTTGTGACTGCCAAAGGGAAAAAAAATATATAGAGTTTTCAAAAAAGATCAAACCATAAAGAAATGTATAGAACAAAATTATGGTTTGTAGTTTGTAGTTCTAAACAATACTCATAGGTAAAATATGATAAAAAAATATTCAAATAATTGGTATTAAATTCCCAATAGGACTGTCCCTAGATTATAAATAATTTTCCATAGTTTCTCTGCTGCTTGTCTTCAAGAATCGATGTTGTCAAACCAATTGCATGGAGTGTTCACATGTAAAACAGTATAGGAATGGGGGAGAGACAGCGCAAATGGATCTGAGTGTAGTAATTAGCGGCTGATATTTATTCAAAATAGACAAAAAACAATCACAGCTAAAGCAGTATGTAGCGTAATTATAATGAATGTCCACATTAAAAAGTCAATGACATACATTGGAGTAAGATACACTGTATCTAAAATTGCTACAATTGAAAGAGATACAAAGATAGGGGAGATAAAGTATCGTGGACAGTGTACAGTTTAAAAACCAGTGGGAAAAATGGAGCAGACTGAATATAAACGGACAAGATGGTAAAGACTGTAGTTATGCAATAGGCTGAAAATGGCTAAAACTACATAAGCAAACAAGTAATATTGGCCCCTTTACTAGAGAGCACCTAAACGGAGCCCGCTGCAATACTCTGAGGTAGAGCTCAGCTCCCGGTGCTCGATCTGTACGGTTGGCCTCTTACTTTAGATATGCGATGTGTCTGAGCCTGTAAATCAGTATGCAGAGTCTTTGCCGTCTATTTCGATCTCCGGCTTCTCTGAGTTCTCCGGTGTCTCCTCCGATATCCAGGGGCAGATAAAACTGCAAGCACCAGGTAGAGCTTCTTGATCCGGACGAAATCGGCGTTCTCCAGAGCACGAGACCACGCTAACGCGTTTCGGCGCTATTCCTTGCGCCTTTCTCAAAGCAAAGTCTGATTGGTTGGCTAAGCTATCCCTCATTTATTGCAAGTCCAGCCAATCGACTGACATAGAAGTTATATCATAGAGAAAATCTTTTCATCAGAATCTGATTTAGTAAATCCAAGTGAAAAAATGATAGATAAAACAGGAAATAAAAGCTAAAAAAATATAAAAATATGAAAAATATAAAAATATATAAAATATAAAAAAATATATGGGAAATAATAGAAATAATGCAATTAATTTCAATTGGCTCTTGGAATAAAATACCGATGCATAATTGGATAGATAAATGAACTATATTATAGTGAGTCTAATAATATCTGACTTAATCTATCATGTGTGGATGTTAGACGTCAGAAATAGTGATTGTATGAAATAAATTTCTAGATCTCTCTATCTTGTGCTAATTTAATTTCTGAATAGATATCGAGTTCAGCTTGATGTCTGCTGAATGGTTTTTTATTAACTGATATGAAAAATGTGAAGAAATATATATATTAAATATATTTAGATGAGAAATCCAACGGATTAAAATGAAATGTATGATATTCATTTAAATTAACTATTCCAACAGATTCCAGCTCTGGATGAGCATATCGAGCAACTCCGTTCCACATGGGCACAAGTTCAGAGGGCACTTGGTCAGTCATTTCAGCGTCATCAGCGCCATGCTAATCGCAGAAGGCTTCCAGCGGTTTCTTTTCAGGTTGGGGATAGAGTATGGCTTTCCTCCAGAAATCTCAAGCTGCAGGTTCCGTCTAATAAGTTGGCTCCTCGGTTTATTGGTCCATACAGAGTTATTCGCAAAATTAACCCTGTCTCCTATGCACTAGACCTACCTGCATCCATGCGTATCCATAATGTGTTCCATGTGTCCCTTCATAAGCCTCTAGTTTGCAATCGCTATACTACCACACCTGTGGTGCCAGGACCTGTTGAGGTCGAGGGCCAGGAGGAGTATGAGGTTCAGAGCATTATTGATTCCCGTAGGCTTAGAGGAAGGGTACAGTACCTGGTACATTGGAAAGGGTATGGTCCTGAGGATCGATCATGGGTGGATAGTACGGACCTTCATGCACCTAGGCTAACTAGGGCCTTTCATGCCAATTACCCACAGAAACCTAGACCCTATTCTAGGAGAGGGGGTCTTTGAAGGGGGGGTACTATCACGGTGCCCGTGATTGCTGCAGTTCCTTGTCTGTCACCAGTAGGGGGCTGCTATTGGCTGTCTGCAGATAGCCCGCCTTTCATTGCCTATTTAAACCTGGATTGGGCACCCTTTGGTTGCCTTTTCGTGTTGTTTCTGATCTTCTTGCTATCACTATGCCAGTGATAGCTGGGCCTCTGTTCCAGTGTTCCTGAGTTCCTGATCTCATGTGTTCCTGAGTTCCTGATCTCTGTTGTTCCAGTGTTTCCTGCATGCTGACTACTTCCAGTCCTGGTTCCGGCCTAGTCTCTGGTGTTGCAGTTCCTGCTGAACTTCTTCTCTGCTGTTTCCTGACCTGACTGATCGTTGCTGGTTCCTGTTTTCTCATCGCCTGTCTCCTGTATCCTGGTGACCTCCTGCCTGGTCGCGTCGGCGACATTGCTTGTTACACCAGCGTGCGGACGCTGGTTTGCTCCTAAGCCTTGCGGCTATACAAACTTGCTTGTTACACCAGTGTGCGGTCACTGGTTTGCTCCAAAGCCTATCGGCTATACAATCCTGTGTTGGTCCCAGCGTGCGGACGCTGGTTTGCTCCTAAGCCTTGCGGCTATACAAACTTGCTTGTTACACCAGTGTGCGGTCACTGGTTTGCTCCAAAGCCTATCGGCTATACAATCCTGTGTTGGTCCCAGCGTGTGGACGCTGGTTTGCTCCTAAGCCTTGCAGCTATACAAACTTGCTTGTTACACCAGTGTGCGGTCACTGGTTTGCTCCAAAGCCTATCGGCTATACAATCCTGTGTTGGTCCCAGCGTGCGGACGCTGGTTTGCTCCTAAGCCTTGCGGCTATACAAACTTGCTTGTTACACCGGTGTGCGGACGCTGGTTTGCTCCTAAGCCTTGCGGCTATACAAACTTGCTTGTTACACCAGTGTGCGGTCACTGGTTTGCTCCAAAGCCTTGCGGCTATACAAACTCGCTTGTTACACCAGTGTGCGGTCACTGGTTTGCTCCAAAGCCTATCAGCTATACAATTCTGTGTTTGTCCCAGCGTGCGGACGCTGGTTTGCTCCAAAGTCTTGCGACTTTACGATTCCCCAGTTGGTCTCAGTGTGTGTACACTGGGTTGCTTACGATCCTGTCAATTTGCCATTACCATCTGACTGCTGCTACTATCTCTGGGCTGCCCTGCCCGGTATTGGTAAGGCCGGTAGAACCGTTTGCCACATTCCATCTGAGGTTGCCTTACCCGGTATTGGCAGGGCCGGTAGAGCCTACCTTGTAAATCTATTGAGGCTGCCTTGCCTGGTTTTGGTAAGGCCGGTAGAACCGTTATGCTATTCCATCTGCAGGTTGCCTTACCCGGTATTGGCAAGGCCGGTAGAGCCTAACATTCTATTACTTCAGACTGTCCTGTCCGGTATATTGACAGGACCGGTAGAGTCTGTATATATCTGTATGTATGTGAATGCCATCCTACATTATCAATTTATTATTTCAATAAATTGATTTTTACCTAAAACTTGTGTCTGAGAGTCATAATAAACCGTGACAATTAGTCACTATTATGGGGGCTGAAATGAGGCTGTTTGCTGAAGCAGGGCAATTTCCTTAAAATCTCGGGTATAATACGCACCTGTGTATAATAGACAGGTGTAAATTTAACCCAAGATTTTAGGGAAAAACAAAAGTACCTGTGTATATTACGCACCCTTGTATTCCCTTCCTCCACCCAGCCAAAAATATATTTATATATTTTTTTTTGCTTCTCTCCCTCCACCCACCTCAATATATTGTCACCTTCCCGTCCCTCTACTCATTCCTTCCAGAGGCATCTGGGATATCTGCGCAGTGGGAGGTGTGCTTGCATTTGCAACCCACTTCCCGCATCCCCCTGTGAGGACTTGTGTTAATTCAAGATAATGGTAGTGCCCTTTAAGGACCTGAAGGTCCTTGCAAGGCACTCCTGTAGTTTCAATTCTCAGAGGTCTATGCATTGGATCTACAGTATCGCATAGTAAGGACCTTCAGGCCCCAAAGGGCACTACCATTATCTTGAATTAACACAGGTCCTCACAGGGGGATACAGGAAGAGGGCTGCAAATGCAAGCACACTGCCTGCTGCACAGATATCACATATGCCTCCAGAAGGAATGAGTAGAGGGAGGGGATGGTGGAAGCGTATTGAGGTGGGTGGAGGAAGGGGAGCAGACATGGATATATATATATATATATATATATATATATATATATATATATTTATCTTGTATATAATACGAATCCCCCACTTCACAAAAGGCAAAAAGGTTCAAAATTGTGAGTTTTATATGCAAGATTTTGCAGTAGAAAAGAAATAAGTATCAGCATGATCCAATCACACAATCAAGATTATCACTCCGATCAGGAAATGTTACCAGACACACACACAAACACCACACATACACACACACATATAGGTACACACACACAAACACCACACATACACACACACATATAGCTACATACACAAACACCACACATACACACACACATATAGGTACACACACAAACACCACACATACACACACACACATATAGATACACACACAAACACCACGCATACACACACACATATAGGTACACACACAAACACCACACATACACACACACATATAGGTACACACACAAACACCACGCATACACACACACATATAGATACACACACAAACACCACGCATACACACACGCATATAGCTACACAAACACCACGCATACACACACACATATAGCTACACAAACACCACGCATACACACACACATATAGATACACACACAAACACCACGCATACACACACGCATATAGCTACACAAACACCACGCATACACACACATATAGATACATACACAAACACCACACATACATACACACATATAGATACACACACAAACACCACACATACATACACACATATAGATACATACACAAACACCACACATACATAAACGCATATAGATACACACAAACACCACACATACACACACACATATATCTACACACACAAACACCACACATACATACACGCATATAGATATACACACAAACACCACGCACACACACACAGGCATATAGCTACACACAAACACCACGCACACACACACACACACATATAGATACACACAATTTCAGGCCATTGAGACACTGAACCTAAAAAAATTCAATTTTGAGCTGCAATAACTTTTGAATAAAACACCTCTGAGAAGTGGGAGTGTCCATGTTTTACTCAGGGGGGGATAAACACTACTATATATATTTTTTTTTACACAAACACCTTGCATACATACACACACGCATATAGATACACGCACAAACACCACTCATACATACATGTATAAAGATACACAAACAGTACGCATATACATACAGATATAGCTACACACACAAACACCACGCATACACACACATATAGCTACACATACAAACACCATGCATACGCACACGCATATATCTACACACACAAACACCATGCATACACACACGCATATATCTACACACACAAACACCACGCATACACACACATATAGCTATACACACACACAAACACCACGCATACACACACACGCATATAACTATACACACACACAAACACCACGCATACACACACACACATATAGCTACACACAAAAACACCACGCATACACACACGCATATATCTACACACACAAACACCACGCATACACACACATATATCTACACACACAAAAACCACGCATACACACACGCATATAGATATACACACAAACGCCACTCTTACACACACGTATATAGATACACACACACACACACAAACAGTACGCATATACATACGCATATAGATGCACACGCAAACACCATGCATACACACACACATATAGCTACACACACAAACACCACACATAGACACACGCATATAGCTACATACACAAACACCACTCATACACACACGTATAAAGATACATAAACAGTACGCATATACACACATATAGATACACACACACATATAGATACACACACACACACACCACGCATATAGCTACACACACAATCAGCATGCATACACACACATATAGCTACACACAAACACCATGCACACACACACACGCATACAGATACACACACAAATACCACTCTTTTTAAAACATAAAGTTTATTTAAATTTTAACAACGTTAAACATATATCAAAGAGAAAAATAAATAATATACATAGTTAAATTAAATATGTTAAGATAGTAGTAAAATTCTGTTTTTTCCCATATGAACTTTCAATCCAACTTGACCAAGTTAGTAGAAATTTTTCATAACAATTATTCTTAATTGAAGATAAATATTCAAAATAACAAATATAATTAATTTTTTCCAGAACTTTTGACCAGAGAATTTTATCAGATTTTCAAAACATTGCAATTGTTATTCTAGTAGCTAAACAAACCAAAACTAAAAATGTATCTTCAAATTTTAATAAATTTTGAACTTTCTTACCCAATAGAGCTTCCCAGATGTTTAGATTTATTTTTTTTAATTAAAATGTTACTAAGAAGTTCATTTATATTTCTCCAAATTATTTTCACTTTGCAACAATTCCACCAAGTATGTGGTTGCTAGTATTTCTGATAAAATTTTGATATCACTATTTATAAGATGAATAGGTCAATAGATTTCTACTTTTTTGTTATCTTTTCCTTGTTTTTCAATAACTGTAATTAAAGATAGATTTGAATTTGAATCCAATTCTTGACTCTCTATAGTATTAATAAAAAAACACTTGAGATAAGGTAAAAGTTATATGAATGAAAAACCTTTGTGATATCACTAATCTTTGAATATTTTCCTTTGGATCCACAGTCTAAATTTCTGATATAACTTTTTTTTTTTTATTTTTAACAAAGCTGATGGGCTAAAAGAGAATGTGGCTTATTTTCCCAAGTGTAATATTTTTGTCTTAAGCAAGCTAAATTTGTGTCCACTTCTTTATCTAATAAAATGTTTAATTCTTCTTTTATATTACATATTGATCTTGCTCTGATTCATTTTGGGGAATTTTTTTGTAATTGGGTTAAAACGCTTAATCTAGCTTCTAATGTTCTAATTTGATCTGTTCTATCTTTTAGTCTATTTTTATTTAATTTTATTAAAATACCTCTTAAAACCATTTTATGAGCTAACCATAAGTTACTATCGTTCACTAGAACATTGTCATTTTTTTCAAAGTATGCCATTTCTTGTTTAAAATTTTTATTTAAAATCATCCTTTAATTTAGTCTCCATCTATTCCTTTTTTTTTTTCTTGTGAAGTAAGCTTACACCATAACGTTATTGACTCATGGTCAGACCAAACCTCTGGATGAGATTTTACAACCTTTATTCCACTTAAAAGGTATTGATCTATTAGAAAATAGTCTATTCTTGACCAAGAGTCAAATTGTGAAGAATAATAAGTATACTCTTTTTTTGGGGGGGGGATAAAAATCTCCACGGATCTAAAACACCAATATTTTTCATGAATGTATTAATTAATTTATCTGAACTTTCCCTATAACCTTTATTATTTGTTCTATCTAATAAGTGGTTTTGTCAAATGTTAAAATCTCCTCCTGTAATAATAGTACCTTTCCTACAGCTCTGAATATCACTTTGAGGTTTTTCAAAAAATATTTTCTTTTTCAAACTATTGACCATAAACAGAAATTAGAGTTACATCCAGACCAGAGATACTGGCTACAAGAATCAAATAACCTCCATTTTCTTTTTTTCTTTTTAAATTCAAAGTTTATTGAGTTTTTAAAGATATGGGTACAGAAAAGAAAAAGTGGGATGGAAGGGGGGGGGCATGAGAAGTGCACAAATGATCCAATGGAACAGCATATCAAAAGCCCATGATAGGAAACCTCCAACCATGTTAGCATCACCAGACATGGAGCAGGAAAAAAAAGGGGGTGAGGGAGGGAAAGGATATGAGGAAGAGGGGAAGGAGACATGGAGGGAGGTAGGGAGAAACCCTTAACCCAGGCCATTACAGCGGTATCAGAGTAGTAGCAAATCCCGGTGGAAGTCAGGTGGAGCAATCGAGGCCACCCAGGGGGCACAGATCCTGAGGTAAGTGGAAGATTAATTGTGCATATAAGCCATCAATTTTTCCATACGTAACAACTTACAAATCCTGTTATCCAAAGGATCGAGACCCAGAGGCAAGGACTTCCAATGAAAGGCAATGTGACATTGAGCCATGGCACAAATGCGAAAAACAAGTTTATTAGCAGAACGAGACAGTAGAGGATGATGGGAGGACCTATTCAACAGAGCAGTCCAAGGATCCGGTGCCACCCCCAACCCCAAGGCCGATGCTCAAGAGACTAAATACATGCATCCACACCACAGTCACACTTGGGCATGACCACCACACGTGGAAATAAGTACCTTCTTGACCACAGCCACGGAAGCATAGTCGGGTGGATGAGGGAAACATATGAGAAAGTCTAACAGGGCAGTAGTACCACCGGGTTAACACTTTATAGGCGTTTTCTTTCACTAGAGTGCAAGGAGTGAAACTCCCACAATTACTCACGATATCGTTCCACTCCTCAGGTTCCAAAGATGCACCTAAATCCTCCTCCCACCTGGCGCGATATAGTGGAGAACGTGGGAACACAACAGCCAAAAGATGAGAGTAGATCTTCGAGCTAGCACCCTTACAACTGGGGGACGAGGAGCAAGGATGCTCAAACAGTGTTTTGGTTGGGGCAGATCCCTCTCTGGGATAGGACCGAAGGAAATGGTCGGCCTGGAAAAAGCAGAAATATTCACATGTAGGCACACAGTACTTAGCACGAAACTGATCCCAAGTTAGGGGAGTGTTCACAAAGAACAGATCAGAAAGCTTAATGACACCTGCTTGACGCCACTAGCGAAAATGACCCGACGTCAGGCCCGGCGGGAATACAGGGTTATGAAGAAGAGAGCAGAGCATAGCTCTAACAGAAGTAACAGAGCGCCATAGTGAGGGAAAGGGATGAGCAACCAGCCACCACAGCTGGGGGCAAGGATGAGATACACAAAAGATCAGTCGCTGGAGGAGAGTCTCACATGGCCATCTCCAGAGAAACCCATCGCAGGACGTTGTAGGTAAGATGCAATTGAAGCACTTTAGCAAACCGTGCTGCTTTGAAATATGACCACAAATGTAGGACAGAAAGGCCTCCCGATGAACGATGATGATGGAAAGTCTCTGAGCTAAGTCTAGGTTTCCACCGAGCCCAAATGAACCGAAAAATGTTTCGCTGCAGTGAGCAAACGTCCTGCCATTTGGGAATGACTGCAAGAAGATATACAAAAGCTTGGGTAAGAGTGTCATCTTAACAGTGGCTATTCTCCTAAACCATGAAATGCAGTAAGCGCTCCATGAGTCCAATTCCGCATGAAGAGAGTGAAACAAAGGACTGTAGTTTGCAGCGTAAAGAGCAGAGCGAAAAGCGGTAATGTTGACTCCCAGGGAGGACAGAGAACACGCAGACCACTTGAAGTTAAAGTTCAAGGACAATAACATGCTCTGCCAAAGGGAGGGAGACGTTAAGTGCTTCACATTTCGAATGATTGATTTTAAAACCAGAGAAGCAGGAGAAATCAGCCAATACCGAATACAAGTTAGGAACGGAGGTTAAAGGGGAGGTCAGGGTGAGCAAAATGTCGTCCACACACAAGCTCAACTTGTATTCTTCTTGTCCGACCGACAGGCCCCTCACATCTGGAGGAGTACCGATGACAGGCGCCCGAGCTAAAGGACCAGCAAGGAGAATACCACCAAAAGACAGTGTCAGGTGAGATTAAACATTAGCCAAACAATATAGTGCAAAAACCCAGAACATGTAAGATACCGGGGACCCACAAATCATAGGAATGAGCCAGCCAGGGACCCCCTCGGAACCCCCAGCAGAACCTCCCCCCCCAGGGATGCCAGAGTGGCGACAGTATGGGATGTTAGGGCTGAAAGGCCAAACAACCGTAATTAAATGGACTGTTAGAGGTGAATATCGCAGTAAGGACAACCCCGGCACACCATAGCATCAGGCAAGTCAGAATGTCCAAGGGCAAATTTCTAAGCTGCCACCCCCAAACCAACATGCAAACCATCGATGGTCTGCCTGCGCTCACAGGGGAGGAAGACTCAGCTCAGAAACAGGGCGCGCGCATCACTACCCCTAGTAGTTACTTTCCCTTTAACCCACTAAACGTTGCTTCAATCCACATGGATTGCTTTAACCTGCATGGGTTAAATACATTGTAATTCTTTACTGTGACAGGGACCCAGGCGGCACTGAGACAGGGGCAGCAATTTGCCCCACGGCATGTTCTTTTGGACATTTGGTATATGCGCAATCAGGCAGGTGCATAGGGCCAGTATAGGGACACAGGGAGGGAGACACCCATACTGGGGACACAGTGAGAGACTGAGTCTCAGAGGACTAGAAGCAATGAAAAGAGGAAGCACAGTAACACATACAAACAGACACAGCTAGAGCCCTCTGGGACTAGTTCTGATCTTATTACAGGGTCATGGATTTTAGAATATGGAATGTACTTTATCAGAACAAACCAGGGATTTTAGAATATGGAATGTACTTTATCAGAACAAACCGGGGATTTTAGAATATGGAATGTACTTTATCAGAACAAACCGGGGATTTTAGGATATGGAATGTACTTTATCAGAACAAACCGGGGATTTTAGGATATGGAACGTACTGTATCAGATCAAACTGGGGATTTTAGGATATGGAATGTACTGTATCAGAACAAACCGGGGATTTTAGGATATGGAACGTACTGTATCAGATCAAACCGGGGATTTTATAATATGGAACGTACTGTATCAGAACAAACCAGGGATTTTAGGATATGGAACGTACTGTATCAGATCAAACCAGGGATTTTAGGATATGGAATGTACTGTATTAGAACAAACCAGGGATTTTAGACTATGGAACGTACTGTATCAGAACAAACCAGGGATTTTAGGATATGGAATGTACTGTATCAGAACAAACCAGGGATTTTAGGATATGGAATGTACTGTATCAGAACAAACCAGGGATTTTAGGATATGGAACGTACTGTATCAGAACAAACCAGGTATTTTAGGATATGGAACGTACTGTATCAGAACAAACCAGGGATTTTAGACTACGGAACGTACTGTATCAGAACAAACCAGGGATTTTAGACTATGGAATGTACTGTATCAGAACAAACCAGGGATTTTAGGATATGGAACGTACTGTATCAGATCAAACCGGGGATTTTAGGATATGGAATGTACTGTATCAGATCAAACCGGGGATTTTAGGATATGGAATGTACCGTATCAGATCAAACCGGGGATTTTATAATATGGAACGTACTGTATCAGAACAAACCAGGGATTTTAGGATATGGAATGTACTGTATCAGAACAAACCGGGGATTTTAGGATATGGAACGTACTGTATCAGATCAAACCGGGGATTTTATAATATGGAACGTACTGTATCAGAACAAACCAGGGATTTTAGGATATGGAACGTACTGTATCAGAACAAACCAGGGATTTTAGACTATGGAACGTACTGTATCAGAACAAACCAGGGATTTTAGGATATGGAATGTACTGTATCAGATCAAACCGGGGATTTTATAATATGGAACGTACTGTATCAGAACAAACCAGGGATTTTAGGATATGGAACGTACTGTATCAGAACAAACCAGGGATTTTAGACTATGGAACGTACTGTATCAGAACAAACCAGGGATTTTAGACTATGGAACGTACTGTATCAGATCAAACCGGGGATTTTAGGATATGGAATGTACTGTATCAGATCAAACCGGGGATTTTATAATATGGAACGTACTGTATCAGAACAAACCAGGGATTTTAGGATATGGAATGTACTGTATCAGAACAAACCAGGGATTTTAGGATATGGAATGTACTGTATCAGAACAAACCGGGGGTTTTAGGATATGGAATGTACTGTATCAGATCAAACCGGGGATTTTAGGATATGGAATGTACTGTATCAGATCAAACCGGGGATTTTATAATATGGAACGTACTGTATCAGAACAAACCAGGGATTTTAGGATATGGAATGTACTGTATCAGAACAAACCAGGGATTTTAGGATATGGAATGTACTGTATCAGAACAAACCGGGGATTTTAGACTATGGAATGTACTGTATCAGAACAAACCGGGGATTTTAGGATATGGAATGTACTGTATCAGAACAAACCAGGGATTTTAGGATATGGAATGTACTGTATCAGATCAAACCGGGGATTTTAGGATATGGAATGTACTGTATCAGAACAAACCGGGGATTTTAGGATATGGAACGTACTGTATCAGAACAAACCAGGGATTTTAGGATATGGAATGTACTGTATCAGATCAAACCGGGGATTTTAGGATATGGAATGTGCTGTATCAGATCAAACCGGGGATTTTATAATATGGAACGTACTGTATCAGAACAAACCAGGGATTTTAGGATATGGAATGTACTGTATCAGAACAAACCAGGGATTTTAGGATATGGAATGTACTGTATCAGAACAAACCGGGGATTTTAGGATATGGAATGTACTGTATCAGAACAAACCAGGGATTTTAGGATATGGAATGTACTGTATCAGAACAAACCAGGGATTTTAGACTATGGAATGTACTGTATCCGAACAAACCGGGGATTTTAGAATATGGAATGTACTGTATCAGAACAAACCGGGGATTTTAGACTATGGAATGTACTGTATCAGAACAAACCGGGGATTTTAGACTATGGAATGTACTGTATCAGAACAAACCAGGGATTTTAGGATATGGAATGTACTGTATCAGAACAAACCAGGGATTTTAGACTATGGAATGTACTGTATCAGAACAAACCAGGGATTTTAGGATATGGAATGTACTGTATCAGAACAAACCAGGGATTTTAGACTATGGAATGTACTGTATCAGAACAAACCAGGGATTTTAGGATATGGAACATACTGTATCAGAACAAACCAGGGATTTTAGACTATGGAACGTACTGTATCAGAACAAACCAGGGATTTTAGGATATGGAACGTACTGTATCAGAACAAACCAGGGATTTTAGGATATGGAATGTAATGTATCAGAACAAACCAGGGATTTTAGGATATGGAACGTACTGTATCAGAACAAACCAGGGATTTTAGACTATGGAATGTACTGTATCAGAACAAACCGGGGATTTTAGGATATGGAACGTACTGTATCAGAACAAACCGGGGATTTTAGGATATGGAATGTACTGTATCAGAACAAACCAGGGATTTTAGGATATGGAACGTGCTGTATCAGAACAAACCGGGGATTTTAGACTATGGAATGTACTGTATCAGAACAAACCAGGGATTTTAGGATATGGAACGTACTGTATCAGAACAAACCGGGGATTTTAGAATATGGAATGTACTGTATCAGAACAAACCAGGGATTTTAGACTATGGAATGTACTGTATCAGAACAAACCAGGGATTTTAGACTATGGAATGTACTGTATCAGAACAAACCAGGGATTTTAGGATATGGAACGTACTGTATCAGAACAAACCAGGGATTTTAGACTATGGAATGTACTGTATCATAACAAACCAGGGATTTTAGACTATGGAATGTACTGTATCAGAACAAACCGGGGATTTTAGACTATGGAATGTACTGTATCAGAACAAACCAGGGATTTTAGGATATGGAACGTACTGTATCAGAACAAACCGGGGATTTTAGAATATGGAATGTACTGTATCAGAACAAACCAGGGATTTTGTACTGTATCAGAACAAACCAGGGATTTTAGACTATGGAATGTACTGTATCAGAACAAACCAGGGATTTTAGACTATGGAATGTACTGTATCAGAACAAACCAGGGATTTTAGGATATGGAACGTACTGTATCAGAACAAACCAGGGATTTTAGAATATGGAATGTACTGTATCAGAACAAACCAGGGATTTTAGACTATGGAATGTACTGTATCAGAACAAACCAGGGATTTTAGGATATGGAACGTACTGTATCAGAACAAACCGGGGATTTTAGAATATGGAATGTACTGTATCAGAACAAACCAGGGATTTTAGACTATGGAATGTACTGTATCAGAACAAACCAGGGATTTTAGACTATGGAATGTACTGTATCAGAACAAACCAGGGATTTTAGGATATGGAATGTACTGTATCAGAACAAACCAGGGATTTTAGACTATGGAATGTACTGTATCAGAACAAACCGGGGATTTTAGGATATGGAATGTACTGTATCAGAACAAACCGGGGATTTTAGACTATGGAATGTACTGTATCAGAACAAACCAGGGATTTTAGGATATGGAACGTACTGTATCAGAACAAACCGGGGATTTTAGAATATGGAATGTACTGTATCAGAACAAACCAGGGATTTTAGACTATGGAATGTACTGTATCAGAACAAACCAGGGATTTTAGACTATGGAATGTACTGTATCAGAACAAACCAGGGATTTTAGGATATGGAACGTACTGTATCAGAACAAACCAGGGATTTTAGGATATGGAATGTACTGTATCAGAACAAACCAGGGATTTTAGACTATGGAATGTACTGTATCAGAACAAACCAGGGATTTTAGGATATGGAATGTACTGTATCAGAACAAACCGGGGATTTTAGACTATGGAATGTACTGTATCAGAACAAACCAGGGATTTTAGGATATGGAACATACTGTATCAGAACAAACCAGGGATTTTAGACTATGGAACGTACTGTATCAGAACAAACCAGGGATTTTAGGATATGGAACGTACTGTATCAGAACAAACCAGGGATTTTAGGATATGGAATGTAATGTATCAGAACAAACCAGGGATTTTAGGATATGGAACGTACTGTATCAGAACAAACCAGGGATTTTAGACTATGGAATGTACTGTATCAGAACAAACCGGGGATTTTAGGATATGGAACGTACTGTATCAGAACAAACCGGGGATTTTAGGATATGGAATGTACTGTATCAGAACAAACCAGGGATTTTAGGATATGGAACGTACTGTATCAGAACAAACCGGGGATTTTAGACTATGGAATGTACTGTATCAGAACAAACCAGGGATTTTAGGATATGGAACGTACTGTATCAGAACAAACCGGGGATTTTAGAATATGGAATGTACTGTATCAGAACAAACCAGGGATTTTAGACTATGGAATGTACTGTATCAGAACAAACCAGGGATTTTAGACTATGGAATGTACTGTATCAGAACAAACCAGGGATTTTAGGATATGGAACGTACTGTATCAGAACAAACCAGGGATTTTAGACTATGGAATGTACTGTATCAGAACAAACCAGGGATTTTAGACTATGGAATGTACTGTATCAGAACAAACCGGGGATTTTAGACTATGGAATGTACTGTATCAGAACAAACCAGGGATTTTAGGATATGGAACGTACTGTATCAGAACAAACCGGGGATTTTAGAATATGGAATGTACTGTATCAGAACAAACCAGGGATTTTGTACTGTATCAGAACAAACCAGGGATTTTAGACTATGGAATGTACTGTATCAGAACAAACCAGGGATTTTAGACTATGGAATGTACTGTATCAGAACAAACCAGGGATTTTAGGATATGGAACGTACTGTATCAGAACAAACCAGGGATTTTAGAATATGGAATGTACTGTATCAGAACAAACCAGGGATTTTAGACTATGGAATGTACTGTATCAGAACAAACCAGGGATTTTAGGATATGGAACGTACTGTATCAGAACAAACCGGGGATTTTAGAATATGGAATGTACTGTATCAGAACAAACCAGGGATTTTAGACTATGGAATGTACTGTATCAGAACAAACCAGGGATTTTAGACTATGGAATGTACTGTATCAGAACAAACCAGGGATTTTAGGATATGGAATGTACTGTATCAGAACAAACCAGGGATTTTAGACTATGGAATGTACTGTATCAGAACAAACCGGGGATTTTAGGATATGGAATGTACTGTATCAGAACAAACCGGGGATTTTAGACTATGGAATGTACTGTATCAGAACAAACCAGGGATTTTAGGATATGGAACGTACTGTATCAGAACAAACCGGGGATTTTAGAATATGGAATGTACTGTATCAGAACAAACCAGGGATTTTAGACTATGGAATGTACTGTATCAGAACAAACCAGGGATTTTAGACTATGGAATGTACTGTATCAGAACAAACCAGGGATTTTAGGATATGGAACGTACTGTATCAGAACAAACCAGGGATTTTAGAATATGGAATGTACTGTATCAGAACAAACCAGGGATTTTAGACTATGGAATGTACTGTATCAGAACAAACCAGGGATTTTAGGATATGGAACGTACTGTATCAGAACAAACCGGGGATTTTAGAATATGGAATGTACTGTATCAGAACAAACCAGGGATTTTAGACTATGGAATGTACTGTATCAGAACAAACCAGGGATTTTAGACTATGGAATGTACTGTATCAGAACAAACCAGGGATTTTAGGATATGGAATGTACTGTATCAGAACAAACCAGGGATTTTAGGATATGGAATGTACTGTATCAGAACAAACCGGGGATTTTAGGATATGGAATGTACTGTATCAGAACAAACCGGGGATTTTAGAATATGGCGCAACCAGTGATGTGTGACACAAATGTGCCGAGAGAGAGAGACAGGATGGATCGGAGAGAGGATGGGGAGTCGTACTGCCACTCTGTAATCTAGGACCAAAACACTGATCTGCTTCTGCGCACAAAGGCTGAGGACTGTTCCCAACATTTCATATGGCCAAAGAGGGACACTTGTGTTTTAGGGGGTGTTGTTGGGGGGCGGGGCATTGCCAATAATTTTCACATTATCTCATGACCTATTGACACCTCCTTGTGTAACTGAATAAGTAATTTAGTACAAGACCAACGTATTTTATTTACACAGACTAATTTATAAACACATATACATAAGTTTATACAGACATTAAAGGGATAGTTATACTTAAATTTGTCAGCATTCCATCTTGTAATGCTTAAAAAAGGAAATTAAATGCCCCCAGTGCCATCTCTCAAACCTTTATGGTTTGAGAGATAACCGGTTTCAAAGTTCCCCCCCTCCCTGACGTCAACGTTCTAGCTGACTGCAGGGGAATCCGGTCCTGGGACCAGCCGGCAGCTCTGCAGCAGAGCCAAGATTGCGTTATTGCAAAATAAATCCTTCACTGAAATGGTCTTCTACGTGTGCTTGCAAACCAACCACTCGTAGAAGATCGTTCCAATGAAGAATTTCTTTTGCAGTAACACAATCTTGGCTCTGCTGAAGAGCCTCCGCCGGTCCCGGAACCAGATTCCTCTGAAGTCAACTAGAGCTCTGACGTCAGGGAGGGGGGGGGACTTTGAAAACGAATATCTCTCAAACCGTAAAGGTTTGAGAGATGGCACTGGGGGCAATACATTTATTTTTTTAAGCATTACAAGATGCAATGTTGACAAATTTAAGTATAACTATCCCTTTAATGTGAGTTTTATTGATGTGGATCAATATGACTTATATACACACCACACAGTCTGATCTCCTAAACACAGGGACACCAGGGTGATACACTTATATACACACACCACACAGTCTGATCTCCTAAACACAGGGACATCAGGGTGATACACTTATATACACATCACACAGTCTGATCTCCTAAACACAGGGACACCAGGGTGATACACTTATATACACACCACACAGTCTGATCTCCTAAACACAGGGACACCAGGGTGATACACTTATATACACATCACACAGTCTGATCTCCTAAACACAGGGACACCAGGGTGATACACTTATATGCACATCACACAGTCTGATCTCCTAAACACAGGGACACCAGGGTGATACACTTATATACACACCACACAGTCTGATCTCCTAAACACAGGGACACCAGGGTGATACACTTATATACACACACACCACACAGTCTGATCTCCTAAACACATGGACATCAGGGTGATACACTTATATACACACCACACAGTCTGATCTCCTAAACACAGTGACACCAGGGTGATACACTTCTATACACAACACACACTCTGATCTCCTAAACACAAGGACACCAGGGAGATACACTTCTATACACACACACCACACAGTCTGATCTCCTAAACACAGGGACACCAGGGTGATACACTTATATACACACCATACAGTCTGATCTCCTAAACACAGGGACACCAGGGTGATACACTTATATACACACCACACAGTCTGATCTCCTAAACACAGTGACACCAGGGTGATACACTTATATACACACCACACAGTCTGATCTCCTAAACACAGGGACATCAGGGTGATACACTTATATACACATCACACAGTCTGATCTCCTAAACACAGGGACACCAGGGTGATACACTTATATACACACCACACAGTCTGATCTCCTAAACACAGGGACACCAGGGTGATACACTTATATACACATCACACAGTCTGATCTCCTAAACACAGGGACACCAGGGTGATACACTTATATACACACCACACAGTTTGATCTCCTAAACACAGGGACACCAGGGTGATACACTTATATACACACACACCACACAGTCTGATCTCCTAAACACATGGACATCAGGGTGATACACTTATATACACACCACACAGTCTGATCTCCTAAACACAGTGACACCAGGGTGATACACTTCTATACACAACACACACTCTGATCTCCTAAACACAAGGACACCAGGGAGATACACTTCTATACACACACACCACACAGTCTGATCTCCTAAACACAGGGACACCAGGGTGATACACTTATATATACACACCACACAGTCTGATCTCCTAAACACAGGGACACCAGGGTGATACACTTATATACACACCACACAGTCTGATCTCCTAAACACAGGGACACCAGGGTGATACACTTATATACACACCGCACAGTCTGATCTCCTAAACACAGGTACACCAGGGTGATACACTTATATACACACACCACACAGTCTTATCTCCTAAACACAGGGACACCGGGGTGATACACTTCTATACACACCACACAGTCTGATCTCCTAAACACAGGGACACCACGGTGATGCACTTCTATACACACCACACAGTCTGATCTCCTAAACACAGGGACACCAGGGTGATACACTTATATACACACCACACAGTCTCATCTCCTAAACACAGGGACACCAGGGTGATACACTTCTATACACACCACACAGTCTGATCTCCTAAACACAGGGACACCAGATTGATACACTTATATACACACCACACAGTCTGATCTCCTAAACACAGGGACACCAGAGTGATACACTTCTATACACCACACAGTCTGATCTCCTAAACACAGGGACACCAGGGTGATACACTTATATACACACCACACAGTCTGATCTCCTAAACACAGGGACACCAGGGTGATGCACTTATATACACACCACACAGTCTGATCTCCTAAACACAGGGACACCACGGTGATGCACTTCTATACACACCACACAGTCTGATCTCCTAAACACAGGGACACCAGGGTGATACACTTATATACACACCACACAGTCTCATCTCCTAAACACAGGGACACCAGGGTGATACACTTCTATACACATTACACAGTCGGATCTCCTAAACACAGGGACACCAGGGTAATACACTTATATACACACCACACAGTCTGATCTCCTAAACACAGGGACACCACGGTGATGCACTTCTATACACACCACACAGTCTGATCTCCTAAACACAGGGACACCAGGGTGATACACTTCTATACACACCACACAGTCTGATCTCCTAAACACAGGGACACCAGGGTGATACACTTCTATACACACCACACAGTCTGATCTCCTAAACACAGGGACACCAGGGTGATACACTTCTATACACACCACACAGTCTGATCTCCTAAACACAGGGACACCAGGGTGATGCACTTATATACACACACACCACACAGTCTGATCTCCTAAACACATGGACATCAGGGTGATACACTTATATACACACCACACAGTCTGATCTCCTAAACACAGGGACACCAGGGTGATACACTTATATACACACCACACAGTCTGATCTCCTAAACACAGGGACACCAGGGTGATACACTTATATACACACCACACAGTCTGATCTCCTAAACACAGTGACACCAGGGTGATACACTTATATACACACCACACAGTCTGATCTCCTAAACACAGGGACATCAGGGTGATACACTTATATACACATCACACAGTCTGATCTCCTAAACACAGGGACACCAGGGTGATACACTTATATACACACCACACAGTCTGATCTCCTAAACACAGGGACACCAGGGTGATACACTTATATACACACACACCACACAGTCTGATCTCCTAAACACATGGACATCAGGGTGATACACTTATATACACACCACACAGTCTGATCTCCTAAACACAGGGACACCACGGTGATGCACTTCTATACACACCACACAGTCTGATCTCCTAAACACAGGGACACCAGGGTGATACACTTATATACACACCACACAGTCTCATCTCCTAAACACAGGGACACCAGGGTGATACACTTCTATACACACCACACAGTCTGATCTCCTAAACACAGGGACACCAGATTGATACACTTATATACACACCACACAGTCTGATCTCCTAAACACAGGGACACCAGGGTGATACACTTATATACACACCACACAGTCTGATCTCCTAAACACAGGGACACCAGAGTGATACACTTCTATACACCACACAGTGTGATCTCCTAAACACAGGGACACCAGGGTGATACACTTATATACACACCACACAGTCTGATCTCCTAAACACAGGGACACCAGGGTGATACACTTATATACACACCACACAGTCTGATCTCCTAAACACAGGGACACCACGGTGATGCACTTCTATACACACCACACAGTCTGATCTCCTAAACACAAGGACACCAGGGTGATACACTTCTATACACACCACACAGTCTGATCTCCTAAACACAGGGACACCAGGGTGATACACTTCTATACACATTACACAGTCGGATCTCCTAAACACAGGGACACCAGGGTAATACACTTATATACACACCACACAGTCTGATCTCCTAAACACAGGGACACCACGGTGATGCACTTCTATACACACCACACAGTCTGATCTCCTAAACACAGGGACACCAGGGTGATACACTTCTATACACACCACACAGTCTGATCTCCTAAACACAGGGACACCAGGGTGATGCACTTCTATACACACCACACAGTCTGATCTCCTAAACACAGGGACACCAGGGTGATACACTTCTATACACACCACACAGTCTGATCTCCTAAACACAGGGACACCAGGGTGATGCACTTATATACACACACACCACACAGTCTGATCTCCTAAACACATGGACATCAGGGTGATACACTTATATACACACCACACAGTCTGATCTCCTAAACACATGGACACCAGGGTGATACACTTATATACACACCACACAGTCTGATCTCCTAAACACAGGGACACCAGGGTGATACACTTATATACACACCACACAGTCTGATCTCCTAAACACAGTGACACCAGGGTGATACACTTATATACACACCACACAGTCTGATCTCCTAAACACAGGGACATCAGGGTGATACACTTATATACACATCACACAGTCTGATCTCCTAAACACAGGGACACCAGGGTGATACACTTATATACACACCACACAGTCTGATCTCCTAAACACAGGGACACCAGGGTGATACACTTATATACACATCACACAGTCTGATCTCCTAAACACAGGGACACCAGGGTGATACACTTATATGCACATCACACAGTCTGATCTCCTAAACACAGGGACACCAGGGTGATACACTTATATACACACCACACAGTCTGATCTCCTAAACACAGGGACACCAGGGTGATACACTTATATACACACACACCACACAGTCTGATCTCCTAAACACATGGACATCAGGGTGATACACTTATATACACACCACACAGTCTGATCTCCTAAACACAGTGACACCAGGGTGATACACTTCTATACACAACACACACTCTGATCTCCTAAACACAAGGACACCAGGGAGATACACTTCTATACACACACACCACACAGTCTGATCTCCTAAACACAGGGACACCAGGGTGATACACTTATATACACACCACACAGTCTGATCTCCTAAACACAGGGACACCAGGGTGATACACTTATATACACACCACACAGTCTGATCTCCTAAACACAGTGACACCAGGGTGATACACTTATATACACACCACACAGTCTGATCTCCTAAACACAGGGACATCAGGGTGATACACTTATATACACATCACACAGTCTGATCTCCTAAACACAGGGACACCAGGGTGATACACTTATATACACACCACACAGTCTGATCTCCTAAACACAGGGACACCAGGGTGATACACTTATATACACATCACACAGTCTGATCTCCTAAACACAGGGACACCAGGGTGATACACTTATATACACACCACACAGTTTGATCTCCTAAACACAGGGACACCAGGGTGATACACTTATATACACACACACCACACAGTCTGATCTCCTAAACACATGGACATCAGGGTGATACACTTATATACACACCACACAGTCTGATCTCCTAAACACAGTGACACCAGGGTGATACACTTCTATACACAACACACACTCTGATCTCCAAAACACAAGGACACCAGGGAGATACACTTCTATACACACACACCACACAGTCTGATCTCCTAAACACAGGGACACCAGGGTGATACACTTATATATACACACCACACAGTCTGATCTCCTAAACACAGGGACACCAGGGTGATACACTTATATACACACCACACAGTCTGATCTCCTAAACACAGGGACACCAGGGTGATACACTTATATACACACCGCACAGTCTGATCTCCTAAACACAGGTACACCAGGGTGATACACTTATATACACACACCACACAGTCTTATCTCCTAAACACAGGGACACCGGGGTGATACACTTCTATACACACCATACAGTCTGATCTCCTAAACACAGGGACACCACGGTGATGCACTTCTATATACACCACACAGTCTGATCTCCTAAACACAGGGACACCAGGGTGATACACTTATATACACACCACACAGTCTCATCTCCTAAACACAGGGACACCAGGGTGATACACTTCTATACACACCACACAGTCTGATCTCCTAAACACAGGGACACCAGATTGATACACTTATATACACACCACACAGTCTGATCTCCTAAACACAGGGACACCAGAGTGATACACTTCTATACACCACACAGTCTGATCTCCTAAACACAGGGACACCAGGGTGATACACTTATATACACACCACACAGTCTGATCTCCTAAACACAGGGACACCAGGGTGATGCACTTATATACACACCACACAGTCTGATCTCCTAAACACAGGGACACCACGGTGATGCACTTCTATACACACCACACAGTCTGATCTCCTAAACACAGGGACACCAGGGTGATACACTTATATACACACCACACAGTCTCATCTCCTAAACACAGGGACACCAGGGTGATACACTTCTATACACATTACACAGTCGGATCTCCTAAACACAGGGACACCAGGGTAATACACTTATATACACACCACACAGTCTGATCTCCTAAACACAGGGACACCACGGTGATGCACTTCTATACACACCACACAGTCTGATCTCCTAAACACAGGGACACCAGGGTGATACACTTCTATACACACCACACAGTCTGATCTCCTAAACACAGGGACACCAGGGTGATACACTTCTATACACACCACACAGTCTGATCTCCTAAACACAGGGACACCAGGGTGATACACTTCTATACACACCACACAGTCTGATCTCCTAAACACAGGGACACCAGGGTGATGCACTTATATACACACACACCACACAGTCTGATCTCCTAAACACATGGACATCAGGGTGATACACTTATATACACACCACACAGTCTGATCTCCTAAACACAGGGACACCAGGGTGATACACTTATATACACACCACACAGTCTGATCTCCTAAACACAGGGACACCAGGGTGATACACTTATATACACACCACACAGTCTGATCTCCTAAACACAGTGACACCAGGGTGATACACTTATATACACACCACACAGTCTGATCTCCTAAACACAGGGACATTAGGGTGATACACTTATATACACATCACACAGTCTGATCTCCTAAACACAGGGACACCAGGGTGATACACTTATATACACACCACACAGTCTGATCTCCTAAACACAGGGACACCAGGGTGATACACTTATATACACATCACACAGTCTGATCTCCTAAACACAGGGACACCAGGGTGATACACTTATATACACACCACACAGTCTGATCTCCTAAACACAGGGACACCAGGGTGATACACTTATATACACACACACCACACAGTCTGATCTCCTAAACACATGGACATCAGGGTGATACACTTATATACACACCACACAGTCTGATCTCCTAAACACAGTGACACCAGGGTGATACACTTCTATACACAACACACACTCTGATCTCCTAAACACAAGGACACCAGGGAGATACACTTCTATACACACACACCACACAGTCTGATCTCCTAAACACAGGGACACCAGGGTGATACACTTATATATACACACCACACAGTCTGATCTCCTAAACACAGGGACACCAGGGTGATACACTTATATACACACCACACAGTCTGATCTCCTAAACACAGGGACACCAGGGTGATACACTTATATACACACCGCACAGTCTGATCTCCTAAACACAGGTACACCAGGGTGATACACTTATATACACACCACACAGTCTGATCTCCTAAACACAGGGACATCAGGGTGATACACTTCTATACACACCACACAGTCTGATCTCCTAAACACAGGGACACCAGGGTGATACACTTCTATACACCACACAGTCCGATCTCCTAAACACAGGGACACCAGGGTGATACACTTATATACACACCACACAGTCTGATCTCCTAAACACAGGGACACCAGGGTGATACACTTATATACACACCACACAGTCTGATCTCCTAAACACAGGGACACCATGGTGATGCACTTCTATACACACCACACAGTCTGATCTCCTAAACACAGGGACACCAGGGTGATACACTTATATACACACCACACAGTCTGATCTCCTAAACACAGGGACACCAGGGTGATACACTTATATACACACCGCACAGTCTGATCTCCTAAACACAGGTACACCAGGGTGATACACTTATATACACACCACACAGTCTGATCTCCTAAACACAGGGACATCAGGGTGATACACTTCTATACACACCACACAGTCTGATCTCCTAGACACAGGGACACCAGAGTGATACACTTCTATACACACCACACAGTCTGATCTCCTAAACACAGGGACACCAGGGTGATACACTTCTATACACATTACACAGTCGGATCTCCTAAACACAGGGACACCAGGGTAATACACTTATATACACACCACACAGTCTGATCTCCTAAACACAGGGACACCACGGTGATGCACTTCTATACACACCACACAGTCTGATCTCCTAAACACAGGGACACCAGGGTGATACACTTCTATACACACCACACAGTCTGATCTCCTAAACACAGGGACACCAGGGTGATACACTTCTATACACACCACACAGTCTGATCTCCTAAACACAGGGACACCAGGGTGATACACTTCTATACACACCACACAGTCTGATCTCCTAAACACAGGGACACCAGGGTGATACACTTCTATACACACCACACAGTCTGATCTCCTAAACACAGGGACACCAGGGTGATGCACTTATATACACACACACACACCACACAGTCTGATATCCTAAACACATGGACATCAGGTTGATACACTTATATACACACCACACAGTCTGATCTCCTAAACACAGGGACACCAGGGTGATACACTTATATACACACCACACAGTCTGATCTCCTAAACACAGGGACACCAGGGTGATACACTTATATACACACCACACAGTCTGATCTCCTAAACACAGTGACACCAGGGTGATACACTTATATACACACCACACAGTCTGATCTCCTAAACACAGGGACATCAGGGTGATACACTTATATACACATCACACAGTCTGATCTCCTAAACACAGGGACACCAGGGTGATACACTTATATACACACCACACAGTCTGATCTCCTAAACACAGGGACACCAGGATGATACACTTATATACACACACACCACACAGTCTGATCTCCTAAACACATGGACATCAGGGTGATACACTTATATACACACCACACAGTCTGATCTCCTAAACACAGTGACACCAGGGTGATACACTTCTATACACAACACACACTCTGATCTCCTAAACACAAGGACACCAGGGAGATACACTTCTATGCACACACACCACACAGTCTGATCTCCTAAACACAGGGACACCAGGGTGATACACTTATATATACACACCACACAGTCTGATCTCCTAAACACAGGGACACCAGGGTGATACATTTATATACACACCACACAGTCTGATCTCCTAAACACAGGGACACCAGGGTGATACACTTATATACACACCGCACAGTCTGATCTCCTAAACACAGGTACACCAGAGTGATACACTTATATACACACCACACAGTCTGATCTCCTAAACACAGGGACATCAGGGTGATACACTTCTATACACACCACACAGTCTGATCTCCTAAACACAGGGACACCAGGGTGATACACTTATATACACACCACACAGTCTGATCTCCTAAACACAGGGACACCAGGGTGATATACTTATATACACACCACACAGTCTGATCTCCTAAACACAGGGACACCAGGGTGATACACTTATATACACACCACACAGTCTGATCTCCTAAACACAGGGACATCAGGGTGATACACTTATATACACACCACACAGTCTGATCTCCTAAACACAGGGACACCAGGGTGATACACTTCTATACACACCACACAGTCTGATCTCCTAAACACAGGGACACCAGGGTGATACACTTATATACACATCACACAGTCTGATCTCCTAAACACAGGGACACCAGGGTGATACACTTCTATACACACCACACAGTCTGATCTCCTAAACACAGGGACACCAGGGTGATACACTTATATACACACCACACAGTCTGATCTCCTAAACACAGGGACACCGGGGTGATACACTTCTATACACACCACACAGTCTGATCTCCTAAACACAGGGACACCAGGGTGATACACTTATATACACACCACACAGTCTGATCTCCTAAACACAGGGACACCGGGGTGATACACTTCTATACACACCACACAGTCTGATCTCCTAAACACAGGGACACCAGGGTGATACACTTATATACACACCACACAGTCTGATCTCCTAAACACAGGGACACCAGGGTGATACACTTATATACACACCACACAGTCTGATCTCCTACACACAGGGACACCAGGGTGATACACTTATATACACACCAGGCAGTCTGATCTCCTAAACATAGGGACACCATATTATCCTGCATAATTACAGCGTTATTAAGAAATCCTACTTCTGCCGAGACTGACAGCCAGGCTTCTTGCTGTAGAGGCATCTGTGCGCCTGCACCATCAGTCCCTTCTGTTACCTTAAGGTTCCATGCAGTGCCTTCTAGAGGAGACCAGGATGGACAGCACAGGCGCACAGATGTCTCTAAGACAAGATGTCTGCATGGTTGCCTGGCCTTCAGTCTCGGCAGAAGTAGGATTTCTGACAACGCAGTAATTATGCTGGATAATATGTCTATTGGTAAGCTTATCACTATATGGCTTTATTTTTTTTTGGTTGGGACTTTATTTGGGGTAATAGCTCCCCTTTAACACTCTGGATGTTAAGATGTTACACAGTTTCCCAATGTGTTGAAGACCTCTCTGGCCTACAAATGGTAAAAAGCCCCATTTCATTTATTGGGAATTTTTGTCTCCTAATAGGGCATTTGATTTGCTCCAGAATTGCCCATCTCTTTCATTCTGCTCTAGGACCTCTATAATAAGTTCTATGAAGATATGGAGACGTGGAATTCCTTGCCCAAGGGAGTGGTGATCGCAGATGCAATAGATATATTTAAAGGGATAGTAACGTTTCACAATAAAAGCAGCTCCAATTCATCTTCATAGTATTTGGGCCATGGAGAGTGTTATTTCAATACTGTCAGAGTTGTAGTTCAAGAGTAATTGAATGATAAAGTATCCCCCTCCCACCCCTTTTACTGATGTAACACTGCTCACCTCAGAGCAGCAAGACTGTCCGGATGCATCACAGAGAGGGACAATCTTCAGTGATCATTAGGAGAAACCTGAAAATCCTGTCAAGGGGGGGGGGCAGGGATTTCCTTATGCTCACAGTAAGAAGACTGTCCCTTGCTGTGAGCTGTCCCATCAAGAGACCAGATCTGAGGTGAACAGTGTTATATCAGTAAAAGGGGCGGGAGGTGGATACTTTGTCATTGAATTACTCTTGTACTACAACTCTGACAGTATTGAAATAACACTCTCCACGGCCCAAATACTATGAAGATTAATTGGAGGCTTTTATTTTGAAACATTACTATCCCATTAAGAGAAGATTATATGATTTTCTAGCAGAAGGGAAATACTATGTACTAGTAGGTTAAAAGGAAGTTCTAGTAAACAGAGTAATACCCATTTAGGAGTCAGGAAGACTTATATAAATCTCATTTTCTTGGTTATACTCTGGAAAAGGTTCAATTTTATAGACTTGTGTCTTTTTTCATCCTAAATTACTACGCATCTATGCAGTTTAGTAACAAACCTGCTTCAAAGGAGTAATAACTAATAAGCTTTTTTTAAAAAAACAAAAATATGTAATAGGGGTTTTCCTGCTGATTAAAACTAAGGCGCCCCCTGCTGGGATATGTTTTACTCAAAATGAATTACAACTCAGAATTGCATTGAGTACACAGCACTTTACAAGTGGAGGGTGACAAGTGCTTAGCAGAAGGAGACACTGGAAGCGGGGTACGCAATCTGAATTGGTAAAGGGAGACATACAAAGTACATAAGAGCTAAGTGTGGAGTACAGTGCTTACATTCTGGTCAGGATAGGAAAACCTAAATAAATTATAAGCGGTATTTAAATAAGTAAGTAAATGCTAAGAGCAATAAAGTATAATTTTCTTTTGTGGCCTCTAGATGGTGTTATCTCCATCACTTTCTATGGAGAGGAGTAGTCAGTAACTAGCAGTAACCAGTTGGTGATGCTGCTAACAGTTTGGGCTGTAATAACTTTGAAGTAAAATTCCTCAAGCAGTGTAAGGACCTTTGTTTTATATAATACATGTTGCTGTTGGTTTTTTTTTCATTTAATTTACTGTTCTCTTAACAAATATCCTTGTTAAGAAGACGTATTGTACAACAGATGTTAATACCAGTCATAGACTATGGGGATGTAGTATATGCTCCAGCACCGCAAATACACCTTGCTAAAATTGACACTCTATATAATTCATTATGCGCTTTATACTCCAATGTAATTACACAACCCATCATTGTGATATGTATGAAGAGCTAAACTGGCTAACACTCGAATCTACACATGCCCTTCACCTCTCTTGCATGGCTTATATCCACCTCTCTAGAAAGCTACCAGACTACATGAGCAGTATGATCACTCCAACTCTCCATACTAACTATAACCACCACTCCACTGCTAACAACTCACTGACTATTCCACACTACCTGACCAGTATGATCACTTCAGATCTCCATACTAACTATAACCTCCACTCCATTGCTAACAACTCACTGACTATTCCACACTACCTGAGCAGTATGATCACTTCAGATCTCCATACTAACTATAACCTCCACTCCATTGCTAACAACTCACTGACTATTCCACACTACCTGAGCAGTATGATCACTCCAGATCTCCATACTAACTATAACCTTCACTCCACTGCTAAAAACTCACTGACTATTCCACACTACCTGAGCAGTATGATCACTCCAGATCTCCATACTAACTATAACCTCCACTCCACTGCTAACAACTCACTGACTATTCCACACTACCTGAGCAGTATGATCACTCCAGCTCTCCATACTAACTATAACCTCCACTCCACTGCTAACAACTCACTGACTATTCCACACTACCTGAGCAGTATGATCACTCCAGCTCTCCATACTAACTATAACCTCCACTCCACTGCTAACAACTCACTGACTATTCCACACTACCTGAGCAGTATGATCACTCCATCTCTCCATACTAACTATAACCACCACTCCACTGCTAACAACTCACTGACTATTCCACACTACCTGAGCAGTATGATCACTCCAGATTTCCATACTAACTATAACCTCTGATCCACTGCTAACAACTCACTGACTATTCCACACTACCTGAGCAGTATGATCACTCCAGCTCTCCTTACTAACTATAACCTCCACTCCACTGCTAACATCTCACTGACTATTCCACACTACCTGATCAGTATGATCACTCCAGCTCTAAATACTAACTATAATCCCCACTACTAACAACTCACTGTCTATTCCACAATACCTGAGCAGTACAATCACTCCGATCTCCATACTAACTATAACCTTCACTCCACTGCTAACAACTCACTGACTATTCCACACTACCTGAGCAGTATGATCACTCCAGCTCTCCACACTAACTATAACCTCCACTCCACTACTAACAACTCACTGAATATTCCACACTACCTGAGCAGTATGATCACACCAGCTCTCCATACTAACTATAACCTCCACTCCACTGCTAACAACTCACTGACTATTCCACACTACCTGAGCAGTACGATCACTCCAGATCTCCATACTAACTATAAACTCCGCTCCACTGCTAACAACTCACTGACTATTCCACACTACCTGAGCAGTATGATCACTCCAGATCTCCATACTAACTATAACCTCCACTACTAACAACTCACTGACTATTCCATACTACCTGAGCAGTATGATCACTCCAGATCTCCATACTAACTATAACCTCCACTACTAACAACTCACTGACTATTCCACACTACCTGAGCAGTATGATCACTCCAGATCTCCATACTAACTATAACCTCCACTACACTGCTAACAACTCACTGACTATTCCACACTACCTGAGCAGTATGATCACTCCAGATCTCCATACTAACTATAACCTCCACTCCACTGCTAATAACTCACTGACTATTCCACACTACCTGAGCAGTGTGATCACTCCAGCTCTCCATACTAACTATAATTTCTGCTCCCCTGGTAACAACTCACTGACTTTTCTACACTACCTGAGCAGTATGATCACTCCAGCTCTCTATACTAACTATAACCTCTGCTCCTCTGGTAACAACTCACTGAGTATAACACATTACAGGAAAGAAGCCGGTCAATTTGCCTTTTCCTTCAGTGCTCTGAAAGGCTGATTTTCTCCCAGTCTAAAATCCTTAAAAATAACTGCCTCTTTTTATCTAAAAACAATATGTAACTTTATATAAAAAATGTAGTATGTTTGTATGACTGTATTTGGCTATAGAGCCTCAAAAGTATCAGTACAAATCTCGGTGTGATGATAAATATAAAAAGTAAATGTATCTCATTTAAAGGGTAGTTATCACATTCTGTTGACATGGGAGCAGATTTAGGAAAAGCCTGTGTTGCTCTTTGCAGCACCAAAATGGCTCCTTTCAACTTTTCAGGGGTCATAAAACAGCCTTCCGCGGCTGGAATGCAACCAGAGAACATGTGCTCACTTTTGCAGTTTGCATGAACAGTCTCCAATGACCAGCTGCGTCCGACTTTCAAGCCAGATACAGAGGGTCTATGGGGAATGTATTGTGCAGGACAGCAAGTGAATTGAAACACTTCAATCTGGAGATTCAGTCCCTGTACTGCATGATGGAGTTCCCATAGACCAGCTGTATCTGGCTTGAAGGTCTGACACAACAGGTCAATGAAGGCTGCACACGTATCAGCAAACTCCTTGATGGCCCCACAGGAAGAGACTAAGCTGTGAGACTGAAATCTTGCAGTTCATTTCAGTTCAGTTAAGTTCAGAGACTGAACTTCAAGACTTCAGTCTCACAACTGAGTCTCTTCATTTGGGACCTACAAGGAAGCACCGGAGGTGTCTTTTCCATTCTCTACTCTCCTTATCCTTTGGTTTGCCGGGGCTCACAATCCATCCCCTACTCCATAAGGAACTGTCTCCAGCATGACATATCTGCCGATGGGACTCTATGCACAAAATAGTTGCCCTTTAACAAAAACAATTCCTTAACAGTGAATTTATATCACTTGGCAAGGGAAACATATAATTGTCATGTAATTATAACGTGCAGATATTCTGCACTGTAATTTGCTGAACAGAAAATAACTATGTAATTATAAGATTCACATAGACAGGCACAGCATGCAGTGAGCGTTCTCAGAGAAATGTCACCATCCCGGCATTTCTAGAGGCAAAGATTTTTCTTATAGAGCTAAGTGCCCACAGAGATCTCTCTAGATAAATGTCTAGGGGATCTCATTATCTGTACAATTATCTGGAATTCTCTACTGCTTTTTCATCTCATAGTTTTAGGCTGTGTTCAAACAGCGACAGGTTTGTAGCAGTGGAATTGTATGGGAAAAAAAAAGATTCATTTTGACTTCATTTTTCATGTGTTTTTACAGTGTTTTACATGAAATTTAGAGGAGACTTTTGTATCGATATTTTTTTCTCCAACCGTCCCTGGCTGCCTATATACACAGCTGCTCAATAATGCACTGAAAATGTAGCAAGCTATGTTATATAGTGCAGTTCTATTGTGATCCTCTTGAAACCAATAGTAAAAATGTAATAGTAGCATTAAAATGTGCTGCTATTAACCCTTGGTTAACTCAAAGGGTTAACCAAGTTTCTCCTTTTTTATTGTTTAGTGTACCATGTAAATTATATAGTGTTTTTTCAGGATTGCAAAAGCTTTAAAGGGATAGTAATGTTTCATAATAAAAGCAGCTCTAAATAATCATCATAGTATTTGGACTTTGGAGAGTGTTATATCAATTCTGTCAGAGTTGTAGTACAAGAGTAATTCAATGACAAAGTATCCCCCTCCCGCCCCTTTTACTGATGTAACACTGTTCAGCCAGATCAGAAGGGAGGTACCCAGGTAGATTGCAGAGAGGGACAATCTTCAGTTAAGATAAGGGAAAACCTGAAAAACTTGTCAAGGGGGGCGGGGCTTTCATTGTTCTCATAGGAAGAAGATTGTCCCCTTCTGTTATCTGTCTGGTCTATGGACTGGATTCCACATCTGAGAAGAGATGACTTACACTAGGTAAAAGGGGCGGGAGGGGGAAACTTTGCTTGTGAATATCTCATAAACCATAAAGGTTTGAGAGATAAGGCTTATATCGTTCTTCATGTTTTTTTAATGCCTACAAAATAAAATAAAGATAAAACGAAATATTACTATCCCTTTAACTTCATAACATTTCTAAATATATATCCCATACATTTTTACTTTAAAAAAACCCCCAATATATTATTCGGTCAATGATTGTTTTCACACAACAAGTGCTGTTATTGAAATCTACCTCAAAATGCCTTCACCTGCTTATTTCAGTTTTGGAGATACCTTACATGTATAGATTTGTATTGGATTTTGGAGTTGCAGAGCCTTATTTACAAAGTGTGCATTATAGTTTCCAAATGTAAGACTTTCTGTGATAGGTGTGCTGTTCATGGAACTTAAAGGGACAGTAAATGTCCCAAATAAAATACTTAGATTTTTGTAGAGCTTCAAAAAATAAACTCTATGGCACAAATCCTATAAGCATTCAAAGTTCCGCCCTCCCTCCCCTTCTCCTGATGTCAGCGGTAAAGCTGACAGCAGGAGATTCAAGTCGTGCGACTCGAGGAGGCTCTGCAGCTGAGCCGAAGTCATATTATTTAAAAAGAATTGCTTCATTGGAACGGTCTACAAAGTGTGCTTGCAAACCAGGCAAACTTTGTAGACCTTTCCAATGAACTAATTATTTTCCAATAAAGCAATTTCGGCTGGTCCCAGGACAGGGATCTCCTATGGGACATTACTGACCCTTTAAACACAATCCAAAAACACAAAATATACCCCAAAAAATTATACTATTTTGAGAGGTACGTACAATTCCCATTTCAGATGAATGTTATCTGAATTAGTAACTGAAGGCTGTGTTGCTTTGAATCCTCCAGAAGATGGCACTATAGAACAGAAAGTAGCTTTTTTATATTTCAGTTCTTCAAAGATACTGAAATATTTGAAAACCATGAATATTTATGTTTGCTTGGATAGTAGGATGCCTTTTCAGTAAAATGCATAATCTGTTTTCTTACTTTTTGTCAAATATGATATGCCTGCAGGCTATAACAACTGGCTGTACCAGCTACAGAACTATAGAAAAAGTATAGATTATACTTCATGAGGGGAATAAGTGGACATACCTTACGGCTCTTATCGAATCTGACGGCACTTACTAAAATCTCAAAATAAATAAATAAAAACAATTAAATAAAATGCATAATATAAATAAACTATAAACTGTCATTGGAACGAAACCTAAAGTATCCACTTTATCTTTATCTTTATGTATATGTATTTAGACGACATATATGCTATATTTTTAATTTGTGGACATCCATATAGCACTATCAGAATCATATTGTGACGAGCACTCACTGAGGACAAACAAAATAAAGTGTTTTGTTCAAAGCCATGGTGGCCTCTCAGAGGTGCTACAAATCACGTTTTTCGCTCCCATGTGCCATTGCAGAGAATAAATATCCATGTCCACATCTGACTGGTCCTGCCCTCAGACAGTCAAGCTCTAAAATGTCAGGAAAATCCTCTCTGTGCAAGAGAGACAGCAAAACCACAGGCGTATGTTTCAGCCTATGTGAGCTTTATCGGTGTGGTGCAGATGATTCCCTCTATACCAGAGGTTCTCAACCCGTGCCCTCAGTGGCCACTAACAGGCCAGGACTTAGGAATTTCCCTGCTAGAACACAAGTGTGTTGATCAGAGGCTCAGTTGTATTGATTAACCCTCCTGTGCTCTTAAAAGGAAATTCTCAAATCCTGGCCTGTTAGCAGCTACTGAGGGCATGGGATGAGAACCACTGATCTACACACATATAGAGTACAAGGGCCTATGCCTGGGATCCCCTTCCAACTTAGGGAGACATACAAAGAAATATTGTGCCCACATATGTCGAAACGTATGCCTGTGGTTTTGCTGTCTCTGTCTTGCAGCGAAAGTTTGCCTGACATTTTGGAGCTGGACTGTCTGTGGGCAGGACCAGTCTGATACGGATTTGGAAATTTCCTCTCTGCAATGGCACATGGGAGTGAAATACAACGTGACTTGCAGCACGATTGAGAGGCCACCATGCCTAAGGACAAGACACTTTATCTTGCTTGTGCTTGTTGTGGCTCGTCACATTTATATGTCTCTATCAGAATCATGATTGACATGTAGCTATTAGATAGGTTTGGAACACAAATAGCCTCAATTCCAGTGAGATGTGAGGTGGGAACTCAAAGGTTTCAGCTAACTCGATATCATGAGGAAGCGCCTATTTGCAGATAGGATAATTGAGTACCTATCTTTTGGGGTACAGTGGAACTGTTGTGGTTGTGGTATACTCTTAGATGTGGTTGCTTTTTTATGTTTTTCATGAAATGAACAATCTGGAGATTGGGCACTAAAGAGCAAGACCACACAGATAGCAACCCAGGGGTTTACTTCAGGGATCGCTTTAAAGTCTAGAGGCAAATGATAGACCTCTATGGTTGTGAGGGCCAACATACTTACTCTGTTCTCCTACATTTAATAAACTGTTATCCTCTTTGATGAATTCTGTGCTTTTGTCTCCCTTTGTTTAAGAATGTTCTATTTTATTTGAGTGGTGTGAACCAGTTATATCACTTCTTAAGAGGAAGCAGCGATCTGGGAAGAGCTGAATAAAGCTAATCCTCATGCCACCTAGGCCTGGCCCATTAGTGCCCTTCCAGGTGACTGTAAATGGCACTACCATAAATCCAGTATAGAAGCACGGTGTCTAGGAGTGATAATTAAACACAAAAGAGGAGGCCATAAAGAAAGAGAAGTATATGGTCATCTCAACAAAGTAGCCTAATGAAATGATGCACACAAGTAAGGTATCGCAAAATATAAAGAGAAAACTTTATTGACAATATAAAATAATGAGATGGCATAAAAACATGTAGAGCGAGGCAGGGTGAAAATATATATCTGAAAAGTGACAATAATATTATATACTCCAAAAAATAAAGCAAATCAAATTAAGTATACTGAATCCATAATCTATGGCAGGCCTGCCCAAGTTCAGTCCTCAAGGGCCACCAACAGGCCAGGATGTAAGGATTCCCCTCATTAAACACAGGTGAGTTAGTCACAATGAATGATCCACTGATTATCTCACCTGTACTTAATCAGGGAAATCCTTACATCCTGGCCTGTTGGTGGCCCTTGAGGACTGAACGTGGGCAGCCCTGATCTATGGTATTTCACATGAACTGATGTCATGAAAAGACCCCAAAAGGTGCATAATAGAAATGAAAGTGCAAATTCAAATACAAATATCAAGTTACAAAAAAGAAACAGTATATTTATCAATATAAATGATGCCACAGGGGAATATCTGATAGCAGGACCTAGCCCACCCAACGCTTATCGCCACTACAGTGGCTTCATCAGTGGTACCCTCTCATGCATCAAATCTTTTTCACTCATTGCTCCTTATCTATGGAATGCGCGATCTCCCACCCTGTACCACTGCACCTCTCTTATGGTCTTCAAGTCACACTTGAAACTACACCTCCTGGATAAAACTTAAAGGGATAGTAATGTTTCACAATAAAAGCAGCTCTAATTAATCATCACAGTATTTGGGCCATGGAGAGTGTTATTTCAATTCTGTCAGAGTTGTAGTTCAAGAGTAATTGAATGATAAAGTATCCCCCTCCCGCCCCTTTTACTGATGTAACACTGTTCACCTCAGAGCAGCAGGGTGTGTCCAGGTAGATTGCAGAGAGGGACAATCTTCAATTAAGATAAGGGGAAAACCTGTCAAAGGGGGCAGGGCTTTCATTGTTCTCACAGTAAGACTACTGACCCTTGATGTGAGCTGTCTGGTCTATGGACTGGATTCCACATCTGAGGGGAAGTGCTTACACTAGGTAAAAGAGGCAGGAAGGGGATACTTTATCATTAGTGTTGAGCGAGCATGCTCGGCCGATGCTCGGATCGGCACGAGCATCGCTCTGCTCGGCACATGGCGGTACTCGTACGAGTACCGCATGTGCTCGCCCGCCATGTTCGTGTCTCCTCCCCGCACGTTTTGCGCCTGCTGCGCAGCCAATAAACGTGCAGGGAGGCTCTGACATCGGTGTAATGCCAGCAGCCATGTTGGCTGCTGGCATTACACTGATTGGCTGGCCAGAACCCGTGGTCAGGTGCTGTATAGCACCTGACCATCGAGTTCGGCTCAGTCTGAGCCAGGGAGAGCTGAGGATAGGAAGGGAAAGGCAGTGTAGGGAGGAAAAAAACAAAAATTGTGAAAAAAAAAGAACCAAAAGTCCTTTTTAGGACTACTGTGTGTGGGGGCAGCAGGTTATTTGGTGTGGGGGGAAAAAAAACAAAAAAAAAAAAAAAAAATATATATATTCTGTGTAGTGTGCAAAGTTGCAGATTAGAGCACATTCTGTTTAGTGTGCACAGTTGCAGATTAGAGCACATTCTGTTTAGTGTGCAAAGTTGCAGATTAGAGCACATTCTGTTTAGTGTGCAAAGTTGCAGATTAGAGCACATTCTGTTTAGTGTGCAAAGTTGCAGATTAGAGCACATTCTGTTAAGTCTTCAAACTAAAATATCAAAGTCACGTATTCCATTCAGTGTGCGTCGCCGCAGTTTAGCAGCACATTCTGAGTACTGTGCAGAGTTGCAGAATAGGAAGAAATACTGTTAAGTCTTCAAACTAAAATATCAAAGTCACATATTCCATTCAGTGTGCTTCGCCGCAGTTTAGCAGCACATTCTGTGTACTGTGCAGAGTTGCAGAATAGGAAGAAATACTGTTAAGTCTTCAAACTAAAATATCAAAGTCACATATTCCATTCAGTGTGCTTCGCCGCAGTGTAGCAGCACATTCTGTGTACTGTGCAGAGTTGCAGAATAGGAAGAAATACTGTTAAGTCTTCAAACTAAAATATCAAAGTCACATATTCCATTCAGTGTGCTTCGCCGCAGTGTAGCAGCACATTCTGTGTACTGTGCACAGTTGCAGAATAGGAAGAAATACTGTTAAGTTTTTAAAACTAAAATTTAAAAGTCACATATTCCATTCAGTGTGCTTCGCCGCAGTGTAGCAGCACATTCTGTGTACTGTGCAGAGTTGCAGAATAGGAAGAAATACTGTTAAGTCTTCAAACTAAAATTTAAAAGTCACATATTCCATTCAGTGTGCTTCGCCGCAGTGTAGCAGCACATTCTGTGTACTGTGCACAGTTGCAGAATAGGAAGAAATACTGTTAAGTCTTCAAACTAAAATATCAAAGTCACATATTCCATTCAGTGTGCTTCGCCGCAGTTTAGCAGCACATTCTGTGTACTGTGCAGAGTTGCAGAATAGGAAGAAATACTGTTAAGTCTTCAAACTAAAATTTAAAAGTCACATATTCCATTCAGTGTGCTTCGCCGCAGTGTAGCAGCACATTCTGTGTACTGTGCACAGTTGCAGAATAGGAAGAAATACTGTTAAGTCTTCAAACTAAAATATCAAAGTCACATATTCCATTCAGTGTGTTTCAACGCCGTTTAACAGCCTATTCTGTGTACTCTGTACAGTTCCAGAATTATAAGAAATACTGTTAAGTTTTCAAACTCAAATATTAAAGTCACATATTCCATTCAGTGTCTTTCACCGCCGTTTAACAGCCTATTCTGTGTACTCTGCAGAGTTGCAGAATAGTAAGAAATACTGTTAAGTTTTCAAACTCAAATATTAAAGTCACATATTCCATTCAGTGTGTTTCAACGCCGTTTAACAGCCTATTCTGTGTACTCTGCACAGTTGCAGAATAGGAAGAAATACTGTTAAGTTTTCAAACTCAAATATTAAAGTCACATATTCCATTCAGTGTCTTTCACCGCCGTTTAACAGCCTATTCTGTGTACTCTGTACAGTTCCAGAATTATAAGAAATACTGTTAAGTTTTCAAACTCAAATATTAAAGTCACATATTCCATTCAGTGTCTTTCACCGCCGTTTAACAGCCTATTCTGTGTACTCTGCAGAGTTGCAGAATAGTAAGAAATACTGTTAAGTTTTCAAACTCAAATATTAAAGTCACATATTCCATTCAGTGTGTTTCAACGCCGTTTAACAGCCTATTCTGTGTACTCTGCACAGTTGCAGAATAGGAAGAAATACTGTTAAGTTTTCAAACTCAAATATTAAAGTCACATATTCCATTCAGTGTCTTTCACCGCCGTTTAACAGCCTATTCTGTGTACTCTGTACAGTTCCAGAATTATAAGAAATACTGTTAAGTTTTCAAACTCAAATATTAAAGTCACATATTCCATTCAGTGTCTTTCACCGCCGTTTAACAGCCTATTCTGTGTACTCTGCAGAGTTGCAGAATAGTAAGAAATACTGTTAAGTTTTCAAACTCAAATATTAAAGTCACATATTCCATTCAGTGTGTTTCAACGCCGTTTAACAGCCTATTCTGTGTACTCTGCACAGTTGCAGAATAGGAAGAAATACTGTTAAGTTTTCAAACTCAAATATTAAAGTCACATATTCCATTCAGTGTCTTTCACCGCCGTTTAACAGCCTATTCTGTGTACTCTGTACAGTTCCAGAATTATAAGAAATACTGTTAAGTTTTCAAACTCAAATATTAAAGTCACATATTCCATTCAGTGTCTTTCACCGCCGTTTAACAGCCTATTCTGTGTACTCTGCAGAGTTGCAGAATAGTAAGAAATACTGTTAAGTTTTCAAACTCAAATATTAAAGTCACATATTCCATTCAGTGTGTTTCAACGCCGTTTAACAGCCTATTCTGTGTACTCTGCACAGTTGCAGAATAGGAAGAAATACTGTTAAGTTTTCAAACTCAAATATTAAAGTCACATATTCCATTCAGTGTCTTTCACCGCCGTTTAACAGCCTATTCTGTGTACTCTGCACAGTTGCAGAATAGGAAGAAATACTGTTAAGTTTTCAAACTCAAATATTAAAGTCACTTATTCCATTCAGTGTGTGTCACCGCAGTTTAGCAGCCTATTCTGTGTACTCTGCAGAGTTGCAGAATAGTAAGAAATACTGTTAAGTTTTCAAACTCAAATATTAAAGTCACTTATTCCATTCAGTGTGTGTCACCGCAGTTTAGCAGCCTATTCTGTGTACTCTGCACAGTTGCAGAATAGGAAGAAATACTGTTAAGTTTTCAAACTCAAATATTAAAGTCACATATTCCATTCAGTGTCTTTCACCGCCGTTTAACAGCCTATTCTGTGTACTCTGCACAGTTGCAGAATAGGAAGAAATACTGTTAAGTTTTCAAACTCAAATATTAAAGTCACTTATTCCATTCAGTGTGTGTCACCGCAGTTTAGCAGCCTATTCTGTGTACTCTGCACAGTTGCAGAATAGGAAGAAATACTGTTAAGTTTTCAAACTCAAATATTAAAGTCACATATTCCATTCAGTGTCTTTCACCGCCGTTTAACAGCCTATTCTGTGTACTCTGCACAGTTGCAGAATAGGAAGAAATACTGTTAAGTTTTCAAACTCAAATATTAAAGTCACTTATTCCATTCAGTGTGTGTCACCGCAGTTTAGCAGCCTATTCTGTGTACTCTGCACAGTTGCAGAATAGGAAGAAATACTGTTAAGTTTTCAAACTCAAATATTAAAGTCACATATTCCATTCAGTGTGTTTCAACGCCGTTTAACAGCCTATTCTGTGTACTCTGCACAGTTGCAGAATAGGAAGAAATACTGTTAAGTTTTCAAACTCATATATATTAAAGTCATATATATCGTGTAAGATGAAGAAGGCGGGTAAAAAGGGACGGGGAAGTGGACGTGATCCTGAAAGTTCAGGGCGCGGGTCAGGACGCGGAGAAACTGTGCCTGGTGCCAGAGCACAAGAAAGAAAGACATCCACCATACCTAGCTTCATGTCTGATTTCACAGGGCGTCGCAGGACATCACTCTCGAGGTCCGACCAGTGCGAACAGGTGGTCGGTTGGATGACAGCTGATACTGCTTCCAGTCGGTTAAGCACCACCCTGTCTTCCACCAAGTCCACTCTCAGTAGCCAAGAGTCTGGTCAACATAATCCTCACTCTGATCATCCTTCCTCCCACCATACACGGTCTGGTCAAAGAAGTGATCCCACACTGGGATATAGTGATGAGCTCGTCTCATCACCAATCCTTCATTTGACCCTCTCTCCAAGCACGCTTGCAGAGGAACATGACATCTTGTGCCCTGATTCACAACCTCTAGAGGCTACCCAATCACAAGAAGATGACAGATGTGAACGGCATTTAAGGTCAAAGGAAGTAGTGGATGATGATGATGATGATGAGACACAGTTGCCATTAAATCAACCACTATTTCCGTCTCAAGACCTTGTTGAGGAGAATGTTATACAGTTGTCAATGACTGAGTATGTGGTGGGATCAAGACTTGAGGAGGATGATCAGAGTGAGGAAGTGGAGGAGGACTTGGTGGACGATGAGGTGACTGACCCCACCTGGGAAGGTGTAGAGCCGAGCGATGACAGCAGTCCTGAGGGTGAGCCATCTGCAGCACCGCAACAGGCTGGAAGAGGCAGTGGTGTGGCAACAGAAAGAAGGCGGACCGCACCAAACCGGCCCGCAAATGTTCCACGGAGCACCCCCTTGCGTAAATCTACCTTGCCAAAGGGTAGGTGTTCCGCGGTATGGCGTTTTTTTAAGGACGACAAAAGAATTGTAGTTTGCAACCTGTGCCACACCAGAATGAGCCGAGGCATGAACACTAGAAACCTCACCACCACCAGCATGATCCGACACATGGCATCCAAGCACCGTAGTAAGTGGGAGGAACGCCTGGATCGCCCATCTGTGTCTGCAGGCCACACCACTGCCTCCTCTTCCCCTGTTTTCGGTGCCGGCCAATCGCCTGTCGAAGGCGCAGGCCCGCATACCTCCCGCCCTGCACCTGTAGCATCTGAAGCACCATCAGCGACCACATCCACTTCCCTGTCCCAGCACAGCGTCCAAATGTCGTTACCCCAGGCATTTGAGCGCAAGAGAAAGTACCCAGCCACCCACCCACAGGCCATAGCACTAACCTCACACCTTTCAAAATTACTGGCCATCGAAATGCTGCCATTTAGGCTTGTGGACACTGAGTCCTTCCGCAGCCTGATGGCAGCAGCTGTCCCTCGGTACGCGGTCCCCAGCCGCCACTACTTTTCCCGGTGTGCCATCCCCGCATTACACCACCATGTGTCCCGTAACATCACCCGTGCCCTGACCAACGCAGTTACTGGGAAGGTCCACTTAACGACTGACACATGGACAAGTGCTTGTGGCCAGGGACGCTACATTTCCCTGACGGCACACTGGGTGAATGTCGTGGAGGCTGGGAGCGACTCGGACCCTGGGATGGCACGGGTGCTACCCACGCCGAGGATTGCGGGCCCTACCTCCATCAGGGTTTCCACCAGCACCTATGTTATTGGCTCCTCCTCCTCCGTTTCCACCTCCGAATTCTCTACACACACCGCCACTCCCCCATCAGCCAGTAGCTGGAAGCAGTGTAGCACTGCAGTGGGGAAGCGTCAACAGGCCGTGCTGAAGCTGATCTGCCTTGGGGACAAACAGCACACGGCCTCAGAGCTGTTGCAGGGGATTAGTCACCAGACCGAGCAGTGGCTCTCGCCACTCAACCTGCAACCAGGCATGGTTGTGTGTGATAATGGGCGTAACTTGGTGGCGGCTTTGGAGCTCGGCAAGCTCACACACGTACCATGCCTAGCGCATGTATTTAATTTAGTGGTGCAGCGATTTCTAAAAACCTACCCCAATGTGCATGATCTCTTGACCAAGGTGCGCCGCGTGTGTGCACATTTCCGTAAGTCATCTACAGCTTCGGCCGGCCTGTTGAAGCTGCAGCAGCGCTTACAATTGCCAGCTCACCGGCTGCTGTGTGACGTGAGCACGCGCTGGAACTCCACCTTCCACATGTTGGCCCGGCTTTGTGAGCAGCAGAGGGCAGTAGTGGAGTACCAGCTGTTACACGGTCGTCGCCTCTCCATTCAACTTCCTGTAATCAGAAGTGAGGAGTGGGAATGGATGTCAGACCTCTGCGAGGTTTTACGCAATTTTGAGGAATCGACACAGATGGTGAGCGGCGATAACGCTATTATCAGTGTAACCATCCCACTTCTGTGTCTACTGAAACGCTCGCTGCTCACAATTAAAACCGACGCTTTGCATGTGGAAGAGGTGGAAATGGGGGAGGAAGAGCTTACACAAGGTGATAGCCAGAGCACGCTCACTTCGTCTTCTCAGCGACAATTGGAGGAGGCGGAGGAGGAGGAGGAGGAGGAGGAGGAGGAGGAAGACACGGTTGCCTCCGCTACAGAGGGTAGCCATGGAACTTTAGTTCCATCTCTTCAGCGTGGGTGGGCAGAAGAGGAGGAAGAGGATGAGGATATTGAGAGTCAGCCTCCTGGTGAGGACAGCGAAATCTTGACTGTTGGTACTCTGGCACACATGGCTGACTTTATGTTAGGCTGCCTTTCCCGTGACCCACGCGTTGTACGCATTTTAGACAACACGGATTACTGGGTGTTCACCCTTCTGGACCCCCGCTACAAAGAGAATTTCTCATCTCTCATTCCTCCGGTGGAGAGGACAAGCAAAATGGTGCAATACCAGAAGGTTCTTGTTGAAAAATTGCTCCAAAATTTTCCATCTGACAACGCTGGCGGCAGAGTACGTGCTACCTTGGCCAACCGAGAAGGGGAGAAAAGGGGAGCACACAGCAGTTCCGACAAAGGCAGGGCAACACTCTCCAAGGCGTGGGACACCTTCATGACACCCCGCCAGCACCCTCACCCTGATGCGCAGCCTAGTGTCACAAGGAGGGAAAAGTTTTGGAAGATGGTGAAGGAGTACGTAGCAGACCGTGTCAGCGTCCTCAATGATCCCTCTGTGCCTTACAACTACTGGGTGTCCAAGCTGGACACGTGGTATGAACTGTCACTCTACGCCTTGGAGGTGCTGGCCTGCCCTGCCGCCAGCGTTCTGTCTGAGCGGGTATTTAGTGCTGCTGGTGGCATCATAACAGATAAGCGTATCCGCCTTTCCACCGACAATGCTGATAGGTTGACACTTATAAAAATGAACAAGGCCTGGATTTCCCCTGACTTCTCCACTCCACTGGAGGAAAGCCCCGGGGGAACATAAACTCACTTTATATATGTTATTTACAATGATGGGAATACTCTGTATTCCCATTCACCCCTTCCACCCAAAAAACGGGTATATGGTTGACTCTTAATCTTCTCATCCTCCTCCTCCTCTTCCATATGCCCTGTGCTATAATTTTTATATAGGGCCAGCTCACCAGCGGGCCCTGTGATATAATTTTTATATAGGGCCAGCTCACCAGCGGGCCCTGTTTGCCAATTTTTATATAGGTCAGCTCACCAGCGGGCCTTCTCATATAATGTTTTATAGCGTCAGCTCACTAGCGGGCCTTCGCATATAATGTTTAGGATGGTCAGCTCTGCAGCAGACCCTCACCCATAATGTTTTAGATGGTCAGCTCAGCGCACGTTTCCATCTTAATCATGGCCTCAGTTCTGAAAATCAAGGAAATTTTTGGGATAATTTGCCTCTGCGCACGTTTCCCTCTTAATCATGGCCTCACTTCCGAAAACCAAGGAAATTTTTGGGATAATTTGCAGATGATATACAAGTAAATATACAGCAAATATTGTTTGGTAACAATTTTTCGCCTAAAGTCGTTTTTATTTTCCTTTTTGTGTGTTTTATGGTCAGTCTGTAAAAATGGCGTACTACGGGCGAAAGATCGTTCCCAGCAGCGATGTTGGAGTCCAAGGTGCATCCAGACATCCTCCCTATGCTGTCCCTGAACCATTTCTGTAGTGTTTCCATCTTTTTCTGCCCTTTTCCTATGGACCAGGCACCCTCCCCTCATCAGAGCAGGGGGTGCCTGGTGTAATGCTCGAGTCCTCCCATTGACTTCAATGGGGCTCGGATGCTCGGCCGAGCACTCGAGCCTCAGGGGGTGCTCGGTCAGAGCACCCGAACATCCGAGCATTGGGGTGCTCGCTCATCACTATTTATCATTCAATTACTCTTGTACTACAACTCTGACAGTAATGAAATAACACTCTCTATGGCTCAAATACTATGAAGATTAATAGGAGCTGTTGTTTTTGTTAAACATTACTATCACTTTAACATGCTAGAATGCACTCACTTTGTACAACAAAGGCTCTTATACAGTATCTCACATAAGTGAGTACACCCCTCACATTTTTGTAAATATTTTTATTTTATCTTTCATGTGACAACACTGAAGAAATGACACTCTGCTACAATGTAAAGTAGTGAGGGTACAGCCTGTATAACAGTGTAAATTTGCTGTCCCCCTCAAAATAACTCAACACACAGCCATTAATGTCTAAACCTTGGCAACAAAAGTGAGTATACCCCTAAGTGGAAATGTCCAAATGGGGCCAAAGTGTCAATATTTTGTGTGGTCACCATTATTTTCCAGCGCTGACTTAACCCTCTTGGGCATGGAGTTCACCAGAGCTTAACAGGTTGCCACTGGAGTCGTCTTCCTCTCCTCCATGACGACATCACGGAGCTGGTGGATGTTAGAGACCTCGCACTCCCCCACCTTCCGTTTGAGGATGCCCCACAGATGCTCAATAGGGTTTAGGTCTGGAGACATGCTTGGCCAGTCCATCACCTTTACCCTCAGCTTCTTTAGCAAGGCAGTGGTCGTCTTGGAGGTGTGTTTGGGGTCGTTATCATGTTGGAATAGTCCTCCGAAGGGAGGGGATCCTGCTGTGCTTCAGTATGTCACAGTACATGTTGGCATTCATGGTTCCCTCAATGAACTGTAGCTCCCCAGTGCCGGCAGCACTTATGCAGACCCAGACCATGACAATCCCACCACCATACTTGACTGTAGGCAAGACACATTTGTCTTTGTACTCCTCACCTGGTTGCCGACACACACGCTTGACACCATCTGAACCAAATAAGTTTATCTTGGTCTCATTGGACCACAGGACATGGTTCCAGTAATCCATGTCCTTAGTCTGCTTGTCTTCAGCAGACTGTTTTTGGGCTTTCTTGTGCATCATCTTTAGAAGAGACTTCCTTCTGGGACGACAGCCATGCAGACCAATTTGATGCAGTTTGCGGCGTATGGTCTGAGCACGGACAGGCTGACCCCCCACCCCTTCAACCTCTGCAGCAATGCTGGCAGCACTCATACATCTATTTCCCAAAGACAACCTCTGGATATGACGCTGAGCACGAGCACTCAACTTCTTTGGTCGACCATGGCGAGGCCTATTCTGAGTGGAACCTGTCCTGTGAAAAAGTTGTATGGTCTTGCCCACCGTGCTCAGCTCAGTTTCAGGGTATTGGCAATCTTCTTGTAGCCTAGGCCATCTTTATGTAGAGCAACAATTCTTTTTATCAGATCCTCAGAGAGTTCTTTGCCATGAGGTGCCATGTTGAACTTCCAGTGACCAGTATGAGAGAGTGTGAGAGCGATAACACCAAATTTAACACACCTGCTCCCCATTCACACCTAAGACCTTGTAACACTAACGAGTCACATGACACTGGGGTGGGAAAATAGCTAATTGGGCCCAATTTGGACATTTCCACTTAGGGGTGTACTCACTTTTGTTGCCAAGGTTTAGACATTAATGGCTGTGTGTTGAGTAATATTGAGGGGGACAGCAAATTTACACTGTTATACAGGCTGTACACTCACTACTTTACATTGTAGCAGAGTGCATTTCTTCAGTGTTGTCACATGAAAGATAAAATAAAAATATTTACAAAAATGTGAGGGGTGTACTCACTTATGTGAGATACTGTAAATGATTGACCCTGATTGACCCTCTGTATGTCTCCCATTACCACTTTAGATTGTAAGCTTTCAGGCAAATGATTGACCCTGATTGACCCTCTGTATGTCTCCCATTACCACTTTAAATTGTAAGACTTCAGGCAGGGACCTCACTTCCAGTGTTTGGTGTTGCAAAGCACTTTCTATTGTCTAAACCAGTGGTTCTCAACCTGTGCTCTCAGTGGCTATTAACAGGCCAGGATGTGATGATTTCCTTGTTAGAGCACAGGTGAGTTAATCAATATGACTGAGCCTCTGATCACCACACCTGTGTTCTAGCAGAGAAATCCCCAAGTCCTGGCCTGTTAGTGGCCACTGAGGGCATGGGTTGAGAACCTCTGGTCTAAACACTTAATTGTAAAGTGCTGCACTATATAAATAAACATTAATTCATCCTTTCATTCATGAAGAACAGTATTTATAGAGACCCATCCTACTGACAGTGCATCGTCGGATATATCATGTCCTTTTGGAGTGGGATACTAGAGAGATCTACACCTGAGGTGACTTTGAAGGATCTTTTAAAATCAACATTGTGTCATGACAGCAGTATTTATAGCAAAACAATAATGTATTAAATATTTAGCCTTATTTGTCAGTTTCTGCTCTCTGTTCCATCTGTCACTCTCTGCCAGGCAGATGCTAACATTCCACACTTCTCTGCCCCCTACATGACACTCCCTGCCAGCCACATATTAACATTCCACACTGCTCTCTGTCCCATCTGACACTGCCAGGCAGATACTAACATTCCACACTGCTCTGCCCCCTACATGACACTCCCTGCCAGCCACATACTAACATTCCACACTGCTCTGCCCCCTACATGACACTCCCTGCCAGCCACATATTAACATTCACACTGCTCTCTGTCCCATCTGACACTGCCAGGCAGATACTAACATTCCACACTGCTCTCCTCCCTACCTGACACTCCCTGCCAGCCACATATTAACATTCCACACTGCTCTCCTCCCCACCTGACACTGCCAGCAAGATGCTAACATTCCACACTGCTCTCCTCCCTACCTGACACTCCCTGCCAGCCACATATTAACATTCCACACTGCTCTCTGTCCCATCTGACACTGCCAGCAAGATGCTAACATTCCAAACTGCACTCCCCCCTACCTGACACTCCCTGCCAGCCACATATTAACATTCCACACGGCTCTCCTCCCTACCTGACACTCCCTGCCAGCCACATATTAACATTCCACACGGCTCTCCTCCCTACCTGACACTCCCTGCCAGCCACATATTAACATTCCACACTGCTCTCCTCCCCACCTGACACTGCCAGGCAGATACTAACATTCCACACTGCTCTCCCCCCTACCTGACACTCCCTGCCAGCCACATATTAACATTCACACTGCTCTCCCACCTACCTGACACTCCCTGCCAGCCACATATTAACATTCACACTGCTCTCCCCCCTACCTGACACTCCCTGCCAGCCACATATTAACATTCACACTGCTCTCCTCCCCACCTGACACTGCCAGGCAGATACTAACATTCCACACTGCTCTCCCCCCTACCTGACACTCCCTGCCAGCCACATATTAACATTCACACTGCTCTCCCCCCTACCTGACACTCCCTGCCAGCCACATATTAACATTCACACTGCTCTCTGTCCCATCTGACACTGCCAGCAAGATGCTAACATTCCACACTGCTCTCCTCCCTACCTGACACTCCCTGCCAGCCACATATTAACATTCCACACTGCTCTCCTCCCCACCTGACACTGCCAGCAAGATGCTAACATTCCACACTGCTCTCCTCCCTACCTGACACTGCCAGGCAGATGCTAACATTCCACACTGCTCTCCTCCCTACCTGACACTCCCTGCCAGCCACATATTAACATTCACACTGCTCTCCTCCCCACCTGACACTGCCAGCAAGATGCTAACATTCCACACTGCTCTCCTCCCTACCTGACACTCCCTGCCAGCCACATATTAACATTCACACTGCTCTCTGTCCCATCTGACACTGCCAGGCAGATACTAACATTCCACACTGCTCTCCCCCCTACCTGACACTCCCTGCCAGCCACATATTAACATTCCACACTGTTCTCTGTCCCATCTGACACTGCCAGCCAGATGCTAACATTCCAAACTGCACTCCCCCCTACCTGACACTCCCTGCCAGCCACATATTAACATTCCACACGGCTCTCCTCCCTACCTGACACTCCCTGCCAGCCACATATTAACATTCCACACGGCTCTCCTCCCTACCTGACACTCCCTGCCAGCCACATATTAACATTCCACACTGCTCTCCTCCCCACCTGACACTGCCAGGCAGATACTAACATTCCACACTGCTCTCCCCCCTACCTGACACTCCCTGCCAGCCACATATTAACATTCACACTGCTCTCCCACCTACCTGACACTCCCTGCCAGCCACATATTAACATTCACACTGCTCTCCCCCCTACCTGACACTCCCTGCCAGCCACATATTAACATTCACACTGCTCTCCTCCCCACCTGACACTGCCAGGCAGATGCTAACATTCCACACTGCTCTCCTCCCTACCTGACACTCCCTGCCAGCCACATATTAACATTCACACTGCTCTCTGTCCCATCTGACACTGCCAGGCAGATACTAACATTCCACACTGCTCTCCCCCCTACCTGACACTCCCTGCCAGCCACATATTAACATTCACACTGCTCTCCCCCCTACCTGACACTCCCTGCCAGCCACATATTAACATTCACACTGCTCTCTGTCCCATCTGACACTGCCAGGCAGATACTAACATTCCACACTGCTCTCCTCCCTACCTGACACTCCCTGCCAGCCACATATTAACATTCACACTGCTCTCTGTCCCATCTGACACTGCCAGGCAGATACTAACATTCCACACTGCTCTCCTCCCTACCTGACACTCCCTGCCAGCCACATATTAACATTCACACTGCTCTCCCCCCTACCTGACACTCCCTGCCAGCCACATATTAACATTCACACTGCTCTCCCCCCTACCTGACACTCCCTGCCAGCCACATATTAACATTCACACTGCTCTCCTCCCCACCTGACACTGCCAGCAAGATGCTAACATTCCACACTGCTCTCCTCCCTACCTGACACTCCCTGCCAGCCACATATTAACATTCCACACTGCTCTCCTCCCCACCTGACACTGCCAGCAAGATGCTAACATTCCACACTGCTCTCCTCCCTACCTGACACTCCCTGCCAGCCACATATTAACATTCACACTGCTCTCTGTCCCATCTGACACTGCCAGGCAGATACTAACATTCCACACTGCTCTCCTCCCTACCTGACACTCCCTGCCAGCCACATATTAACATTCACACTGCTCTCCCCCCTACCTGACACTCCCTGCCAGCCACATATTAACATTCACACTGCTCTCCCCCCTACCTGACACTCCCTGCCAGCCACATATTAACATTCACACTGCTCTCCCCCCTACCTGACACTCCCTGCCAGCCACATATTAACATTCACACTGCTCTCTGTCCCATCTGACACTGCCAGGCAGATGCTAACATTCCACACTGCTCTCCTCCCTACCTGACACTCCCTGCCAGCCACATATTAACATTCACACTGCTCTCTGTCCCATCTGACACTGCCAGGCAGATGCTAACATTCCACACTGCTCTCCTCCCTACCTGACACTCCCTGCCAGCCACATATTAACATTCCACACTGCTCTCTGTCCCATCTGACACTGCCAGCAAGATGCTAACATTCCACACTGCTCTCCCCCCTACCTGACACTCCCTGCCAGCCACATATTAACATTCCACACTGTTCTCTGTCCCATCTGACACTGCCAGCCAGATGCTAACATTACACACTGCTCTCCCTCCCAACTGACTTGCTGCCAGCCAGTACTTGCTAATTTACATCACTTCTCTACATGACTTCACTTATATCTAAAGTTATAGTTCCCTTAAAAGAAACAACAAGGACAATCTGACACACAATAAATTACATTTTCCTTTATAATGCAATCACTAGTACAGCATGCAAATCAGAGCCCTAATTAAGGACTAATTAAGCCGCATCCTTCTTATCCTTCACAGAAAATGTTATCGAGTCCATGTGGTTGCTAAATAGACAAAAATGCAGTTCTCTGAAATGTTTTCTTATAGTCTCACAACATCAGTAGAGGGCAGGGTACCCACCTCACTGGCCTTGAGTGAGTCGTAAAGCTGGTGTCGCCACAACCCTGGTAGTTCAGTCCTTTCTACTCTATACACATTAACCCTTTGAGTGCCAGAGGGGTACGCAACACATGCGTTGCGTACCCCTCTGGCACGCAAAAGGTTAACCGGTTTTCGACCATAGATTTGTTCCATGTACTACGAAGCAGTGCGTCCTAAGGGGGTCAGGCAGCAGCCCCCTCAGGCAGTATTATCCTTGTCTTATATGGGGGGTTTGTTTTAAAGGGACAGTAACGTCCCATAAAAACTCTTTATAGTTTTGTAGAGTCGTAGAAAATAAGCATAAGCAGACTGGTGCAAACCCTATCTCTCAAACCGTTATGGTTAGAGAGATATTTGCATTGAAAGTTCGCCCCTCGTCTAGCTGACAGCAGGAGATTCCGGTCCGGGGACCAGCAGGCGGCTCTGCAGCAGGTCGCGTTATCTATAAAGAATTCATTCATTGGAAATGTCTACAAAGTGTGCTTGCAAACCAGGCACACTTTGTAGATGTTTCCAATGAATTAATTCTTTATAGATAAAGCAATTTCGTCGCTGCTTCAGAGCCACCTCCAAGGCGTACGACTCAATTCTCCTGCTTTACAGCTGAGATCAGGAAAAGGGGAAGGAGGGGGGAACTTTGAATCCCTATATCTCTCAAACCATAGCTGTTTGAGAGATAGGGTTTGCACCATTCTGCTTATTTTCTAAGGCTCTATAAAACTATAAAAAGTTTTTATGGGGCATTACTGTCCCTCTAAGTTTTAACACAAATAATTGTTGATGTTCTTTAGGGATAAAAAACCCTTATGGAGATATGTCCCAGTCGCACATTATAGCCAGCAGCCACCGCCATGACATGCCCCGCAGACGTGATCCACCACAAGCGCATTATGCCCAGCTAAGCCTCAAACACAAATGCGTCTTGCTGCCAGACTCAGTCTGATACTGTCTGGTTGTCTCTGGCAGCAAGCGCTGTGGGGAGCCCTGAAATCCATGACATACATGTACGTCATGGGTCCTTAAGGCAAGTTGACCCCATGATGTACATGTACGTCCTTGGATCTTAAGGGGTTAAGGACCTCACGGTCTGGGGGATGGAGGCTCTCTGGAGGACCAGAGCACATTTTTTTCTTTTCTCGGAAGTCATCTGTGATCACAGAGCGGCGTGCAGCCGCGCAGTGATCACAAACTTCTGTGGCATGCCAGGACCATCACCGGTCCTTAAAGGGATAGTAGTGCTTCACAATAAAAGCAGCTCTAATTAATCTTCATAGTATTTGCACTATGGAGAGTGTTATTTCAGTTCTGTCAGAGTTGTGGTACAAGAGTAATTGAATGATAAAGTATCCCCCCTCCCACCCCTTTTACTGATGTAACACTGCTCACCTCAGAGCAGCAAGACTGTCCGGATGGATCACAGAGAGGGACAATCTTCAGTGAGCATAAGGACAAACCTTAAATACCTGTCAAGGGGTCAGGGCTTTCCTTATGATCACAGTAAGAAGATTGTCCCTTGTTGTGACCTGTCCGGTCCCAGGACCAGATTCCACATCTGAGGTGAGCAGTGTTACACCAGTAAAAGGGGCGGGAGGGGGATACTTTATCATTCAATTACTCTTGTACTACAACTCTGGCAGTATTGAAACAACACTCTCCATGGCCCAAATACTATGAAGATTAATTTGAGCTGCTTTTATTTTGAAATATTACTATCCCTTTAACGCCCCGGACAGCCATGATGGTCCTAGCACGTCATTGAGCATTAAGTGGTTAAGATGGATCTGTCACCAGTGTCGGTAGAGGATGGTATCCTGGAGGAATTGTTATCTGTCAATCCCCCAAGTCTGTCTATCCGGCTTCACTCTGCCTGCTAGGTGTGTCCTGCTGCAGCTCACGAGCAGGTAGAGGCTGTAGGATAAATGGCACCTGTACACAAATCAGTGGTGAGGCCACTCACACATACACTGACCATATACAAGAAAAAAAGATTACTTTACAGTAATCAAATTGTATGTATTATACTAATCTAACAAGAAAAATGCCCCATCTACCAAATCCATATTGTTCACCCCCCACCCTGCCAGACAGTGTTAACAATATTAACCCTTTGAGTGCCAGAGGTGTTCCCAATGCTTTTTAAAGGGATAGTAATACTTCATTTTAACTTTATTTTATTTTGTAGGCATTAGAAAAACATGAAGAACGATATAAGTCTTATCTCTCAAACCTTTATGGTTTGAGAGATATTCACAAGCAAAGTTTCCCCTCCCGCCCCTTTTACCTAGTGTAAGCCATCTCTTCTCAGATGTGGAATGCAGTCCATAGACCAGACAGATAACAGAAGGGGACAAACTTCTTCCTATGAGAACAATGAAAGTCCTTCCCCCCTTGACAAGTTTTTCAGGTTTTTCCCTTATCTTAATTGAAGATTGTCCCTCTCTGCAGTCTACCTGGGCACCTCCCTTCTGATCTGGCTGAACAGTGTTACATCAGTAAAAGGGGCAGGAGGGGGACACTTTGTCATTGAATTAATCTTGAACTACAACTCTGACAGAATTGAAATAATGCTCTCTATGGTCCAAATACTATGATGATTAGTTAGAGCTGCTTTTATTATGAAACATTAATATCCCTTTAATGCATGGACTATGCACTGGCACTCAAAGGGTTTATAATGGCCAGATTACAGACAGTACATTTTTTTTATCAAAATAGCAGCAAAAGAGAAGGTGGGGGGAGACCACAAGCGCCGCTGTGCAGGATCAATAGGACTTCAATGGCCACCAGCACACACCCGTAGGTGCCTACTCAGAAGTAAAAATGCTGGACAATGGTATATAGACTGAGGAATATAGACTGCCCTCAGATGCAGTATCTACAGTGGAACGCCACAGGATAGTAGGCTGCCCCAAAAATGACACTCCCCCCCCGAACGGTTCCGAAATCCCAAGCAACAGTATAAAATAAAGACAGATGAAATGAAGTGCCAAATAGTGTAATACAATTAATGTGAATGGAAATTACACATATAATCAGTTTCACTCCCGTTTTCCAATGGTCAGAGAGCTGTTATCAGTCAATCTGACACACAAGCTTGTGGAGAAATTTCACCCGTCTCCACTCGGGGGAATGGGGATCCATAGAGAGAAACTCAGACACACGACAGGACGGCTGCTTCCAAACAATCATAAGACTTTAATCTGTTTATAAAGATAGTGCACATCTTATTTAAAGGGATAGTAATACTTCATTTTAACTTTATTTTATTTTGTAGGCATTAAAAAAACATGAGGAATGATATAAGTCTTATCTCTCAAACCTTTATGGTTTATGAGATATTCACAAAGTATCCCTTCCCTGTTCAACCAGATCAGAAGGGAGGTGCCCAGATAGACTGCAGAGAGGGACAATCTTCAATTAAGATAATGGAAAAAGCTGAAAAACTTGTCAAGGGGGGCAGGGCTTTCATTGTTCTCATAGGAAGAAGATTGTCCCCTTCTGTTATCTGTCTGGTCTATGGACTGGCTTCCACATCTGAGAAGAGATGGCTTACACTAGGTAAAAGGGGCGGGAGGGGAACTTTGCTTGTGAATATCTCATAAACCATAAAGGTTTGAGAGATAAGACTTATATCGTTCTTCATATTTTTTTAATGCCTACAAAATAAAATAAAGTTAAAACGAAGTATTACTATCCCTTTAAGGAACTACAACTGGAAACTGAAAACAGAAGAATATTGGATACATGTATATAGAACTTAATAGAAGTAATAGTACGATACAAAAATCCAGAGCTGTGTTAAGAGCATCAGGCTAAAGTGCAATCATCATATTATTAGTGGGAGGTAGGGTGACCACACGTCCCGGAATGCCAGGGACTGTCCCTTATTGGGGGTCTGTGTATTGCGTCCCTGGTCACCCCCCACCGGGACAACAAAGAGTCCCGGAATGGAACAACACGCACCAGTCCAGCCAGCCAAAGAAATGTATTTGCTACATGGTCCTCATTGGCTGGTTGAGCCAGCAACGAAGACCAAATAGCAAATACATTTCATTGGCTGGTTGGACTGGTATGTGCGAGACAGCTGGGATGGAGCAGGTATGTTGGTGCGGCAAGTGAGATCCGTGGCTGAGGCTCCCGCCGGCACTGACCATCTTTCTGAGGCTGAAACAGTGTAAGCATTCCCACTGGGAACTCTTACTATGTCAGCCTCAGACAGATGGTCAGCACCGGCGAGAGCCTCAGCCACGGGACTAGGGTGACCACATGTCCCGGAATGGCAGAACGGAAATGTGGTCACCCTAGTGGGCGGAAAAGTGCAGAGAAGGGAATCATACATTGGGAATGGGACCCTGCCCCAAGGAGCTTACAATCCATGTAAAAGAAAACATATCCCTCTGCTTTCTACACCCTCTGCTCATGAGGAAGTGCAATCGAGAAAGAAATTAAATAACAGGCAAAACCTGATTCTTATTGCCTTTCCTCTACTGATGAGGATTCATTCTTTTGAAAGCGAGGGTGTTTAATGATATGTTTAATGACAATCACACAGTGCAAACGGATTACTGAGTTAACCCTCTGAGTACCAGAGGGGTATCCTGCTTTGTAATGTGTTTGATACTCCTCTACTGATGAGGATTCATTCTTTTGAAATCGAGGGTGTTTAATGATATGTTTAATGACAATCACACAGTGAAAAAGAATTACTGAGTTAACTCTCTGAGTGCCAGAGGGGTATCCTGCTTTGTAATGTGTTTGATACTCCTCTACTGCTCAAATGGTTAAATATAATTTTTAAATCTAGGGACACAATCTGGGACAGCAGGATACAGGAATGGGGAGGTAAAACCAGGGAATTCTGGGACAGGTGACAGGTATGGATGCCTGCAGGGTAGATCATTTCTGGGTCCATGGACCCTATTTTAGGCTCTGGTGAACAATTAGGAAAACTCCTGAGTTTAGCCAGGTCGGCTGGCCTGAAGGGGGATTTAGTCAGTAGTAGGGCTATTAACCATTCTGGCAGTCACTTGGTGTGGACGTTGGCTGCTGTGTGGTAGTGAGTAATGAATCCATGCAGGTGATCCTTACACATGTTGGCATTAACCCTGCTATGCTTCCATGCCCCACTGAGTCTACTAAAGAGGCTGTGACCAGTTTCTCCATGTTATTGTGTACTGGTGGTCAGTTCTGGTCTGTTATGGGTCCACTTCTGGTGGGAGTCAGCCTAGAGTCATGTGGTCATTAACAGCAACTGAAAATGTAAAACAAAATAAAAAGTATATAATTAAAGTTTTAATTATGCTTTTTTTTGTTTTTTATTTTTTTTTTGCATTTTGTCAAACTGTGGCATATGTTGCCCTCAGTAGTCTCACAGTTAAAGGGATAGTAATGGTTAATTTTAAGTTTATTAAATATTGTAGTCATTAAAAAAGGTTAGCATCGATGTAAATCTCATCTCTCAAACCTTTATGGTTTGAGAGATATAATTTGCTAAAGTTACCTTTTCCTGGCTGGTTTACTCAAGTCTGCCATCTAGCTGACACCTGCAGATTGCAGTCATTTGACCAGACAGAGGCTCTTCTGCAGAGCTGAAATCACCCTATTTAGAAATAAATACTTCATTGGAATGGTCTAAAAAGTGTGCTTGCAAGCCAGGAACTCTTTGTAGACAGTTCCAAATTAAATATTTATCTTTAGATATCTTTATATCGGCGCTGATGAAGAGCCACATCTGGTCAAGTGACCAGAATCTGCTTCTGACAGCTTTACAGCTCGTCAAACAGAAAGGGGAGGGACCAGAGAACTTTATTTCCTATATCTCTCAAATCATAACGGCCTGAGAGATACGAATAAGTGCAAGTACTCTCTTTTAATTGTATCTACCATATAGTTAATACTTTTTTTTCTGACATTACTATCCCTTTAAAGATTAAATTGTAAAGTTAACCCCTTGCATGCTTGAGAGGTCTTCATGCAATATAGTGGAGACCTCTCTAGCATTGAACGGGTTAAAAGGCTCATTTAAATCAATGGGGATTTGTATTTATCCCTATTGTACAACTGGGTCAGTGCAGAATTGTCCCAGTACCTCTTGGTGCGTCTCTCAGACCTCACTACACTGTTTCACCCACATGAAGAACTATCCGGACATTGTGATAAAATCACTGACACAGAGTCATGGAATGTTTAGGATTCCAGTTCTTTAAATCTGAGTGACGAGTGGTGTGCATTGCCTTTCCTAATGGGGCAGAAAACTGGTTACATGAGTAATAAGGGAGATTGATTCACTGTTGAGCAAAACGAGGGTACTTGGGAGATGCTTTATTCCAAATCTTTTACAGCTCAAATGAATTAATATTATTTTTATTACTTTATATAAATCCAACTTTTTGTATCAGCTCCAACTAGTGTTCAAAATGCAATTTTTGTCCATGAGATAGATTGAGTTATAACCTACAGCTCTCCATGAAAAGTGGTAAGAACAGCACCACCTAGTGATCACAATATAAAATTGCAGTTTAGTGTAAATAAATAAGTAAATAGGTTTGCGCTGGAATAAGCATGAGGAACCCAATGGCATACATTTTATCATAAACATGTTTACTATTCCTTAAACAAAATTAATAAATGAGACCGATGGACATAACTGGAATAAATCTGGAGTAAACGAGCTGCACCATAGGGGACTAATTCCCAAAGCTCCCATTGATATAAATGGATATTTTAACCCTTTTAGTGCCAGAGGGTTAGGTAACATATGTATGAATAGCATGCATAGCAACGTCTTGCACACCTCTCTGGAATTCAACAGGTTAAAAGTTCCTTTTAGGAAAAGGGGTGTTTTTCTTTTCAGCCTCTTGTGCAGGGGTTTTCCACAGGGGATGAAGAGGGGGGGAGATGGGGGGAGAGAGGAATAGAGAGAGAGAGAGTGAGGGAGGGAGGGAGGGAAAGTGGGACAGAGAGGGAGAGTGATGGGGAGAGAGGGATGGAGAGAGTGAGGGAGGGAAAGTGGGAGAGAGAGAGAGTGATGGGGAGAGAGGGATGGAGAGAGAGTGAGGGAGGGAAAGTGGGAGCGAGAGAGAGGGAGAGTGATGGGGAGAGAGGGATGGAGAGAGAGAGAGTGAGGGAGGGAAAGTGGGAGAGAGAGAGAGGGAGAGTGATGGGGAGAGAGGGATGGAGAGAGAGAGAGAGTGAGGGAGGGAAAGTGGGAGAGAGAGGGGGGAGGAGATAGATAGGGAGGGGAGTGGGGGCAGAGTGTGTGAGATAGCAAGAGAGGGGAGGAGAGAGAGGGGGACAGACAGCTAGATAGGGATAGACAGCAAGAGAGGAGGAGAGTGAAAGAGAAAAGGAGAGAGAGGGGAGGGAGAGAAAGAGAGAGTGGGAGAGAGAGAAGGGGAGAGAGTGGGAGCAAGCAAGGGAGAGAGTGATAGAGGGAAAGAAAGAGAGGGAGAGTGATGGGGGAGAGAGGTTGGTAGAGAGAAAAGGGGGAGAGAGAGGGAGCAAGAAGGAAAGTTAAAGAGGGAGACACGGGAGGGAGAGAAAGACAGGGAGAGAGATAAACACAAAGGAGAGAGAGTGAGAGTCAAACACCCCTGCCACCAGCTATGCTGTCACTTTAAATTAACATCCCTTGGCACCTTCTGACTGGGGATACTGTGGTTTGACACTTTGGTGTCTGTAAGACTGAAAGCGCTTGCAGCAAGGTTCCTCCGTGTAGGTTAAAAGCTACAAAATGTGACAGTTTCAAACAACATCCACAGTTATTTCCGAATAGAGGACATAGATGTGAGGGAAGCTGGATGGACTGGCTTGGAGTCAGATGTTTCATTGGGAAATTAGTATATATATATATTTACTAGGGGAAGAATCAGTTGAACGGGGAATTTTTTGAGGGGGATTGTTAACTGGTATTTGGGAGACAGTTAATAAAAAAATAAATAAATACAATCCTATATAATAATTCACTAAAACGTGTGTAACGACGCAGTCATGCTCAGTAGAACCTGCTCGTGACGAGGCTGATACAGAGCGGGGCGCTCCGAAGGAGCATCTAGCTCTGTATCAGCCGCGGCGCGGGCAGTCTCTACTGAGCATGACTGCACCGTGACCGGCTGGCACTGTATCACCCGCGGTGTGGGCAGTCTTTACTGTGCATGACTTCACCACAACCAGCTGGCACTGTATCAGCCGCGGAGTGGGCAGTCTCTACTGAGCATGACTGCCCCGTGACCGGCTGGCACTGTATCAGCTGCGGTGTGGGCAGTCTCTACTGAGCATGACTGCCCTGTGACCGGCTGGCACTGTATCAGTCGCAGTGTGGGCAGTCTCTACTGAGCATGACTGCACCGCGACCGGCTGGCACTGTATCATCCGCTGTGTGGGCAGTCTCTACTGATCATGTGACTGCCCCTCGACCAGCCTGCACTGTATCAGCCGTGGCGCAGGCAGTCTCTACTGTGTATGACCCATGTAACGGACAGAAGGATGATTAGGCAGCTCAAAGGGAATGGGATCAACAACAGCAGAAACACGATTGATGGACAATGAAGGTTCCACTTGCCACGACTAGCCCCACTGATGCACCTGAGGCAGTAGTAGCACCATAACTAGCCCCCACCTTCAAGTATTATGACGGTGTACCTTGGCATCCATGCTGCCAGTTACTCTTGTGCTCCTTCTCAGCTCTACCTGGTGGTCACGGGTGCAGGTGCGCGTTGCGCTTTTTTTACGTACGGACTTGATTTTCCTAATTGATTCCCACCTTAGAGTGTGCCTATTTAAACTTCCCTGGGCCTAGTGTTAGTTGCCCTTACGTGGTCTTCCCATTTGCTCAGTCTCGTTGTGACCTTTTCTTGGCTTCCGATTCCACTCTGTGTTGATCCGGTTTGTCTGACTACCTACATCGGTTCTGACCTGTGGCTCTGGCTGACTACTCGCTCTGTGTATGACCCCGGCTTGTCTGACTACCCACATCGGTTCTGACCTGTGGCTCTGGCTGACTACTCACTCCGTGTATGACCCCGGCTTGTCTGACTACCCACATCGGTTCTGACCTGTGGCTCTGGCTGACTACTCACTCCGTGTATGACCCCGGCTTGTCTGACTACCCACACCGGTTCTGACCTGTGGCTCTGGATGACTACTCAATACGTGTTACAGAGGCTGGTCTAGCTATTCACATTAACGGTACTGTGGCTTGCTGTCTCCGCTCCTATTACCACTGTCTGCTATTAAGTACCATGCGGTAGTACCCATATACCTCCTACCAGGCAGATAGAACCATAGGCGAGGTTCTTCATTCCCCTGTCTCACTCCAAGTAGTGTAGGCCTCTGCCCAGTGTACAGTTTGAGTAGTGGACTGTAGGTTGTCCGTTCACCAGTATCTGGGGTTCAGCTGGGGAATTGCATATTATCTGTGTATTATCAATAAAGGTGGTTTTATCTCAGTTTACCTGTGTCTGACCTTCTTTTGTATTGGTTACCATGACAGGTATTTGTGGAGAAAATAAGAAGTTGGCCAATAATGCTTCTCCACCTGCCCCTCCTCCAAAATCATGGGTGAGTTGTTAGAATAGAAAAGTTCCCTTGAGAGCAGGAACTGTGCCTATCATCAGCGATTGCAATGTGCACAGTGTGTGTGATAAATAAGGGAAGGACTGGAAACAATGGCCACATATGGACTCACTTCAAACACCTGGCATAACTGTAACCAAACACCATTATGCTTAGGGTCCCCAATGTGAAATCATCCCACCAGAAACCAAGTACTGTTGCTGTCACTGTGCCCCTTGTCCACTCCCCGCTAAGGACACATGACAACTTAATAATAATGATGAACTCTCCCTGCCACCAGCTTAGCATATTCTGTGGGATGGAATCTCCTCAGATGCCACTTTATGCCCTGGTTGAGATTTTCCTCCACCACACTTGCATGTATGGTCAGAGCACCACAGGGTGTGCAATGAATGGACAGGAACTGTCACATATTGAGATCTACAGAGTGGCTATCAACAGTTGGGATAGGTAAGGATGAATGAGTTGCATCGCCAGAAGATGTAGTTACCCTAGAGCAAGAAGGTGATGGTGAGCCAGGTGTTTCACTCACCATTGAACTTTCAGGCTCTGGGTGGGTTTCTCTGTTCTTTCTTTTTTTTGATTTATGCAATGCCTCTTGTTGCCTTTGGGGACAGTCAGGGGGTACTGCAACAGTGATGCCTGATTTCTTTGCTGGGTGTTTGGCTTTAATGTCTTTCACATAATTGTCATGGTGTATGTGGTTCATGTGTGTTATCAGGGTGGTTGTTCCAAGGTGTGTTCCCTCCTTTCCCCTTTTCACTGACTTGACACAAATTGTGTACAGTGCAGTCGCTGATGACTGCACTGTGCCTGCCCCAAGATAAAAATAGTCCCACACCCAGGATCTCAGGGGAAAGGGGAGAAGAATGGCCTCTTTCTTTTTGTCCTCCACATTCCCCTTCACTGTCTGGGGCAGAGGATGATGTTGCTGCTGTTGCTGCTACTGCCTCAGAATCAGCACTGCAACTAGGACCAGGGGTATTGCTGCTGACAAATGGAACCTGCCCTAGTCCCTCATCACTGGACCCCATTCCCACTGTGTCCATGGTGGTCTGTGGCACGCTAACCTGCTCCTCAGCATCCTTCTTCCCTTGCAACTCAGCAGCAGCAGGAATTAGGGCAGGTGCAAACTCTGTAAATTCCAAAAGCTCACTGCTGGTGGTGGTGATGCCCAGCCTCATCCCTGTCTCCCATTCCTTCTCAGTTCGGGCTAAAAAGTCAATTAATGTCTCTTCCACCCCAGCTTCTCCGCCATCATCATCATCATCGCCACCACTCTATCCTTGCTGCTGCTCTATTACAGACGTCTCACAGGTTGGAGAGGTTGATGAGAATTGTGACAGAGAGACCTCTAATGTCACACTTGCCATTTCTTCTTGACCTGAAGAAGGCAAAATGGCATCACTAGCAGCAGGCACAGGCAGCTTATCTGTGCTCCAGGTGGTGGTGACATTATTGCTGCTAGCCACCAGTTCTGGCTTCTTCAGGATCATGTTCCATGTGGACACTGCTGTGGGGACTGTGAAAAGGGAACTCCCAAGTTCAGGGGAATGTGCAGAATATTACCCCAATAAAAATAGATCTTGTCCTTTTCTCCGACACTGTTGACGGCGGCGATGACGAAATGCAGTAGGAGCAACCCCCATTAGTACCACATGGGCCGATGGCTGTTCCATTATGAGGGAATTTGAACAGAGACTGCCTTTATACATTCAAATTCCTTCACAGCCATTGGCTTAAGCACGCTCCTCCCTGCCAATCAGCTTCAAGCAGGTTCCTCCAATCCTCCAATCCCTTTTTTTTTCCATTTCAATTGCTCCGTCGGCTGTTTGGAGATTCAATAAGGGACTTTAGTCAACGATAAAGTGATTCCCTTATCGGATCTTAATGGCTAACGCATGCAATTGAATTGCATCTTGTGGAGGTTTTTATTTTTAATGGGCTGAAACACCTCTAAATTTAGCGGCTGGTAGGGTTTTTTTTTTATGCTGGCGTTTTTTTCATAGAACAGGGAATTGAATCGCTTACCGTGTTTGAAAAAAATGCAGTCAGCTGTTTTTTATTAGCCGTCGGAGGTTATTGAATCGAACCCTTTGACTGATATACTCAGATGAAGTGCAATAATTCAGTGACTAGACAACTGCTCCACATGGGACAAATACAGATTATCATTGATTTAAATGGGGTGTTTAACCCCTTAACGACCGGGCGATCGGCACCGCACCGTGACTTAAGGACTGCGGAGCATTTTTTTTTTCTTTTTCCAGTTCCGGACTCCCCGAACGCCGTGCAGCCGCGGGGGTAGCCTGGAACTCCATGACGGTCATAGTACGTTATGGGTCGTTCAGTTTGATCGACCCTTGACGTACTATTACCGTCAAGGGTCATTAAGGAGTTAACCCCTTGAATTCTAGGCATCCTGGGACATATGATCAAAGTAAAGTGGAGAAATTACTGCTCTAGCCAAATGCACCACAAACTTCAAACACAAAATGCCCTAAAGCCTGAAGTGGGAATAATTAACCACTATGGCATTCTCCAAAGCATTCCACTGTTGAGCCCTCTAGTGTTCAAGGGGTTAAGAGTCACATTTAACCCTTTGTGTGCCAGGGGATTGAAGAATGCATTACACGACTCTATTGGTCTGTTTGGTTTGATCCATTTCTCCTTAGTACATTTATAGTCTTATACATAATATGCACTTCTGTCATTTCATTTAGCACTTGTGGGGTTAATGCACTCAGTATGATTCAGCCCTGATATGTTCTGTACATGTTAGATTCCTCCCTGTTCCCTGTTGTGTTGATCGTCCAGCACTTGTTTCCTTTGTTTGTTGAATCTCTGTGGAGGTTGAATCTCTATGGGGATGCTGAACTGATTTCACAGGCCAGTGGCCATACAATGACCTTCAATACCCCTGTAGATACGACCTTGAGTGATCCTACTAATTCATTTCCTGGGAGCAAATAATGCTGAGTTTCACATCATGGCTGAAAGGAGCCAGAAATAGAATCACAGGGTTTACTTAACCCCTTGTGTGCAACTCAGTATTTTGCTAGTTAAACTCTTTGCAATGCATTGTAAACGTCTCTGGCATCTAAGCGGTTAAAGGGATAGAAGCACTTAATATGTTCAAAAAAATATATATTGTAACATTTCTCCTCCTGAGTAAGACATGGATACTCCCACTTCTTAGAGGTGTATTATTCAAAACTTATTGCAGCTCAAATGAGAACATTTTAGGTGCAATATCTCAATGGCCTGAGATTCTACAGTGGCGCTGTTGCTACACCATCCTGTGCAGGTTGATGGTCAACTGAACAGAGCTGTCCATAGGACGGTGTAGCCAGTGCCACTGCACAATTTCAGGCCATTGAGATACTTCATTAAAAAAAAAATAAAAAAAAATCAAGTTTGAGATGCAGTAATTTTAAAATAAAGTGAATCTCAGCATTGTGAGTACCCTTGTTCTACTCAAGAGAATACGCCTTACAATAAATATATTTTACATATTAAGTGTTATTATTCCAATAAAGTAGGCATGTCACTAAGTTTACTTAATTTTAACCCATTGAGTCCGAGTACGGTACACAACACATTGTGAAGCAATGTGTTGCATACTCCTCTGGCATTCAGAGGTTAATAGAATAAAGGGATAGTACTGGGTATTACATAAAAAATATATTTATGGGGTGATGAGTTATTGTAGCTTAAACTTGCATTTTTGGGAGAGCAGTACCTCCATGGCACGCTACAGTATCCTGTGCAGGACGGTCAGTGACAACAGTTATCCACAGACTGCGGTAGCAACAGCGCCACCACCATAAAATTCCAGGCCACTGAAGTACTGCAGTCAAAAAATGTGCAAGTTTTACTGAGCAGGATAATCCCTGCAATATATATTTTATTATCTCTTTAACCCTTTGAATTTACTATGTTGTTATTTGGCATGTCTATCAGCACAGTGAGAGGTAAGTGCGGCCTGGAAAATAACCAATTAACATAATCTACATGAAATTAGCATACAGTGCCACAGTGTGCCACCAACACATAAAGGTTAATTTCTCAATAACTATTTGTTGTGCAGAAAAACTAACAAATCATATAGGAAGATTTTAATTCTTTGTAAAACAAATGAAATCTGGTTTAAAGGGATAGTAATATTTTCTTTAGACATGCTTTTATATTGTTCTTATTAACCCCTTAACGACCGGCCACTCACGCACCTTGTGGTCCGTTAAGGACCACGGAGCATTTTTTTTTTTTTTCGCGGCTGGGTTCCGGACTCCCCGAACGGCGTGCAGCCGCGAGAGGAGCCCGGAATTCAATGACGGTCCAGTTCCGACATGGGTCCTTAAGGGTATAACAACCCATGACGGAACAGGACCGTCATGGGTCCTTAAGGGGTTTAATAAATAAAGCAAACTATACAAGTTTTTTGTCATAACTTCTGTAGTTTTAGTATAATTGTGTTGTAAAGTTTCCCCCTCCCGCCCCTTTTATCCACATCAGAGCTGTAGCTGACAAACTTGTATTCTGGTCCTGGGATCGGTCGGCTCATCTGCAGAGCCAAAATAACGTTGTATACAACAAGACTCTTCATGAGAACGGTCTACTGCCCCAAACCAGACACACATTGTAGACCGTTCTCATGAAGTCTCATTGTAGACAATCTTATTTTGGCTCTGCAGACGAGCCGACCGATCCTGGGACCAGAATACAAGTTTGTCAACTAGAGCACTGACATGGATAAAAGGGGCGGGAGGGGGAAATTTACAATGCTATTATAATAAAACTATAGAAGTTATGACAAAAAGACTTTGCTTCATTTATTTAATAAGAACAATATAAAAGCATGTCTAAAGAAAATATTACTATTCCTTTAAAGTGTTAGTAATGTCCACAAAAAAGTTTTTTGCATTTGGAAGAGCTTAAAAAGCTGGGCTAACTGCAAAAAAACGTATCTCTCAAACCGCTATGGTTTAAGAGATACAGGCGTTTAAAGTTTGCTGTTTCCTTCTGACAGCTGTAAAGCTGTCAGCAGGAGATTCGTGTCGGCCGACACGGAGGCGCTTGAGAAATGCTGAGATCTCTTTATTTACCACTACTCCCTTCATTGGAATGGTCTAAAACTCGTGCCTGGTTTTCAAGCCCTCGTTTTAGACCATTCCAATGAAGGGAGTAGTGGTAAATAAAGAGATCTCGGCACTTCTCAAGCGCCTCAGTGTCGGCTGACACGGATCTCCTGCTGTCAGCTTTACAGCTGTCAGTAGGAGAGATCAAACTTTAAACGCCCGTATCTCTTAAACCATAGTGGTTTGAGAGATACGTTTTTTTGCATTTAGCTCAGCTTTTTAAGCTCTTCTAAATGCAAAACACTTTTTTGTGGACATTACTAACACTTTAAGGGGATTTTAGGCTTTGCTAGTTCCAACCAACTGCACAGCCAATAGGAATAAGGACAACATGCATAGTCTTTTCTATGGCACCATCAGCATTGAAAAGGGACAGCCCTCAGTGTACAGGACCTCCTTGGCTTCATCTCCCCAGAGATCTATAAAGGCAGCTGATTATTTCTGTATTCAGATGGCTGATGTGATATCTCACCAACCTGCTTAGTCAATAGGAATGAGGACGTCACTGGCAGCTTCAGCTCTTGCAGGAGGTGGGGCATGAAGGCCAGAGAAGAACAGTACAATAAATGGTGTATGTGTAAAAGATATTATCTAGTAAATGCCTGCCCTCTTCCACATTTTCCACTATTAATTACTCTTTAAAATACTAAAACAGAAATATCTTACATTTTTTTCCTAAAACACCACCACCACCATAGTGGTTTGAGAGATATGTTTTTTTGCATTTAGCTCAGCTTTTTAAGCTCTTCTAAATGCAAAACACTTTTTTGTGGACATTACTAACACTTTAAGGGGATTTTAGGCTTTGCTAGTTGTGCCTCTGTACTTACAGCACTTGGGGTCCATGTTCTCCCTGTTCCAACCAACTGCACAGCCAATAGGAATAAGGACAACATGCATAGTCTTTTCTATGGCACCATCAGCATTGAAAAGGGACAGCCCTCAGTGTACAGGACCTCCTTGGCTTCATCTCCCGAGAGATCTATAAAGGCAGCTGATTATTTCTGTATTCTGATGGCTGATGTGATATCTCACCAACCTGCTTAGTCAATAGGAATGAGGACGTCACCGGCAGCTTCAGCTCTTGCAGGAGGTGGGGCATGAAGGCCAGAGAAGAACAGTACAATAAATGGTGTATGTGTAAAAGATATTATCTAGTAAATGCCTGCCCTCTTCCACATTTTCCACTATTAATTACTCTTTAAAATACTAAAACAGAAATATCTTACATTTTTTTCCTAAAACACCACCACCACTAAATAAACAAGGATATGAAAATGTTGTTTTTAAATAAGAGAGTACTGAGAGATCACACTTAACTGTGTGGGAGTGACATTCAACTGTATGTCTTTATACTCATCTTGTACAAAAAGAAAAATATTCCATTTCTCTGATATGCTTTCTGCTCTTAACAAATCTGAACAGTGAATGTTATCTGCCAAATCGAGATCATTAGTAATCACAAACCCAAATTTGAGGGTAATTTTATTGTGAATACTGCGGAAATCTTCCTTGGAGGTGATCAAAAGAGACAAAAAAGGTGTTGCAACTTGATTATTTTGATTCTGCAAACATAAAATGGTGTATGGTTTGTTATTTGTTGCAGTGTGATTGATACATGATTATGCTGATTCTGCATACGTAAAGTGGATTATGTCTAAATGAATCAGGTATATTATAACAAGAGTCTGTTGGAATGAACACTTCTGCATTGGCACAATATTGATAACTGACAAACAGTTTGGATAAGAACATAAGCCCCTCCATAGTATTTCTTTTCCATCTATAACATACCTCCCAAGTGTACCTCTATAGGAGGGGCAGTCCCTCTTTGAGACCCAAATCCCTCTGTCCCTCTTTTCTACCCTAGGGTCCCTCCATTTAGGATATCAGACTGTGTGGTGTGTATATAAGTGTATCACCCTGGTGTCCCTATGTTTAGGAGATCAGACTGTGTGGTGTGTATATAAGTGTATCACCCTGGTGTTCCTGTGTTTAGGAGATAAGACAGTGTGGTGTGTATATGAGTGTATCACCCTGGTGTCCCTGTGTTTAGGACATCAGACTGTGTGGTGTGTATATAAGTGTATCACCCTGGTGTCCCTGTGTTTAGGAGATCAGACTGTGGTGTGTATATAAGTGTATCACCCTGGTGTTCCTGTGTTTAGGAGATCAGACTGTGTGGTGTGTATATAAGTGTATCACCTGGTGTCCCTGTGTTTAGGAGATCAGACTGTGTGGTGTGTATATAAGTGTTATCACCTGATGTCCCTGTGTTTAGGAGATCAGACTGTGTGGTGTGTAAATAAGTGTATCGCCCTGGTGTCCCTATGTTTAGGAGATCAGACTGTGTGGTGTGTATATAAGTGTATCATATTGATCCACAGCAATAAAACTCACATTAGTGTTTGTATAAATTTCACTCTATGTGTTTGTAAACTAGTCTGTATAAATAAAATGCTTTGGTCTTGTTCTAAATAATTTATAATATATTACATACACTATCAATAGGTCATGAAGTAAGCTAAATATTCTCGATAATGCACCAGCTACTAATTGCACTGCCCAACAGCCACACCTAAAATAAACGTGTCCCTCTCTGGTCATATGAAATATCGGGAGCTATGCAAACAGATTGAAGGTGTCCATTTTAAAATTTGCGTATATGCATACCTCCCAACATTTCAAGTGGCCAAAGACGGACACTTTTGTTTTTGGTGGGTGTGCTGGTGACGTTTGGTTGGTGAGGCATTACTGAAAATGTTTTAGGTTATTGCATGAAGTTTCACCAATTGAGTGTCAATGGTGCATTCAATGCCATATGTTGCATTTTGATCTGGCACTTAAAGGGCTAAACAAACATTGATGTGAGTTTTATTGCTGTGCAGCTATGTGATACACTTATATACACACCACACAGTTTGCTCTAAAAAGAGGGACATTAGGGTGGGAAAGAGGGACGGAGGGATCTGGGTCTCAAACTAGGACTGTCCCTCCTAAAAAGGGACACTTGGGAGATATGTGATGTGTTGTAACTGACATTTTTCTTCAAAATAAATATTTTTCTTGAGAAACGAACCTTTATGTTCTTGTGGCACAAAGTGGAACTTTATGCTAATTATCTGCCCAGTACACTAATTCTGTTCAAGGTTAAACTTACCACTCCCTGTGCTATTAGATACAGCCCCAGTGTCTGGGCTCTGTCTAGATTTATTAATCACACAGAGGGTGATAATACTGCTTCAGCAGAGAGACATTTTAACCATAAGTGTCAGTCTGTGGCACCAAAACATATGGGTTCATTTCTCAAAGGCAATTTATATTACAAACAAATGGTTAGTACCATACACAGGCAGATTTTATTTACCTTTAAAACTAACAGAACTTGTCTTAAAGTGAAGGATTACTTTAACCCCTTAACGACCAGCAGTGCCCAGCATGGCCGGCAGTTAAGGACCACTGGGCTTTTTTTCTTTTTTCCATTAGATTCAGGGATCCCTGAGGGTATCCTTTTGAAATGTTGCACAGTCTTTTATAGTCTTTTATATCTTTCCCTGCCTTGGAGAGACAGCCAGAGTGCAGGCTGGACAGCATAAACAAGCTATATAAGACTGTGCGGGAGCTGACATTATTAATTCTTGAAGTTATGGAGTGCATTAATTAAAGGGATAGTAATACTTAAAATGTAAAAAAAAAAATATGTTGCAGGGTTTATCCCCCTGAGTAAAACAAGAGTACTCCCACCGCTGAAAGGTGTTTCATTCAAAAGTTATTAATTTTCAAAGTTGAATTTTTTAGGTGCAATATCACAGTGGCCTGAAATTGTACAGTGGCGCTGTTGCTACACGATCCTATGGACAGCTCTGGTCCCGGGACCATAAATCTCCATAGGATGGTGCAGCAACAGCGCCACTGTACAATTTCAGGCCACTGTGATATTGTACCTAAAAAATTCAACTTTGAAAATTAATAACTTTTGAATGAAACGCCTTTCAGCGGTGGGAGTACTCTTGTTTTACTCAGGGGGATAAACCCTACAACATATTTTTTTTTACATTTTAGGTATTACTATCCCTTTAATGAAGGTATGAAGCAGTGCCGGCGGGTAGTGGCGACATTTTACGAGGCGCCATAAGAATCTTGCCCTTTTGATTCATGCAAGATTCTTATATGGTGCTCTTGAAGCCTGCTACCTAGTTTTACTGGCTAAATGTCGCACGCTCTTATGTGTGCAACATTTCACAAGTGAACCGTCCCCGAGTGGCGCAAACCCATGCGGGGTGCCCTGAATTCGATGACGTGGCAAGACCCCCACTGGACATTAAGTGCAGGACAGCCGTGATGTCCTGGCATAGCATTGGTCCTTAAGGGTTTAAGGTAACTGGGGTGTTATTATTAGGATGTGTCAGTATTGCTTTATGAGTTAAAGAATTTAATGAAAACAAAGATTTTAAAAAAATAAATAAATATTATTGGGTTTCAAACTAAAATATACTTCACCTTGATTCAAGTTTGTATATTTGAAAACTTCAAGACCTGTCTGTGTTTGATGTTACCCAAAACAGCAAATGCACAGTTAACCCCTTAAGAACCAGTTAAGGAGATATTCATACATATTAAAGTATGCTAATATATGCTAAATGCATATGACGTTTCATATGCTACTTAAACTTTTCAGTGATGTTTCATATGTTAATTAAGATGTTCAGTGATGTTTCATATGCTAATTAATCTCTGTGCTGCACCAGGAGACTTTCGCTTTCTCCAGACATAAAAGTGTGAATATATTCTAATCATCTGCTGGACTTTTGGTTCCCATGACACATGGGCAGTTTTTAAAGAGGAACTTTCACTTAGTATAAAGTTGCCCTCCAATAATTAAACATATGGTGACTAGCTTCATAATACTTGTATTACCTCTGAGAAATGCCAGATTGTAAAGAAATCTTTAGTCTTAGGAGACTGACGGCCAGGTTAGTGCTGTCTGAGTGCCTGCACACTCACTCAATTCTGGTGCCTTATGGCATAGTGCAGCGCCTCTTAGAGGAGACAAGGACTGACAGCGCAGGTGCGCAGACATCTCTAAGACAAGATGTCTGCACTGATGCCTGGCTTCTGGTCTCTGGAGATTAACCCCTTACCGCCCGAGGACGTGCATGTATGTCCCGAGCGGATGTCCCACGTGGACAGAGGACGTACATGTACTTCCCGGAAGTCACTGAATAAAATGAAAGAAAAATGTTCGGCGGGTGTTAAGTGCCGGCTGCGTGCGCGCGTAGCCGGTCACAAAGGGGTTAAGGATTACTTTAGAATCTGACACTTCTGAGAGGTAATAGAACTATTATGAAGCTAGTTGCCATATGTTTATACTAATTGAAAATTCTGCTTTAATGAAGTTGTTAAATATGTAAAAAAAAAAACTAATTAGGGTGGCAGGTCCAGTTTAACCCCTTGGATGATAGAGAGGTCTACATAGCATTGGGAAGCATTGCATTGCATTGGAGACTTCTCAAGCATCCATAGGGTTAAAGGGATAGTCATACTTAAAATGTACAAAATATATATATACATAGTTACATAGTTACATAGTAATTTAGGTTGAAAAAAGACTTGCGTCCATCCAGTTCAACCCTTTTCCTATTCCTGTTTACCATCGCTGACCCAAAAGAAGGCATCTGACTCCAAATGGCAATCAGATTTCTCCCTGGATCAACAAGCCCTAACTAAATATTAATCCCAATACTAACGTGCATAGCCCTCTATATTATGCTCTTTTAAATAAGTATCCAGGCCCCTTTTAAAGGCATCTAATGTATTTGATAGCACCACCTCCTCCGGAAGTGCATTCCATACCTTTATTGTCCTTACTGTAAAGAAACCCTTTCGCTGTTGTAGACTAAATCTCCTTTCCTCAAGTCTAAGCGGGTGGCCCCTTAGGGTTTAATCCCCTGAGCAAAACAAGGGTACTCCCACTGCTGAGAGATATTTTATTAAAAAAATTATAACAGCTCAAACTTGAATTTTTTAGGTGCAATCTCACAGTGGCCTGAAAATTTACAGTGGAGCTGTTGCTACACCATCCTATGGATATTTATGGTCTACAGTCCAGAGCTGTCCATAGGATGATGTAGCAACAGCGCCACTGTAAATTTTCAGGCCACAGTGATATTGCACCTAAAAAATTCAAGTTTGAGCTGTTATAATTTTTTAATTAAATATCTCTCAGCAGTGGGAGTACCTTTGTTTTATTAGGGGACATAAACTCTACAACATATTTTTTTTTATATCTTAAGTATTACTATCCCTTTAATCACAGGCTAATACAGTTACAGTAGCGTTTGAAGAAATATTCATCTAAGAGCAAAGGGACTCGATTAAATCAAACAGTAAGAAGCCAGATAACAGGCATTCCGACTGCTGTATAACATCACAGATATAATAACGCTCTGAAGTATTGCTCTAGGGCTAAGAATAGATGTTATTTACACTATTCATTATAATAAAAAAGGAAATGCTGCTTTAGGTAATAAAATCTACAGTACTTGGGTGCATAGGAGGACCAAAAAGTATCTGGTGGTAGAGAACTTAAAAATATTCTGTGTTAAAGGGATAGTAACCCTTAAAGGGATAGTAACACTTTGTTTTATCTCTATTTTATTTTGTAGGCAGTAAAAAAACATGAAGAACAATATAAGTCTTATTATTATTCTTTATTTATATAGCGCCAACTAATTCTGCAACGCTGTGCAATAGGGAATAGACATACAGAGGTATTAAATAGTACAATCAGATGTGGAGAACAGAAGGATCAGAGGCTCTCAAACCTTTATTTTTAGTTTAGTTTGGCAATTGTAGCAATCCTATATTTATATTTTTTGCTTCTTAGATTCATGATCTATCCTCTCAGTTCTGGTGGACTTGGGATAGGCATGGGATAGGCATAAGGCGATCCTTAACATAAGAAAAGACCAAGGACCAAAAAAGGTTTGAGGTTGTGTGTTTTTTACACAGTAGGAAATTGGGCAGACTAGATGGGCCGAATGGTTCTTATCTGCCGTCAAATTCTATGTTTCTATGTTTCTATGACTTGATAAGTCCCCAAAGTCCCAGAGCAGGTCACAGGAGCAGAGGCCACTGGGTACCTGGGCTCCGTCTGCATGAACCAGGCACTCTGCTGCTGGTAGATTTACACTGAATGCCTGGATGTCTGCATTCACCTGCTCCCAGTCGGTCTCCAGGAATACCACAGAGCTGATGTCTGTCTGCTCCCAGTCAGTCTCCCGGAATACCATAGAGCTGATGTCTGTCTGGTTCCAGGTAAACAGTAGGCAGGGCCGGTGCCACCTATAGGCGAGGTAGGCGCCGGCCTAGGGCACACATTCTTTGGGGGTGCAACGGGGCCTGGCCTGCCCCCCCCCCCCCCCGTTCACCACTTACTGCCCAAGTCAGTGGCATAGCAGAGGGGAGCCCAGAAAATGTTAGCCTGCCCGACTTTGAGTAGCAACACGCAGCTAGGCAGACACGGTGCATACTTGGTGTTTCTTCATCGGTCTGGATGTCACTTTTAAACCTGCACTGTCCTCAGAACAAGTTTGATAGTGGCGCCCAGAAAGATGAAGGAACCGCCAGCATGCACCAAGTCTGCGTCACTGCGTATCACATGGTCCCGGTTGCTCTCAATGTGGGCAGTGGGGGAAAAGAGACTGGAGACATCATGGAGGAGTCAAGAGGTAAGAGGAGGAAAATGAGGAAAGGGGGGCGTCAAGAGGGGGGAAAGAGGCAAAAGAGGGTCAGTCAAGACTAGAGGGGGGAGAGAGTCAAAATGGGGGGGTCAAGAGGGGATAAACGGGAGAAGAAAGAGTCAATGAGGGATCAAAAGTTTCAAGGGGGAAGATAGTCATAGAGGGGGAGAAAGAGTCAAGGGGGGGAGTCAAACACACTAACACACTGATACACAAAGATAAGCAGACACACTGATACACATACAGATGAGCATTCACATTGACACACTGATACACATATAGAGAACATAGACTCTGACACACTGATACACATATAGAGAACATAGACTCTGACACACTGATACACATATAGAGAACATAGACTCTGACACACTGATACACATATAGAGAACATAGACTCTGACACACTGATACACATATAGAGAAGCACACACATACTTTAACACTGATATCCTTACAGAGACTCACATACACTTCTATACATACAGGGACACACACTGACACACATACACATATAGAGAACACACACACAGATTGACACTTATACACATATAGGGAACACACAAACACACTGACACTTAAACACATACAGGGGCGGGGAATAAAGGGGTAGGACACAAGGGGCAGAGCCAAATGGGAGGCAAAATTAGGTTTTGCCTAGGGTGGCAAAAATCCTTGCACCAGCCCTGACAGTAGGTGCTTGGCTGCCCGCATTGTCTGCTATCATACAGTCCCTGGAGTGAGTCACCACACCTCTAACTGAAGTCTTTGTTTAAAGGGATAGTAATGTTTCATAATAAAAGCAGCTCTAATTAATCATCATAGTATTTGGACTTTGGAGAGTGTTATATCAATTCTGTCAGAGTTGTAGTTCAAGAGTAATTCAATGACAAAGTATCCCCCTCCCGCCCCTTTTACTGATGTAACACTGCTCAGCCAGATCAGAAGGGAGGTGCCCAGGTAGACTGCAGAGAGGGACAATCTTCAATTAAGATAAGGGAAAAACCTGAAAAACTTGTCAAGGGGGGCAGGGCTTTCATTGTTCTCATAGGAAGAAGATTGTCCCCTGCTGTTATCTGTCTGGTCTATGGACTGGATTCCACATCTGAGAAGAGATGGCTTACACTAGGTAAAAGGGGCAGGAGGGGAAACTTTGCTTGTGAATATCTCTTAAACCATAAAGGTTTGAGAGATAAGACTTACATCGTTCTTCATGTTTTTTTAATGCCTACAAAATAAAGATAAAGATAAAACGAAGTATTACTATCCCTTTAAAAAACACTTAATTTGTAAGCAAAGTCATTACAAACTTACAGACCTCCGTTTGCAGCTCACCCATTGGGCTTCTCATCTCCTGAGCTGGTGCTGCAAGCCCCGGAGAGGTAAATGATGACTCCTGTTGGTTGCTGTGATGTCACATTCATCTGCAAAGCCAAAAGCAGCTTTCGCTTCTGCAGGAGATGGAACAAGGCCCTTAGGAGTGGAGCCATAAATTAACAAGTACGTTTATAATTCTGCTACTTCCTGAGATGGAGAATAACAGTGCTTAACCCTTTGTGTACCAGAGGGCTGCCCATTTCATTGCTTTGCAATGCATAGTGTACAACTTTGGCACTAACAAGGTTTACAAATGAAATAGACCGCTCCAGCAGGCAACAATATAATTCCTGGCCAATTAATGTAGCAAAAACTGGAAATATAATACAGGTAACTGGATACTTCACTCACCCCGTCGTGCGGACGCTCACCTCCACGCTTGATCTCCGAGCCAACCTGTTTTAAATTCAGGGGTCCATCAATCAAACGGGAAGCAGAAGTGAAGTGAGAAATCTATTGATCCAAGGAGACAATGGGAGAGATTCAGGAAGGTATGATGAATCCGAGATGACTTCTCCAGTTGTATCACATCTCCAATTCCCATGTTATTCAGTGGAGAATATGCTATGAGATCTTGCTCTAGTTTGATATATATTGATGCATAGACTCCATTGGAAAACATAGGAACTAGAGAAGTTATAGAATTAGGGGAGTCAGGGCTACCTCATAAAATCCCTATAACACCTAGGTGCATAACTCCCCGTGTTCACCCTGCATAGTGTAATCAATTGAGCTGACATTTGTCATTCCCATGCTCCTGTCTTGTAGCCGAATTCAAGATTTTGATAAACCATTAACATTGGATTACTAGGTGTGTGGTGTATCTCCAAAATCAGTGTGAATCCTGGCATATATTTCTTTGGCTGCCAGTGGAAACTGAACCATAAAACAAGTTTGGCTAACACCCTAATAACCACACCAGTGTATGGAACCAAATGTGGACAGTCTTGCACATACTATGCTAAGGGGTAGTTGTGAGTTGTTTAAGTTCAGTTCACTGTCACACACCTTCATGTTGTTTAGCTTTGCTAGGTGGATTGTGAATTGAAACTGGACAACGGGTATGTGCTGTGTTGCTTACCCATGGGACAACACCTTAAAAACAATGAATATGTGCAGGAGTCGTGTTCAGTGAATTGCTTTGCAATGCATTGGAGACACCCCTGCCACTTTACCTGTTTGACGAATGAAAGATTCACACACATAGATTATTTTATTTTTTAGGGGGAGGGGATTTTGAAGGGGCTGCAGAGGTGCTTGCCCTCGTAGACTGTCTGGTGACCCTGGGTATCCTTGGGGTTGGTGCAAAGGTCATGCTGCATAGTGAGGTTGTTGTGCTGGACCCTTCCTCCCTCTCCAGTTTTTTGGTCTCCCTCTGATTACTCTCCCTCACTTCAACAAAAGGATTTGACCCAGCATGTCCATGATCCATGTTCTGTATTGCCTGAACTGATTTGTGAGGATTGCCACATGTGATTCCAGTGCATGGAGGGTGGCAGTGTTCCTCCATGCATCCCCATGGCACCTCCTAGGGTGTCTATTTGTCCTCCTGCAGCTGCCTCCACTGTATCTGTATGCACTCCACATCCATCTCCATGGTCTGGTTAGTTCTGGAATGTGTTGTGGCTGGAGATGGTGGAGTCATAGGTGCTATTGATGGTTCTCCAACAGCCTCTGGCTCTTCATGTTAGCCAATGTGTTCTGCAGGGTGTTGCTGTTCCTCCACTGCTGTGTTGATGTTTGCTCAGGGGCAGGTGTTGGTAGGCCAGCATGTGGAGAAGTTGAGGATGTCTGTGCCCCCACCACATTGATGGACTCAGAGCTTGCCACAGATGGCCGTCCCTGTTGTTGCTACTGTGGTGCAGGCGTGAAGTCCTCCTGTTGCTGCGTGCGCTGGGGTTCCCCAATCAGTCCCACTTGTTCATAGTCCAGTGGCCACGGGTCATACCATGGCCACTGGTAGTTGGATTCCTCCCACCTGTGTGTTGGTTCGTACCTGGGACCAGGTTGTGGCTCCATCCACATGGGCAGGTGTGCACATGTTGTGGGCCTATATGAGTCCCTACTGAGTGATGGGCACTGTGCCTTTCATCCAGCATCTTCCTGATGGTGGTGGGCCCATGTAGTATTGTCCATTGGTGGACGGTGTATCCAACTCCCAGGAGGCATCCAGTCGGAGAACAGTGTTGGCTGGCTGAACTCCAGTGGAACTGCTGGTGCTGGTACAGGTGGAGCTGCTGGGGAAGCTGCTGGTGCTGATTGTGACCACCTGCTTGACCCCTCTTCAGGAGCATCATGGGGGTAGTCACTGGGGGGATGCCTGAGGAAGAGACCTAACGTCTTGAAAGCTTGCATTCTAAATCTGCTTAGTTAGCCAATAAAGGTATCAACAACTATATTTGCCTCTTTTATTTCTACAGCTAACATGGTACGAACTCTCATCTTGTGTATTATGTGTCGCTATGGTATGCCAACTCTGGTGTATTATGTGTGTCTATGGTGTACAAACTCTCTCCAACTGTCTCCACTCCAGACTCCTTCTACCTCAAGTGTACGCTCCTCTCTCCTTTGCTCTATTCGCTATCTTGCTCTCCTGGGTCCTGTGATCTAGCTCGCCAAAACTCAAAACACAGACAAGGTGTGTCAGTTATTTTGCGGTATATATAGGTGTGTTTGAACGTATGTGTCTCTTTGGAGTGCTGTGATTGGCTGTGGGTTTGAACTTGTCTTGACAACAATCAAGGTTGCTAGATAACGTAGACCGTTATGTTTTTCCTAAACATGAGACATATCGTAGGTTAATTATCGGCTGATTGAGACGCACAGCGAAGTGCAAAAAAGGTGCGACGCAGGGTTTGGCGTTACGTGGACTTGTTGGGCTTACGCTCGTTAGCCATTCTGGTAGACTACTTATTGAATTCCATGTAAATCATTTCATATTACCGAACTTTGGCTATTTTTGCCCTATCGGCTTTTTACTGGGATCAATTGAATCGAGCCCTTAATCTCTTACTTCTGCTAGGTAGCCAACATCTTCACCACAAGTGAAACTCTAAGAATCCCACAGAGACAAAATTGAGCAAAAGAACTGATTTGCTCCTTTAACCCTTTGAGTGTCAGAGGGGCATCCAACACACTTCTTAGCAATGCGTTGAATACCCCTCTGGCACTCAAATGGATTTGTGGAAAACAGAGACACCAGAAAGAAGGGTGATTGAGTCTCTCTCTGGGTTTATATTGCACGTGATTACAAGCCAAGGTAATTTGCAATTATGCATAGTTAATTGGCAGTAACCAATTACACAATGAACATGGTCATTGGTGTCTGAGAAATATATACTGTAACATTATCACAAGACATCTGTCCTTGTCTATCTAGTGCTAACCAGAGCTCTCGGCATCAGTGTCAGGGACAAGACGGAACTTCCCGAACATTATCTCTGAGATGCTATTCTCACCAGTAATGAGTCATTAGTTACAATTAATATTAATAACATTTTACTTCTTTTACTTCCATTATTATTCATTTTGGATAAAGGGATAGAAACATCAGTTACTAGAAACATTACAAAAGTTGGTAAAATTGGTGTAAAACATTTCTGAAACATGTAAGATAACATTTTCAATGCAGTCAAAATCCTGGGGTGGGGCAAATTTCCAGTGGTGTCTGGCGAGGAGAAACATATTTGTGATTCAGTTTGCAGACTGATTTGGATGATACTAAAAAAAAATCTTGTTTTGGGGCAAATCGTTTTAGAATTAATTTATGGATGAAAATAAGAAAGCGAGAGCTCTCTCTCATGCTGTAGAGCCTTGTTCACAGTAGATGATGTATTATATTGCTCAAGCTGTTCTTCTAGTCTGAGTAGTAACCACAGTTGGGAAACTTTTTTTGAATTATGTTGAGGTTATTTAAAGCTGCTCTTCTTAATTTTTGGATGTCGTGTCTTCGATTTATTAAGGGTGATCGATGGCCACAACAAAGCTATATAAATATCCATGGCCTCCATCTTGTAAAATTTGAAAGAATGGTGGCTTTGATACATCTTCAATAGGTCAACAGATATACAAGTTGGAGAGTTACTTACTGCTTTGGTGATAGGTGGGTGAAGGTCCAAGGTAGTTCCGTAGCTTCAGTCGACATTGCATATAATTCCAAACTGCACAACTTATTAGAAGGCCAAACAGGAAGATAAAATGAAAAAAGTTTGTTGAGCGATAAATAAAAACTTAAAATATTATACATATGTAACAAGGTGAGGAGGGCAGGTTGTGTGGTTTGGAACTGTATGCACTCAGTCAATTTCACCTGCAAATTGTCCAATGTAATATACCTTATCATGTGTGCAAAATGCCCAACAGCTCTGTATGTGGGAGAAACTGGACAAGCACTACATAAGAGATTTAATTCCCACAGATCCAGTGTTAATAACAAAAAGACAGAGATACCAGTGGGAGAACATTTTTGTCAAAATGGGCACAGTGTCAGGGATATTAAGTTAACTGTATTGATGGGACTGTTCTGCACTCAGAGGGACAGAAAGGTATGGGAGGTAAAATTAATGTTAAAATGTAATGCAATTTGTAGTGGTTTAAATAGAGATAAAGAGTTCTTGTCAAAATACAATTTAGTTGATTGACCTTTCCAACAGACCCAAAAGCATCGTAAATACCTCTAAAGCCTCAAAGATATCTGGATCTGGATTGAGTTCTCTTATCTGATTTCCATGCTAAACAATGTGATGTGTACTTGTATTTAAGAGAGATGTTTTCATATTTATCTGTATAACATGCCTGAGGAAGAGACATAAGGTCTTGAAAGCTTGCATTTAAATCTGCTTAGTTAGCCAATAAAAGGTATAAAAAAACTATATTTGCCTCCTGTATTTCTACGGCTAACATGGTACCAACTCTCATCTGTTATCAGCATGGAAGATACCCCAATGTACCGCACACAAATGAATATGAGAAACCTCCTAAAGAAACTTGCACAACTGGATAAGTGACATCTTCTGCCTGACTACATGTAAAAAGGAAAATGTAATACCTAAAGGCCTCATGCTTAAAAATCCTACACTGGACACATACAACAGCAGGTCTGCACAGCAACTATGTACCAGGACTTGCCAGAGGCTACGCAACAACCTTATTGGGATCTGCTACAACAGGAAATCAAAGATACAAGCAGAAATATCAACTCTAAAGGGAAAAGCTTGGACCAGACACTGAGGACATAAAACAGGCTCTTAAACAGTACTAAAGAAAACTACAAACAGTCCTCATCAACACCAAGAGGAAGAAACTACAGAGACTGAGGTGCAAATCAGGTTTACCAGCAGAATCTGTAAATCAACCAGAACAGAACTGTGTTGTGAATCTTTCCACACATAAGCCAAGCAGAGAGGAAATATCTGTACTTTCAAAGGGCCGGTCATTCTGTCCACTAAACCTGTGGACAGGGTAACACTCTGCAGTGACATGGAGGAGTTTTTCAGAAAACTCAGACTCAAGGAATTCTTCCATGACAGAATGGATAATAATTATAACAACACCACAGAGCTACATCACAATGTCAATGCACCCACAAAGAGATCCAACTGGACCCCAAAACCAGGAAGTAACCCCACACTGGACAGATACATAGAGAGTTTCAGGAACAGAGTCACTACAGAAATACTGGAAAGACAATGTGAACCAGCACCCAACCTAACCCAAAAGGAACAGAAAGCCATACAGTCACTAAAGAATAACCAGGACATTATTATTAAGCCTGCAGACAAGGGAGGAGCTGTTGTTATAATGAACACTGTGAACTACATTCAAGAAGCAAATAGGCAACTCTCTGATGAAAGATATTATGCAAAATTACAAGAAGATCCCACAAAAAATTATACAAAACAACTTAACAGGATCATAACAGAACTTCCCTCCAACACAGAAGAACAGATAAGGCCCCTAATACCAGCAGATCCAAAAATAGGCTCCTTCTACATGCTGCCAAAAATACACAAAGAAGGAAACCCAGGAAGACCCATAATTTCAGGGATTGGTACACTCACAGAGAATATATCTGGCTGGGTAGAAAATACCCTGAAACCCCTTGTAAAACAAACACCCAGCTTCCTTCAGGACACCACGGATCTTTTAAACAAATTAGCTGACTTGGGCCCAATTCCAGAGAGCACCATCCTGGCCACTATGGATGTAGAATCCCTTTACACCAACATTCCACACACAGATGGCATAGCAGCATGCCAGGGATATCTGGAACAAAATAACACACCCATGGAACCAGTAACAAAACTCATACAGTTTATTCTCACCCACAATTACTTCAAGTTTGGACAGGACCTGTACCTTCAGAAAATGGGGACTGCAATTGGTACCCGAATGGCACCACAATATGCCAACCTGTTTATGGTAAAATTGGAAGAGGACTTCCTGTCCACCTGCCAGATAAAACCCCTGGTCTACCTCCGCTACATAGATGATATTCTTATCATCTGGACCGCCAGTGAGGAGGAACTTCTCAAATTCCATGAGAATTACAATACATTCCACCCTAATATCAACCTAACACTCAGTCACTCACGCACAAACATTAACTTCCTTGACACAACTATCAGTATTCAGAACAACTCCATCCACACATCCTTATACCGCAAACCAACAGACAGACCAACCTACCTGAAAAGCAATAGCTTCCATCCAAAACACACAAAGAACTCCATCATATACAGCCAGGCCATCAGATACCACCACATCTGTTCTGACAGGATGGACCGTGACAAGCACCTCCAGAAACTCAGAGGAGACTGAGAAACATTGAAGAACAGATACGGCCCCTAATACCATCAGATCCAAAAATAGGCTCCTTCTACATGCCGCCAAAAATACACAAAGAAGGAAACCCAGGAAGACCCATAATTTCAGGGATTGGTACACTCACAGAGAATATATCTGGCTGGGTAGAAAATACCCTGAAACCCCTGGTAAAACAAACACCCAGCTTCCTTCAGGACACCAAGGATCTTTTAAACAAATTAGCTGACTTGGGCCCAATTCCAGAGAGCACCATCCTGGCCACTATGGAAGTAGAATCCCTTAGTTAGCCTATAAAAGGCATCAAAAACTATATTTGCCTCCTGTATAAGTGTATCACATTGCTCCACAGCAATAAAACTTACTTTGTTTGTTTAGCCCTCTGGGTGCCCAAAGGGTGTGCAACGCATTGCCTCTGGCATTCAAAGGGTTAAGCTTCAGTATATCCTATATAATAATACGCTAGGATGTTTGTCAGAAGCTGTCATGCACAGCAGAGACTGCCTGAACGCACAGAATGCTGGGAGCACAGAATGTTGGGAGCACAGAATGCTGGGAGCATGGAATGCTGGGAGGTGTAGGAATGCTGGGAGTTCTGTGCTGGGAGGTGTAGGGATGCTGGGAGTTCTATGCTGGGAGCATTCTGTGCTTTCGGGTAGTCTCCACAGTGCGTGACTATGTCTGTGGCAGAACCGGCCTCTTAACATTATCAGGACCTGGGCCTGTGTACACGGGCTTTTACACTAGTGTGTTTATAAATTAATCTGTGTAAATACAATACTTCGGCATTGCCCTATAGCATTTACAATCATTAAATCAATTAAACAAAGAGGTGTCAATAGGTCATGAAATACCCTAAAACTTCTTTGGTAATGCCCCGCCCACCAGCCACGCCCTCAGCAACAACCCCTAAAACACAAGTGTCCCTCAATGGCCATGTGAAATGTAGGGAGGTATGACGCATAGGGCCATATGTGCAAAGGCAAATTATACAATTGTATAATAATACAGATATCCCAAATGTACACTGATATAAGTAGACTTTTAACCCTTTGAGTGCCAGAGCAGTTGCAGCGCAACGTGTTGGATACCTCTCTCCCACTGAAAGGGTTAATCCACTGAATGCTATTGATGCTTCTGACACATAGCCCCATTTTAGCCAATGGGATTTTATACTTGATCCCTATGGTGTGTGTTACAGTCAGCACCAGTACGCAGTCAGAGTGTAATGAAAAGTGTCAGAGTATAATGAAAAGTAGGGGTTATCTCACCCAGTATATATCTATCTGAATGGACTTCGCTGGCACATCACAGTGCTGTTTAGGTAAACTCTGTTGTGCTGAACCGTCTGAAATAAAATTAGCTTTTGCAAGCGAACAAGTCGTTGTGCTGATTTGCACATTTCATTGGCAGTCGTTGTGTTATAGACACTGCAGACTTTGTTTAAAAGGATAGAAACATTGAATCTGACAGCAGATAACCATTCGGCCCATCTAGTCTGCCCATTTTCCTACTGTAAAGACCTCAAACCTTATTCGGTCCTTGGTCTTGTCTTATGTTAAAGGGATAGTAATGTTTCATAATAAAAGCAGCTCTGATTAATCATCATAGTATTTGGACTTTGGAGACTGTTATTTCAATTCTGTCAGAGTTGTAGTACAAGAGTAATTGAATGATAAAGTATCCCCCTCCCGCCCCTTTCAGAGGCGTAACTAGAAGCCTTCGGGCCCTGGTGCAAGAAGTGCCACGCAACCAGGGGCCCCCCCACCACATTGGCCCCCCTCAACTACATTGACCCCCTCTACAATGCCCCTCAGTCTTCACAGTCTCTTACCACCCTAGTGCTCCTGCGCAGTCCTCTTAGTAATGCAGAGCGCTGGGAGATGATGTCATCACTCTGCATTACTAGAGCGCCGGAGGGAGATTGCGGGCGCCAGGCGGAGAGGTCGCAGGGGGCGGCTGGGCCCCTGGAGTGCGACCCCTATAGTTACGCCACTGGCCCCTTTTACCTAGTGTAAGCCACCTCCCCTCAGATGTGGAATGCAGTCCATAGACCAGACAGATAACAGAAGGGGACAATCTTCTTCCTATGAGAACAATGAAAGCCCTGCCCCCCTTGACAAGTTTATCAGGTTGTTCCTTATCTTAATTGAAGATTGTCCCTCTCTGCAGTCTACCTGGGCACCTCCCTTCTGATCTGGCTGAGCAGTGTTACATCAGTAAAAGGGGCGGGAGGGGATACTTTGTCATTGAATTACTCTTGAACTACAACTCTGACAGAACTGAAATAACACTCTCCAAAGTCCAAATACTATGATGATTAATTAGAGCTGCTTTTATTATGAAACATTACTATCCCTTTAACCCCTTAAGGGCCCATGTCGGTACTTGACCATTATGGAATTCCAGGCTCCCTGTGCGGCTGTAAGATGCCTCAGGTCCCATTCTCTCATTTTCATGTATAGAAACCCCAGGTCCTCATCACCCAAGAACGTCAAGTAAATATTTGTGATTAAACACTTAGGGTGAGATGTTCAAAAAGTCATCATCATGAAAAAATTGTCGGATCATGAGTTGGTGGTAAAAGGACAATAATTTCAGATGTAAATCCATCACGGTTGAAAATTGAAAAAGGACGGTAAGAAGATCTTGATGAACATTGCCTTTAAAGTGGAATTTTCAGATAATAGCAAGTCGCCATGCATTCATTAAATGCATGGCGACTAGCTTAAAATGTATGTCTTACCGTAAAAAAAAAAAACATGTGTGTAAAGGAATCCGTCCCGTTTGGAGACTGGAACTGAGGCTAGAGTGCAGACATCTTGTCTGTGCGCATGTGCCGTCAGTCCCGGTCTCCATAGAGTAGACTGCTTTGCACCATACAGTCACTGGAAGGGACTGACGGCGCAGGCTCACAGACCACACTAACCTGCCCGTCAGTCCCGAAACGGGACGGATTCCTTTAGACACAAGTATTTTTTTACGGTAAGACATCTGTTTTCAAGCTAGTCGCCATGTGTTAAATGAATGCATGGCGACTGGCTATTATCTGAAAGTTCCACTTTAAAAATTCTGATGTTAAAAATTGTCTTTGATTTTGTCTTTGAAACGACAAATTGTCTCTCAGTCCTCCTAACAGCACTTTAATTCATCTTCTCCAATTTAGACCATTTTTAATTTGTCGGGAAAAAATGACGTTAATCAGACAAAAAAAGCGATGTTGAAAAGATTATTTTTTTCTGAAAATACCTTACAATATCACAGTAGGTTAAATCACGCCCACGTTTAAGACGGCTTTTTCTCTTTGATGGAGATGGTGGAATTGGATGCAAAAAATTACGGAAACACATCTGAGAACTGGTGGACTGTGGAGTGAGAACTTTTTTATTCTGATTTAAAAACAATTTCAGTCGCCACCACATTCTGAACATCTTGTCCTTAGTCTGCGGAGGATGCATTGAACTTATATCCCTAATATCAGGAGTGGTTACACAGCTACATTATTGTGAGTATCTAAAGAAGTCCCTGGTAGTGATGAGCGAGCGTGCTCGGCCGATGCTCGGATCGGCTCGAGCATCGCTCTGCTCGGCACATGGCGGTACTCGTCGAGTACCGCCATGTGCTCGCCCGACATGTTCGGGTGGCGGGGATCTGTGCCGGAAGAGGCACAGATCCGAAGAAGCTCCGCTGGACCACCAGGGACTGGAGGTACGGGGGCATTGCGGAGATGAAGGGGGCATTGCGGAGATGAAGGGGGACATTGTGGAAGAGGGGCATAGACTCTATGCCCCTCTTCCACAATGTCCCCCTTCATCTCCGCTATGCCCGTCTTCCACAATGTGCCCCTTCATCTCCGCTATGCCCCTCTTCCACAATGTGCCCCTTCATCTCCGCTATGCCCCTCTTCCACAATGTCCCCCTTCATCTCCTCTATGGCATAGAGGAGATGAAGGGGGACATTGTGGAAGAGGGGCATAGCGGAGATGAAGGGGCACATTGTGGAAGAGGGGCATAGCGGAGATGAAGGGGCACATTGTGGAAGACGGGCATAGCGGAGCTGAAGGGGGACATTGCGGAGCTGAAGGGGGACATTGCGGAGCTGAAGGGGGACATTGCGGAGCTGAAGGGGGCATTCGGAGATGAAGGGGGCATAGCGGAGATGAAGGGGGCATTGACCAGGCACCCTCCCCTCATCAGAGCAGGGGGTGCCTGGTGTCGCCCCATTCATTCCAATGGGGCTCGGGTGCTCGGCCGAGCACTCGAGCCTCAGGGGGTGCTCGGTCAGAGCACCCGAGCACCCGAGCATCGTGGTGCTCGCTCAACACTAGTCCCTGGCTGTCAAGTGGTAGTCGCAGCTCATTTCCTCAAATGAATTGCCAAATGGTTTCAGGTCTATACAGGAATGGAAAACATTATCCTATATAATAATTAGCTAGGATGTTTGTCAGAAGCCGTCATGCGCAGTAGGGACTGCGCGCGTTTGGGCAGTCTCTTCTGCTCATGATTGCATCGCATGAGTGAGGTGATGCAAGACTGCATCGCGTGGAGCAGTGAGGTAGCAGCCGCTTAACCCCTCTGGCACCCAAAGGGTTAACATTACCCAGACCAAGCCCCATGTACACGGCTTTTACACTAGTTATAAAATAATGGGCATAAGGTAGAGGGAGTCAGCAACAACGAGAACTCTGAAATCAAGGTGCCCCACAGATTAATAGAGTAAGTGTAGAGGGGCAGTCAGAAACTAAAGTTCCCTCTTGCCTCTTTCTGTCCCCCCCTTGCCTCTTTCGTCCCCTTCTTGCCTCTCTTTCACCCCCTTGCCTCTCTCCCCTTGCCTCTCCCACCTCTTGCCTCTTTCCCCCTTACCTCTTTCTCTCCCCTCTTGCCACCCCTCTTGCCTCTCTTTCTCCTCTTGCCTCTTTCTCTCCCCTCTTGCCACCCCTCTTGCCTCTCTTTCTCCTCTTGCCTCTTTCTCTCCCCTCTTGCCTCTTTCTGTCCCCCCCTGCCTCTTTCTCTCCCCCTTGCCTCTCCTACCTCTTGCCTCTTTCGCCCTTACCTCTTTCTATCCCCTCTTGCCTTCCCTCTTTCCTCTCTTTCTCCTCTTGCCTCTCTCTGTCTCCTCTTGCCTCTTTCTCCCCCTCTTGCCTCTTTTTGTCCCCTCTTGCCTCTCTTTCTTCTCTTGCCTCTTTCTCTCCCCTCTTGCCTCTCTTTCTCCTCTTGCCTCTTTCTCTCTCCCCCCTCTTGCCTCTTTCTCCCCCTCTTGCCTCTTTCTCTCCCCTCTTTCTCTCTCCCCCTTTGACTCTTTCTCCCCCCTCTTGCCTTTCTCCCCCTCTCGCTTCTCTCTTTCTCACTCTTTATCTCTTTCTTCCCCCTCTTGATTCTCTCTTTTTCTCCCCCTCTTATCTCTTTCTCCCCCACCACCCACTTGCTTCCTTCTCTCTTTTGCTTCTTTTGCTCTAAAATATAAAATAAAAGCGAAGAAATTCTGCACTTCCTGATGATTTAAATGTGCCTTTTAACCCCTTAAATGTCTATAACATGCAAGGGTATAAAATACTATTTTAAATAAATGGTAATTTGGGGATTTTTTACTTGTACCCCTATGGTGCAGTTTGTTTGCTCCAGAATTGCTCACCTTTATACATAAGGCCCCTAATACTGTCCTGTAATACATCCATAAGATATGATACATACAGAACGTACATTATAGGTTATAGTGCTGCCATTTGTATGTAATTCACAGTCATTCATTACCTAGACAGTAAAAACTAGTTTCTGCTGTTTTAATACATACTACAGTATATAAAAAAACACAGTATAGGTAATGGAATCTATTCTATGTAACACACAGGCAATCATCTATAGGTTATCTATACATAAAATACAAATCATGCATCACCCCTATTAATGTGTACGATTTATGGTATAACTAGAGTAACTTCATTTCAATAGCGAGCTCTGTGGTATCACTAGTTTTATTATATATCAGATATAATCTATCCTATATAATAATTCACTAAAACGTGTGTAACAACACAGTCATGCACAGTAGAAACTGCCCGTGACGAGGCTGATATGGAGCGGGGAGCTCCAAAGGAGCGTCCAGCTCTGTATCAGCCGCGGTGCGGGCAGTCTCTACTGTGCATTACTGCCCCGCGACCGGCTGGCAGTGGCACTGTAGCCCATGTAACGGGTTCTTCAACTAGTTTGATATAATTAGTTAAGCACTGTTTCAGTTGAAAGGTCTGTGATATATGTGTAGCTCCATTTCAAATATATCAGTACTATGACTACGGTACCACAATTTCAGTTGTAAGATTTGTGGTACAACGAGGGGGAGATGCACTAAGGGGTAATAAAGAGGTGAAAAAGTGGAGATGACTTATCCAGTAATATTAATTCTCCAGTTTCTATGTTATTATATGCAGCCTGTGCACTAAGATCTCTCCCACTTGAGAAATAGTAGTGTATAGGTTGTATAGAATAACATAGGAAATGGAGAAGTGATATCACTGCAGAAGTCTTATTCACTTTATCACCTCTTTATCACCCCTTAGTGCATCCTCCCCAGTATTACTCCATTTAATTTGCAAGCTCTGTTTATCGCTAGTGTAGCTCCATTTCAGTTGTAAGCTCTGTGGTATCACTACTATAGCACCATTTCAATAGGAAGCTCTGTGGTATCACTAATATAGTACAAGTTCAATCATAAGCTCTGTGGTATTACTTGTGTACCTCCATTTCACTAGTAAGCTCTGTGGTATCACTACTGTAGCACCATTTCAATTGGAAGCTCTGTGGTATCACTGGTATAGCACAATGTCAATCATAAGCTCTATGGTATTACTTGTGTACCTCCATTTCACTAGTAAGCTCTGTGGTATCACTATTGTAGCTCCATTTCAATTGTATGCACTGCAGTATCAGAAAGAAGGGGTGAGTTGTTAAACTACAGGTAAGCCTCTCCTTCTTTCCCCCTTGTTCTCATTGGCTCATTTGAATATTAATTATGTTTGTTTAGGCCAATGGGGAAACTGAATTGTGAAAATATATAGCCGACTCACTATCACTCTAATTAATTTTGGTTTCTGATGAAGTGGTATTAAACCACAGAATGCATTAAGCCATAGTCAGTATTAATTAAGATTGATTTTAACAGTTTGCTATTTTTATTCATATTTTTTAGAAATGTATTGTTTGTGTCTTTTTGTTTTTTATAACTACCTTATTTTTATTAAATTTACTATCAATGTTATTTGGATTATTGAAATTACTGGCGTCACTTTTTTAATCCCTTATCTGGTCCATGGCCAAGAATATATGTTTATATTTATAACAATTAGGTTGTGTCAATAGGAAGTGCTGGGTTTGTGATAACCAGCACTTGTTGACACTTCCATATTTGTTAAATACGGAGAGAAATTGGAGCCCTGACGAGGGTACCAGACTGGGGTGTAAGCCAGTATTAGTGATTAATGCAAAAGAGCTGGTCAGAGATGCTCAACTAGGAACGAGCCTGCCCTCGAAATGAGGAGGCTCTATAGAAGTAGTGTCCTACCCAGGTTGCAATCTGTTTTAGCTCACTAGTGCCTTTCACAGAGAGGGAATATCATAAAGCACATCATACTGATCCTACCAAAAGGCAGTCCAGCCACGAAGTGACAGGCAATTCCTCTCTGAACAAGAGAAGCAGCCAACCCCAGAAGGACGTTTCGGCCTTGTTGGGCCTCGTCAGTGAGGTGAGTATAAGTGATTAATCCTGGAGGCCGGTCAAAGCCTCAGAAGAATGTGAGTATATTTCCAAAAGTTTAAATGGTGTTTTGATGGACTAAGTACTTTTGAATACTACACTTAGAGGCAATCCTTTGTGCCGCTTGTCTTTGTATTTTTCAGTAGTGTAACTCCATTTCAGTTGTAAGATTTGTTATCACTAGTGTAGCTCCATTTCAATTGCAAGCGCTGTGTTAATAAATATCAGGTTTTTGCTCCATAGTTTGGCCAAAGTATGTTTAAGCTTGCCCTCCACATCACGCTACCCCAATATCAGGCAAGTCCTTTCTAAAACACATTTTTAACCCTATCTAAATGAAAAACATTCCTTGAGGATTTCTTGTAAAGAAACGCGTTGGAAGATATATTGTACCATTGTAAGAGGTGCCTACATTAAAAACAAGTGACATATAGCTTTTAAAATCTGGTACTCACATGATATCAAACCTGGCCTGCAATGAGTGCATAGAAGCCCGAGAAGACTGTGGATCCACCAGCCCTCTTTATAAGCCCATTCATACCACCCTCACAGGCCACATGGGGAGAACCCTCTCATCTCTTGCTCCTATTCATAATCTATTCACTTGGTATTTTTCTTATTTAATGTATTATACACAAACGTTTTGGAGAGTTAGAACTGTGAGCTTCTTTCCTCTTTTTTTTCTGCTTTTTAGGATTGTTTATCTTTTATCTGTGGAGCATTTGGTTAGATCCGGAACTGCATCCTTTTAGCCTCCAAAATTGTACCAGGGCCCAGGATCCGGGAACAATTCCAGAAACGCCATTAAAAAAAATCAGAATCTTGGGGGAAATGATCTGACAGAGCACTCACCCAACAAAAGAACCAAGTTGTTGGATGTGATTTACGGGAACGCTTTAGGCTGCAATTCTTTCAACTTCCAGGAGTTATGAAGCAATATCCTTTTATTGAATGGTGCTAATCACATCTTGTGGTCGATGCAACATCCTGGGTGAACATCATTTCAACTTAACGTTAACTGCGACAAGATTTCATTACAAGCGTATTGCAGGGAAACTATTTCCGTACATAAAGAAACAAAATTATAGGATATTACTTGGATGCACTTTCTTGAAAAGACGCATGATATAAGGGATAATAGTGTTGTATTTTAAAGTGCCAGTCAACCTCCTTTTTGACTTCACATGTTCTGCAGGTCCATATTGTTTTTTTCTCTTAGAGGGATAGTATTACTTAAGTATTACTAATCCCTATATTAAATTACTATTAAAAATAAATGTATTGCCCCCAGTGTCATCTCTCAAACCTTTATGGTTTGGAGATAATCGCTCCTAAAGTTGCCCTTTGCCAGTTGTACGACTTTCAAGCGGCTCTCCAGCACAGCCGCGATCGCATTAATAAAAAAGAAAACCTTCACTGAAATGGTCTTCTACAGTTGCTTGGTTTGCAACGCGATCGCGGCTCTGCTGCAGAGCCGCCTGATGATCAATGACCGGATTTCCCTTCAGTCAGCTAGAACTCTGACTACGGGGAAGGGGGAGGGCAACTTTAGGAGCAATCATCTCTCAAACCATAAAGGTTTGAGAGATGACAATGGGGGCAATACATTTATTTTAAATAGGACTTTACTATAGGGGTTAGTAATACTTAAGTATTACTATCCCTTTAATCAATTCATTTTTTTTTTTTTACATTTCTTTGTCCCTAACAGTGAACTCACTGGAATTCTGAGAGCTTTCCATCAGAGTGTGTTCAGCCAGTCCCTGCTGCGCATGACTGCATCTTTCCTGAAGTCTCTACTGCACATGTGCGGTTTCACACGCAGGGAGCTTCACAGACTAGCGCTTTTCGTTATTTAGATATATATAAGCCTGCTAAATAAAACGTGTTATTTCAGCTCCGATAATATTGTCTGGTGGTCATGTGGGCCAGCTGGCCATCGAACGTGCCTATTCTGCAACTGGATCAGTGACGGAACGCAAGAGATGGTGAATGATTGAACACAGGTGGCAGAATCATACCAGGAAGGTGCTACAGTTCTGTCGTCCATGCTAACCATTTGGGTGCCAGAGAGGTATCCAACGCATTGCGTTGCAATAATTATTTTTCTAACCTTACAGGGTTCTTGATCATAGTGCCTGTTTTCATGAAACATCTAGACATCTGCACAATTTCAGTCTTCCATATGCCCATCTGTAGTCACAGACCCACATATACAAAGCTGTAAGCGCAAAGAGAAGATGAGAAATTCTTAGGCAAATCAGCTACACCTCAGCGGACAAATACATGTGGATTTTAAACCATTGAATGTCTGAAAGTCAATGTGATGCAGAGTCTAAAATCCTCATTTAAACCACTGGGAGTCTTTATCTGTGGTTCAGATGGTTTGCTGTAGAATTGTTTTGTCTTAGTACATCAGTATTAATAGGTCACCCCTGTCCACAGAGGGAATTCCTGGCTGGTAGCGGAAGTGTACAAGCACCACTGCTCTCTGGGGATAATTACTGGTAAAGGAAAGTACATGATAACATCCTATTACCAAACCCAGATGTCATTCAGGGACCATTACTGAGCAAACAGTGCAATTGTGCTCCAGCTGACTGGCACAGCGTCTGGGGAGATTCATCTAGGAAAGGAACAATACAATAGATAACAGTCAGCCTTATGTCTACCAGCAAAAAGGAGCAACTCTGGGCCAAACCAACTGCTCTGCAGGGGACAAATAAAAAAATTCCCCAAAACCCCCTCAATTTAAATTTGGGTTGCCCCAGAAATTGTCTTCTTTGCCTTAAAGGAGAAGTAAACTTATTTTTGTGAGAAAACATATATTGTAGGATGTTTCCTGTTGAGTAAAATACAGGTACTCCCACTGCTAAAAGAGGCATATTTCCAGAGTTATTACCGTTTAAACCTGTGTTTTTTTAACATTAGCAATGCACTCTAGTGGTCAAATTCCCATTAGTTATTCTGTTAGATTCTAATGGAGAGGAAAGTCAGTGACATACAGTTCTCCACAGAATGTGATAGAAACTGCTGAGTCACTTCCTGTCAGCTAGAACTATCAGGAAGTAAACACAGTAAATTCACTTCCTGGTTATTTGAACTGTTATAAAGTTTGAAAAAAACAACTGACAGCGATGGGAGTGACCTTGTTTTACTCAGTAGTAAAAGCTCTACATTTAGTTTGTCATAAAAAAAAGTTTATTGCTCCTTTAATAAAAAGGGTCCAGTGAAAACTGAAATGTACATAATGAAAGATCCCATGTGAACTAATTTCAGCGTTCCATCAGTGTTTACCATCCTGAGGCATTTAATACTTCTTTGATATTAGAGACAATGAGGTTGTTGTATTAAGAAGTGGAACAGTTATGGAATGAATCAACAGCCCTGTATGTGGACAAGTAAAATAAATGGGGCTTTTAAAAGGATAGTAGGATATTAGGGTTTAGCCTCCTGAGAAAACAAGGAAACTCCCAGCGCTGAGAGGTGTTTTGTTCAAAAGTTATTGCAACTCAATTGAATTTTTAAAGTGCATTATCACAGTGGCCTAAAATGTTACAGTGGCGCTGTTGCTACACCATACTATGTGCAGCTCTGGTCAGATGACCATAAACTTCCATAGAATGATGTAGCAACAGCGCAATTGTAACATTTCAGGCCATTGAGATATTGCACCTAAAAAAATAGAAGTATAAGCTTCAATAACTTTATATAAACCAACTCTCAGCAGTGGGAGTTCCATTTTATTCAGGAGTAAAAACCCTACTATATATTTTTTTTTTTTCTCAGATGTTAAGTGTTGCTATCTCTTTAACCCACTGAAATGCATTACAAAGCAGCCTCACTCCTGTAAATTGTAGGGCTGGGTGTAATGTTGCAAATTTGGATCATCAGCTGCCTCTCTGGAGGTCATAACACCAGCTCTAGGGAGGAGAGGACAAGGGGGAAAACTTGTTCACTGTGGTCTGTAAGATTACAATGCTACTACTGCCAGAGGTGAGATTAGATGTGTGAGCCTCATTCCTATTGGCTGTACAGGTGGAAGTGACATCACAGAAATCAATAGGAATTGTCATCTTCCTCTCCGGAGGTCACAACTCCAGCGCCGGGGAGGAAAAGCCCAGAGGAAAACCTGTTCACTGTGGTTTAAGATTACAGTGCTGCTACTGCCAGTTTTGGGCACCAGTCCTGAAAAATGATATGCCAGAACTAGAGAGGGTACAGTGAAGAGCAACATAATTAATTAAGGGAATGGAGGACTTGACATAATTGGGAACGACTAGACAAACTTGGTTTATTTACTCTAGAGAAAAGACGACTAAGAGGAGACCTTATCACATTGTACAAGTTTATGAGAGGTCAATACAAGGATCTCTGCGGTTAGCTATTTATGCCAAGGCCTGATCAGGTGACCAGGGGACACCCCTTGAGATTAGAGGAAAGGAGGTTTAAACTTCAGCAGAGGAAGGGTTTTTTTACAGTAAGGTCTGTTAAATTGTGGAATTCATTGCCCAGGAAGGTGGTTATGGCAGATACAATGGATACATTTAAGAGAAGATTAGATACATTTCTTTCCAAAGGGAACATACAGAGTTATACTGTTTATTAGTAGGCAGATCAGGAAGGTCTGATTAAGACTAATTTATTTAGTAGCAGGAAAGTTATAAAATGACTGGGGTATGAGGAGAAGGTTGAACTTGATGGATTTGTGTCTTTATTTAACCTAATTTACTATGTTACTATGTAAAACTAAGCTTTAACACATATTCTTATTTAATCACAACTGACTTTTAACCAGAGGGGTTGTTGTGGGGGAATTAGCCCCCCTACAACTTTTATATGACTTTTATGCTTTCTACCCATAACCCTATTGTATTTTTTTTCTAGCCATGGCAGAGACTGCTAGAAAATATTCTTAGTTTATCTGGACAGACTTATTGTAACACAACCGTCTGCCCTAACTGATAATCACCACACATCCCTTGTCGCTCCTAGAAAGGAGAAGTAGACAGTTAGACAGTTGTCCTATTTACCCCTGGGCCTCTAGATAGCAGAAGTATACTGCTGGCTACTTCTACCCTAGTAACAAGCCCAATAGCTAACTGCTATATCTTCAAATATGGCCTTTCTGTGCACGAGCCAAATGCATGTTCTTCACCTCCTTGGCTCTTGCTAAGAGACAGGTATATATTGAGTGCCAGGATCCCAGTATGTCAGTAGCAGATAGATCAGGTTACCTGACACTCTAAGTGACCAAGACTGATTGGTATGTAATATGTCATTCTTTATTATGGCAAACAATACCTTATAATTATGTCACACTCTGCTAGCTGGATTTTGTAACGTAATGTAATTTGTTCTTATTGTGCTTTGCTAAGTTTTTTATTTGCTTGATATATTTTAGCTAGTCAATAAACATTTGCATAATACATATATAGACTCTGTAATCCTTTTTATTTTACTTATATTATTTGTATACGGCCAGTCTACAGAAATAACTTTGAGATATTACGCACCCATATTTAGAATAGGGGATAATTATATCTCATAACTCTCTCTGGGACAAGAGGAAGAACCCCAGCTTAGCGCTATTTTAGCCCTAGGGTCCTATCTCTGTCACAGGGTATCTAATACATTGTTTCACCACCTGGAGTTCAACACTAGGCTTAAAAAGATATACTTAAAGTATATTTCTACACAAGAAAAAATTAATCAAGATTAACAGGCTGCTGGCACAACGTCACTAGTGTTGAGCGAGCACCACGATGCTCGGGTGCTCTGACCGAGCACCCCCTGAGGCTCGAGTGCTCGGCCGAGCACCCGAGCCCCATTGGAATGAATGGGGCAACACCAGGCACCCCCTGCTCTGATGAGGGGAGGGTGCCTGGTCAATGCCCCCTTCATCTCCGCTATGCCCCCTTCATCTCAGAATGCCCCCTTCAGCTCCGCAATGTCCCCCTTCAGCTCCGCTATGCCCCTCTTCCACAATGTGCCCCTTCATCTCCGCTATGCCCCTCTTCCACAATGTGCCCCTTCATCTCCGCTATGCCCCTCTTCCACAATGTCCCCCTTCATCTCCTCTATGGCATAGAGGAGATGAAGGGGGACATTGTGGAAGAGGGGCATAGCGGAGATGAAGGGGCACATTGTGGAAGAGGGGCATAGCGGAGATGAAGGGGCACATTGTGGAAGACGGGCATAGCGGAGATGAAGGGGGACATTGTGGAAGAGGGGCATAGAGTCTATGCCCCTCTTCCACAATGTCCCCCTTCATCTCCGCAATGCCCCCTTCATCTCCGCAATGCCCCCGTACCTCCAGTCCCTGGTGGTCCAGCGGAGCTTCTTCGGATCTGTGCCTCTTCCGGCACAGATCCCCGCCACCCGAACATGTCGGGCGAGCACATGGCGGTACTCGACGAGTACCGCCATGTGCCGAGCAGAGCGATGCTCGAGCCGATCCGAGCATCGGCCGAGCACGCTCGCTCATCACTAAACGTCACGTTCTTCACAGGCAACCTGAACCTGTCACCAGGACAGTAAGATGATGCTGGGGAATGGTAATTGGCGGATTCCATACTTCCGAACATTTCAAACTGCCAAAGAGGGACACTTCTGATTTAGGTGGCATTTCTGGGGGATTGGCTGGTAGGCGGGGCATTTCCAATAATTTTTAGGTTACTTCTTGACCCATCTGCACCTCTTTGTGTAACTGATAAATGATTTAGAACAAGACCAAAGTATTTTAATTACACAGATTCATTTATAACTACATATATTAAAGATTAATTACACATTTATGTGAGTTTTATTGCAGTAGAGCAATGTAATACACACCAGTCTGATCTCCTAAAAAGAGGGACAAAAGGGTAGAAAAGAGGCACAGAGGGATTTGGGTCTCAAAGAGGGACACTTGGGAGAGATGGGATTCTCTGACCAGGTGAGTATAAGCAGCCTGAGGAAAGGCCTGAAGATCCTCAGCAGGGACACCGGAAGAGAAAGGCCGAAGCAGACACACTAGGTCACATTTAACTCTTTGAGTGCCAGAGAGGTGTCAACTCTGGTACCTCTCTGGTACTCAGAGTGTTAAAGTTTAGCGTGCTTCATGTGAACTTGTATCAAAGGGTACTTTGTATTGAAACATAGAATTTGACTGCAGATAAGAACCTTTCAGCGCATCTAGTCGCCCATTTTCCTACTGAAAAAACATCAAACCTTATTTGACCCTTGGTCTTGTCTGTGTTCAGGACAGCCAGTCTATCCCATGCATGCTTACATTCCTTCACTGTATTAACCTCTACCACTTCTGCTGGTAACCTATTCCACTTATCTACCACCCTCTCAGGGAAGAAAATTTTCTTACATTATATCTAAACCTGTGTCCCGCTAGAAGCTGATTGGCTGGGAGATGCGGAAGCACGCATTCCAGAAGCTGATTGGCTGGGAGGTGCACAGATGCCAGCCAACTGGAGGTTGCCAATCATTTTGAACAGTGACTGGCATATAAAAGGCAGTCTCTTTTCAAAATTCTCTCACTGGGACTCAGGAAACGACCCGGTATGTATTGGATGGGGGTTCTGTGACTGTAAGCATGCCTGCCGCCGCCAATGGAGACAGTGGCAGTAGTGACCATTTCTCAGCAATTTGTATCATTTTTACCAAGGCAAAATAAGAATTAATTTAAAAAAAGCCAAGAACAACATTTTACTTTAAAGAGAGATGCCACACTTCTTTTAACCCTCCAGCATTCAAAGGGTGAACTGTATCATCTCCTTGGGGCATTATTTGATTTTAACATGAGCTCTTCTAAAAGAAGAGAAGACAGAAGAGAGAAGATGGCCAGTAGCTGCCCAAGGTGCTGATGGGCCCACTGAGCATCAGGATTACTGGTAAGTCTTTATTTTTCCAGGAGATGTGTTAGCTGTAGTGAGATTATTCCTATGAGTGCCAGTGGGGTATACAACACTGTGTGATGTGGTGTATACCCCACTAGCACTGATAGGGTTAATTTTCTTATGTTTTAAAGGGGAATTATCACCCTTATATAAGTTTACCTAATTGGCATCCTCATATAACGATAAGCTTAATCGTTGGTTGTTTTTGTTTTTAAATGCATGATGTGGCGATATTTACATTATTAAAAGTGAGCCAAGTTCTTCCTTCAGGACAGACTGCGGTTACAACTCTGCACCTCAGCCTGTCAGTCTTCTTATGTTCCTCCCCAAGTATTGTCACGTTCCAACCAGCTTACATGGAGAAATCCTCCGTCATCGGAGGAGGTTGGAACGCAATAATAGTTGGGGAGGCGAAGAAGAAGATTGACAGGCTGCGGTGCAGAGATGTAACCACAGTTATTCTGGAAGTAAGGCACAGGCTCATTTTTAATAATGTAAATTTCACAAGAGCATGCATTTAAAAACAACAACAACCAACAATTAAAGCTCATCACTATATGAGGATGGCAATTAGGTAAACTTGTACAGGGGTGATAATTCCACATTAAGCACCAACATGTGTTGGAAACCACTTTTCTAACACACACCGGTGGTTTTTACCACACTTTATTAACTCAGTGCCTCCTTTTCATGGTGTAATTTTTGTGCCATAAAAAGTGTGGTCATTAACCCCTTAACGATCACTGATGTGCCAGAACCGTCATGGCGGTCTGGCACTTAAAGGGATAGTAATACTTCGTTTTAACTTTATTTTATTTTGTAGGCATTAAAAAAACATGAAGAACGATATAAGTCTTATCTCTCAAACCTTTATGGTTTAAGAGATATTCACAAGCAAAGATTCCCCTCCCGCCCCTTTTACCTAGTGTAAGCCATCTCTTCTCAGATGTGGAATCCAGTACATAGACCAGACAGATAACAGCAGGGGACAATCTTCTTCCTCTGAGAACAATGAAAGCCCTGCCCCCCTTATCAAGTTTTTCAGGTTTTTCCCCTTATCTTAATTGAAGATTGTCCCTCTCTGCAGTCTACCTGGGCACCTCCCTTAAACCATAAAGTTTTGAGAGATAAGACTTATATCGTTCTTCATGTTTTTTTAATGCCTACAAAATAAAATAAAGATAAAACGAAGTATTACTATCTCTTTAAGGACCAGTGACGGTCCTGGAATGTCATGGAGTTTTGGGCTCCTGGCATGGCTGCACGCCGCTCCGGAAGCCCTGAACCGGAAAAAAAAAAGCCCAGTGGTCCTCAAGTGCCGGCCATGAGTGTGCATGCCGGTCCTTAATGGATTAACATGCAGTGATGCCACTGCATTGAATAGAATACCAAATTCTACTTGTTTCACGTGGTGTCCAGTGGGCACAAAATTTTGCGCCCATTGGACACTTTTGCGTGACAGTGGATTTTGACAGCACAGATAATAGAATAACAAACTGTGCTGTCAAACCACAGTTCTGAAAAATACCGTGTGGCATTATACTGTCCACTGGGGAGATCTAACCAGAGATCTGTGGAGTGGCATGACCACATCCCTCTTTCTACTACTAATGCCCCTAGCTAGGTGCCGCGGCTTGTTTTGTCATTCTGTTCCATCGGTGTCCTTTTCTCTACGCTTTACTTCTGTCTCGGATCATTTGATACTCCATTGCTAGATGCCACTTCTAGTTCCAGGTTGCGGCTATTTAGAGAGAGGAAGTTCATCATTCAGATGTGTTAGTATATCTTCTCCAATAGTATATTTACTGTGTATCTGAGTTCATCCTGTGTTGCCCGTGTTATCCTGACTACAATCTTGCCTCTTGCATTTGTTCTTGTATCTGAGTGATCCTGTGTATGACTCGGATTCTGACTATTCTCCAGTCTCCTCCGATATCCACTCCAGGGATTCCTGTAGACCCTGCCTGATCTTCATCTCCTTACCTAGCTGGCTGTGGATCTTGCTGTCTCCTAGTACCCGTCTGAATGAGTACCTTTTGGTCCCTGTTGGAGTCTGTTTCTCCTTGGGGATAGGGGTTGTATAGTTTGTCTAAAGGGGGTTATCTGGGGACTCCTTCAGCTCAAACGGAGGGGGAAATTTAGCTTGGCGGCTAGCACATTTATACGTCTAGGCTGCAGCACAATTCCCTTTAGGCAACCTCCATTCTCTGGCATCAATCTCTACCGTCGCCCCCTAGAATCTTGCTCCTCTGTCTCTTGTTGGAAGAGTCTGATCTTCGTCTAGTACTCCACTAGCTCAGTAGGGTACCCGACAGCCACTATATGTCACACAGAAATAATTACTCCCAAACCCCTTTCCTCTTATCTCTGACAGCACAGTACCTTTTATACTATATTCTGCCTTTGGATTTTCACATCCAAAGTGCATTATTTTACATGTATCAGCATTAAACTGCAGCTGCCGCAGTCTTGTCCATTCTTTTAATTTACCTAAATAATTTGTCACTTGTCTTGCAGTGGCATAGTAACTGCTATAGAGTTCAGAAAATGTAACCTGTTTTATCTATCCTGGAATACTTACAGCATGATGAAATGAATAATATAATAACTGTAATAGGGATCTCCAGAGGAGTTGACTTGTCTGGCATTCCAATAAGTGGCAGATTTATGCAGGGATAACAAGGGACACTGGTATCCGAGGAGAGGAAATAAGTTCAAAGAGATCTATTTTAGATGCAGTGACATGGTACAACTAGGTAACCAATCCAGAACTTAGAAGCCTCCCTTCCACAGGGGAAAGCCTAGAAGGAGGGTTCTCAGGTTGCAAGGGTATCTTGTGAAGGGTGGTAAAAGGTTCATCCATTAATACTGCTGCAGCACCAGAGTCAGAGAAAGTATCAAGTTGAATGGAACTCCCACCCCAGGAGAGCATTAAGGTTAGGAGTAGCCAGTTTGTAGCAGAAGGAGGGATGGAGGGTGGGCTTAGAGGAGCTCCCTGTTACTCCGAAAATTCTCGAGACTAGTAGAATAAAAATGATACCTATACTGGCTAACTGAGTGACCACTCAGCCAATAAAGGTACCATTTTTACTCTACTACACTATTGCTTTTTCTATGGCTAACATGGTACCATGCTTACACAAAAATCCTTGGTGTTTCCCACCTTCGATAGGACTTTACAAGACTTGATGGCCTGCTACTGTGCAGTACAGACGGCGGCCTTGAAGGTGTCTTTGGTTTTCACTGTCTTTGTGAGGTAAATTTGCCAATTCCACACGTTTGATTAAGGGTCCAGTCACCAAAACTGAAGGGTACTGGGAAGGGGGCACAAGCTGAGCAGTAGCAGGATGGGCACCTCCAGTTTATATTCCCTCTCGTTCAGAGCATCTCTCAGTGAGGTGATGATCAAGGGAATTGATCACATTGACACTGCCTTCCTAAGGGCAGCTTTTTCATCACTTTGGTCACAATCAGTTTCGGTGCAGAATTCTGTGGCCTACTGAGAGAAGGGCCCCTAAACTCATGTCTGATGTTTTCAGAAAAGCCCATGGGGGCATGGAGTTAACTTGGAAGAACATGACCTATATTTCACAGCTTTTGGACATTTCAGCGAGAACGTAATTTTGGCTTTAACTAAAGTTTTTTGCAAAATATACAAAAGCTAAACAGCTCTTACTTCTAAAATTAAAGAACCTTAAAGTCACCACTCTCACAATGCTACAAAATATCAATCCGAATCCAGTATCAGTGCAATTAACAAGCGACACAAAAGCTTCTCCACTAGCTTGTTTATATGAATCCAAACACAACAGACAGTTGCTATAAGATAAACAGCACTCTTGTTAAAAGCAAGAAAGTCTTTTATTGTAGAAAAATATGTAAAAGGACAAATACCTTGACAACTTCTTGTTGGTGTAATACAAATGGAGGAGAGACTAAACGATAACCCTCATAAACCAGTCAGGTATACGCATCACTGCCTATCCACGATCAACATGTTTCGCGTCAAACACGCTTACTCATGATCTTAAGATTAGGTTTCGTCCGTTGATGGATTTAAATGATCATAGCCCAATCAGGTTAAACTTACGTCACGAGATTCCATTAATGAATTAACCACTTACATTCCTTTTCACCCCGATCAATCAAGTTGAGAAGTTCAACAGAATTCAAGTGCCATTCTCCACGTTATGCTATACAATATCGGTGGACAATACAATCAGCTCGCCAAACATCTGAAACTCATTCAAATTGAGGATCAAGGTGAAGATTATAAATGTTAGTTGTTATAATACTTTTATAATGTCATAAATATCAAATAAACGGAATCTTCCACTCAAATGATCACAAATACATCAATCGGATTTAACCCTGCATTTTTTAAAAATATCTAATATCAAGATTTCTTTAAGAAAATAATGAACAATAAAAATTATAAAAAATACATTCGGTCAGCAAGCAGATCTTACTAAATTACTGTAGAAGATATTTATAATATTAATAATTCCATGGATGTACACCATATTAAGGAAAAAGACAATCCAATTAAAGGCAATTGGAAAGAAGCGATCACCCTTAAGTTAACACAGAACTTGAATACTTTATATTATACTCAACAGTAGATTCACCAATTGTAGGTAAAATGAACAGTGGGACCGTGCGAGAAAACTCACTGGGGATAAGCCAAACCTGCCACACCTATAAATAAGGGAAGCATGTTACCTCACACCCCAGAAAAGGCTTCATCGCATTCAGTCCAACTATAACATCTATTCAAAAGTAACAAGTTACATCATATTCCCTATTAAGGCCATTTGGATACCTAGTTCCTAATGTAAATATCCAGAACACTTCTCTTTTAGATAACTTATCATCCAAACAGCCTTTACGTATTCCTAGAGCAACTCGCTCTATGCCCTGGACCATGAAACTTGAATCTTTACAATTCCCCATTTGGAAATGAGAGGATACACCTGAACGAAATACTCCACTCCTTACATCACTAAGGTGCTCATTCATCCTTTCCCTCATTGTTCTAGTGGTTTTACCCACATATTGAATATTGCAAGTTAAACACGTAATGAGGTAAATGACCCCTCTAGTGATGCAATTAGTGTATCCCTTAATGTCATAATTCTTCCCAGTGACAGTAGAGGTAAAAGTTTTAGCTGTCCCAATAAGTCTACAGCAACCACACCTAGACCTCCCACACTTGTAGGTGCCATAAACTTGTAACCAGCTCTGCTCCTTGTCACTAGATCTAAACAAACTAGGGGATACATGACTGGAGATAGTAGGAGCCTTTCGAGGGACAAATTTAACACCACTAGACAAAGCATTATGAAATCCAACATCTCCATACAGAGTTGGTAAGTGTTTCTTCACTATCTTTTTAATTTCATTAAATTCAACGCTGTATGTGGTCGAGAAAACAATTTGTTTATTTGTTTCCTTAATGTTTTCATTTGCAAGTTGTGAGCCAGATGTTGCTCGAGTATTCCTATACTTCATTAAGTCAGTTCTATTTTCATTTCTGGCTCGCTTAAGTGCCTTGTCCAACATCCATGTCGGATACCCTCTTTGTCTAAACCTGTGGTACAGCTCCCCAGCACGTCTCTCAAAAGTATAATCTGAAGAACAAATTCGACGTAAGCGTAGGAACTGACCCACAGGTATCCCCGAGATAGTATGATGGGGATGACAGCTATCAGCCCTCAAAAGGCTATTACCCGCTGTAGGTTTACGATAAATGTCCACACATATATCTTCTGTATCAGTATCTCCCTCCAATTGCAAGTCTAGAAAATTAATGGAGTCCACGGTCACCTCCGAGGTAAAGACTAGATTCAGATCATTGTCATTGAGATACAAGATAAAATCCTGTATCCTATCACGAGGACCCTGCCAAATAAACAGTAGGTCATCTATAAATCATCTAAAAATACGAAAAGCAGCAAGGATAGAGGAGACCCTCCAAATCCCCAAACTAGGTGAACTTAGAACAAAATAGAAAACAAGAAAACAATTCTGCACTAATCAATACAGATAACAGTACCCACAAATGATTAAATCCTGTGTTCAGTATATATTAAACCTATGTGTTGATTAGTCTCCAAACAATGAGGGTTTAATAGCATAGTTAGGGTTGCCACCAGACGGTACTTTGCTGGCAGGCCGGTAAAAAAATGGCTTCTGTCCAATGTTAAGTCTATGGAGGGAATGCTATGGCCAGTATTTTTTTGAAGAAAAGGTGGCAACCCTAAGCATAGTTCGGCCAAAGTATGTATAAGTCCGCTAACCACGCCAAGGAACCTCATTTCAAGCGAGTCCTATGAAATACATAGAGAACTAAAACAAAAATTAATCTTGAAAAAGCAGTGTTATGCAAAACGTTGTTAAAGGGACACTAATGTCCCATATAAAACTATTCTTGTTTTGTAGAGGGTAAAAAAATAAATTATGTGGCACAAATCCTATCTCTCAAACCTTTATGGTTTGAGAGATATCTGCATGTAAAGATCCCTTCTCCTGATGTCAGCGCTCTACTGACAGCAGAAGATCCAGGTCCTGGGACCAGCCGGTGGCTCTTCAGCAGAGCCAAAATCACATAATTAAAAAGAAATACTTCATTGGAACGGTCTACAAAGTGTGCCTGGTTTGCAAGCACACTTTGTAGACTGTTCCAATTAAGTAGTTCTTTATAATAATGAGATTTCGGCTCTGCTGAAGAGCCTCACACATGAAGAGCAGTTAACTTTTTTTATGAAAAAATATATATTGTACGGATTTTCCTTTTGAGTAAAATAAGGGTAATCCCACTGCTGAAAGATTTATATTTCCAGAGTTATTACAGTTTAAACCCATGTTTTTTTTACATTAGCAGTGCCCTCTAGTGGGCAAATTCTAATTAGATTTCCTGTTAGATTTTAATGGAGAGGAAAGTCAGAAAAGTCAGAGACATACAGTTCTCCATAGAATGTGATAGAAACTGCTGAGTCACTTCCTGTCAGAATCATCAGGAAGTAAACACAGTAAATTCACTTCCTGTCAGTTAGAACTATCAGGAAGTAAACACAGTAAATTCACTTCCTGATTATTTAAACTGCTATATTTTTTAAATAAAACATCGGACAGCAGGAAAAGCTCTATAAAACATGTGCTTTCATAAAAAAAAGTTTACTGCTCCTTTAAAGGTGAATATCTCTCAAACCATAAAGGTTTGAGAGATAGGATTTGTGCCACATAATTTATTGTTTTTAACATCTACAAAACAAGAATACTTTTTTATGGGACATTACTGTCCTTTTAAATGGCATAATTTAAAACCTGATTCCTACCTAATACACATAGAACTTGACATAAAACTCGCAACAAAATTTACTCTTGAAAAAAGCAGTAATCCACGAAACGTTGTCTAATGCCAACAACCTGTTTTGAGACTAATCAACACATAGGTTTAATACACTTAATACAGGGTTTCATCATTTTTGAGTAATCTGTATTGATTAGTACATTATTGTTTTCTTCTTTTGACTTTTTAAATGATATTTTAAGTACTTTTTGCATTGAACTTTTGCATGGATGCCGTCTAGTTTGGGATCTACTACCGTAGAGTTTGAGAGGGACCAACTCTGCACGGTCCTTGCGTGTATTGTTGCTGAATTTTTACATATAGATTATTCAGTCATTGCTCAATGTGAGTAACACTCCATTGGATTAAGTCCATATGTGTTTTCAGGGATCTCCTGGTGCTGTAAGATTTTCGCTGTTTTTTTTTCATGTACAGAGCTGTAGAACCACTTTTTTGTTACCTAGTGTGATACTCACTGAAACCACTAGATGGAGCAAGTTCTGCAACAAGGATTGCTGGCTGAGCCACTAGCACTGACACTCAACAGTTGACATGGTACCTTTCTCCAAGGTCGAGCTAGTACCTCGCAAGACTAACCAATAGTTGTGGGGTCTTGAGTGACTGAACAAGGTAGTGAACATAGTGTCACCTAGTGGTGATATAGACTGCAGGTATGCGTGGAATAATAATTGGACTCTGGAGTGAGGAGAATGGCTGACAAGATGCTTAGGCAGTGAACAGATACCAGCTGTCAGTTTCCACTGCTAGTGAATGTGGGGCAGTCAGTAAACCACAGAGGCAGACCGCTGGAACATAGCAATGTAGTAATATAGTTGATGACGCTGAAAAAAAAACGTGTCAGTCAAGTTCTGCCCATGTCATATAAACTTTGTTGATCACTATTGAAACCATTTCCAATTAAGCCTCAAGCGGGTAAAAAAAATTCCTTCCTGTCTGCAAATGGCAGTCCGATATTTCCCTGGATCAACATCCAATGAGTATTGTAACCAGCTGTCATAATTCTCTATATTCTTCTGACCTGGAAAGGTATCCATTAAGTTTTTGAAAGCAACTACAGTATCTGCAGACACAGACTGTGAGTACTTCCACAATCTTACTGCCCTTACTGTAAACATTCCCTGATTTTGTCAGCCAAAAGCACCTTTCTTCTAATCTTATTGGATGACCTGTTTTTTGCTCAGCTCTTTGAATACATAGTTCCCAAGATATTGTTTATATTGTCCTAAAATACATTTGTATATAATAATGATATCCCTCTTTAGACATCTCTTCTCTAATGTTGTCAGAGACTTTGAAACAAACCCAGTGAATGTTCCAATAACGTTATCGGTTTTGTTGCGTGTCTCTATATTTGTTTCCAGTTGAATAATGTCTCTGAGCAAAGCACAGCTAACTGAAAACAGGCTCAGGAAACCAATTCTGGCAACAGGGCCACGGGCTTGGGCCATTTTTTAGACCCTGGAGGTCAGACACATTTTCAGAATTTTTGCTGTTTAGGTATGTTTAGGTATGATTCCTGTAGGTAACATTCTAGTTACATCTGGAAAACCATATATCATTTTTTATGCTGCCTCACATGAAAATATTGCATCATGCACAAGCTATGATGTCATGATTACAAAACAGTTTTAAAAATTCCTTATTTTGATAAATCACACAATATATATCAAAACATTTATGTGATTTTGAAAGTTTCAGTTATTTGAAAAAGTTCTGAATTCCCCAAGTACAAACATCCAAATATTTATAGTTTTACTACATGCATAGCCCCCCCCAGACCCCTAATTACCAGGAGATCAAATTGTGTATTTTCAGATTTATGAATTATTTTGCACATTTCAGCGGTTACATAGTAAGATGACCCTTAAACAACTGACTAGCTATTTATAACTTCCACTTTTCTTTTTGAAATTATCTGCATGGACAAAAATGGTCATAACCATTACAGATACGCAGGAAAGTTAGGCGAGGAATACCATTTTGGAAAGCAGATATTTACCCGCATTAAATGAGGGGGCATTTCCTTTTTACCCCTAGGCTGGTTTCCACATCTGTTTCCAGAAAGTGGAACTATAGGAAACAATTGAAATATTTTTTATTTCTACCTCTTCAACGATACAGATAGCTTTGAAAAAATATGAAATTTATGACATAATTATTAGCTACTACTCTTCCAAGAAAAAATCCACCTTCTTAATATGAACTGCCATATTGTAGGGAATGCCATAGGAAAAATAAGTTTTTTTACACCTCAGTCACTTCAAAGTTACTAAAACCATTTCCAGGTGTATTCGGGACCTACTGTCAGCCTAAGAAAAATGGTACCCCATTGGTATGGCTTGACATACCATATTGATGCCAGGAGGGTGGCTACCAGTGGAACAAGGATGGGGAAGAAAACTGTATATGTGGAAAGGAGAAATAAACAGGAGGGTGCCCAATAGTGCCTGTTATTCCACCGTTATCATCAAATATAAATATAAATATAAAATACTTTTTCAGATGCAGTGCACCTACTTATCTCAAAATCTAAAAAAAACTGTTTGTTTTAGATTTTGAGATAAGTAGGTGCACTGCATTTGAAAAAGTAGCTCTGGAGCTATGAAATGTTATGCAGAACCAATTTGTTGGTTTTTAATTAAAGGGATATTAATACTTCGTTTTATCTTTATTTTATTTTGTAGGCATTAAAAAAACATGACGAACGATATAAGTCTTATCTCTCAAACCTTTATGGTTTGAGAGATATTCACAAGCAAAGTTTCCCCTCCTGTCCCTTTTACCTAGTGTAAGCTATCTCTTCTCAGATGTGGAATGCAGTCCACAGACCAGACAGATAACAGCAGTAAAAGGGGCGGGAGGGAGATACTTTATCATTCAATTACTCTTGAACTACAACTCTGACTGAATTGAAATAACACTCTCCAAAGTCCAAATACTATGATGATTAATTAGAGCTGCTTTTATTATGAAACATTACTATCCCTTTAACACATTTCTGCTGATGCACCACGTCTGCAGATTCCACTGTCACAAAACCACAGCAATGTACACATTTTGTATACCAGCTGTAAATGACCTGTTTGTCCTGTATTACAGAAGTGGCACATGTGTGAGACCTATATGTTATTGCAGTACAACTCACATCATCCTCACTCGTACATTGCCACAGCTCCTGTCATCCTCATCCACCCAATGAATGACTGTGGATGATGTGACTCCAATTATTGATAGTGGCTCAGACATGTTCCACTTCTGGGCTGCAGGAAGAACACCCCATTCACCGCTGCTATACTAAGGGCGAGATGTTCAGAAAGTGGTGGAAACTGAAATTGTCTGTAATCAGGATAAATAAGTTCTTTCTCCATGATCCGTCAGTTCTCAGACATGTTTTCCTCATTTTTTGCATCCAATTCCGCCATCTCCATCAAAGGGAAAAAGCCGTCTTAAACGTGGGTGTGGTTTACTCTACCGTCATATTGTAGGGTATTTTCAGAAAAAAATATTCGTTTCAATCTCACTTTTTTGTCTAATTAACGTCATTTTATCCAGGCAAAATAAAAATGGTCTAAACTTGGAGAAGATAAATTAAAGTCCTGTTAGCAAGAGCGAGAAGCAATTTGTCGTTTCAAAGACAAAAAATGTCTTTGTTTCTTTGAAAATTTTTGTTTTGAAGACACAATCAAAGACATTTTTAACATCAGAATTTTTAAAGATTTTCAGACGTGACGGATTTACTTCTGAAAATATTGTCCTCCTTTTACCACCGACTCATGATCTGACAATTTTTTCCTTATGACGACTTTTTGAACATTGAACCCAAAGTGTCTACATTGCTGCGGGTTGCTGACAGTGTAATCTCTCCCTTCCCCCTTTCACTTTTCACAGGGCCAACGTCGTACTTCCTTTGTTCATTTCGCATAAAAAAATGACTGGGTCTTTAAGTAGGTTGTTTGTATCTAGAGCAGTCACATACGCAAATTCATACTGACATCTCCATGTACTAAGGTTCAGAGAGGTCATGGCACCATACCTCCCAAGTGTCACTCTTTAGGAGGTACAGTCCCTCTTTTAGACCGAAATCCCTCTGTCCCTCTTTCCCACCCTGATGTCCATCTTTTTAGGAGATCCGACTGCATGGTGTGTATATATAAGTGTATCACCCTGGTGTCCCTGTGTTTGGGAGATCAGACTGTGTGGTGTGTATATATAAGTGTATCACACTGGTGTCCCTGTGTTTGGGAGATCAGACTGTGTGGTGTATATATAAGTGTATTGCCCTGGTGTCCCTGTGTTTAGGAGATCAGACTGTGTGGTGTGTTTATAAGTGTATCACTCTGGTGTCCCTGTGTTTAGGAGATCAGAGTGTGTGGTGTGTATAAAAGTGTATCATCCTGGTGTCCCTGTGTTTAGGAGATCAGACTGTGTGGTGTGTATATAAGTGTAACACCCTGGTGTCCCTGTGTTTAGGAGATCAGACTGTGTGGTGTGTATATAAGTGTTTCACCCTGGTGTCCCTGTGTTTAGGAGATCAGACTGTGTGATGTGTATATAAATGTATCACCCTGGTGTCCCCGTGTTTAGGAGATCAGACTGTGTGGTGTGTATATAAGTGTATCACCCTGGTGTCCCTGTGTTTAGGAGATCAGACTGTGTGGTGTGCATATATAAGTGTATCACCCTGGTGTCCCTGTGTTTAGGAGGTCAGACTGTGTGGTGTGTATATAAGTGTATCACCCTGGTGTCCCTGTGTTTAGGAGATCAGACTGTGTGGTGTGTATATAAGTGTAACACCCTGGTGTCCCTGTGTTTAGTTGGTCAGACTGTGTGGTGTGTATATAAGTGTATCACCCTGGTGTCCCTGTGTTTAGGAGATCAGACTGTGTGGTGTGTATATAAGTGTATCACCATGGTGTCCCTGTGTTTAGCAGATCAGACTGTGTGATGTGTGTATATAAGTGTATTGCCCTGGTATCCCTGTGTTTAGGAGATCAGACTGTGTGGTGTGTATATAAATGCATCACCCTGGTGTCCCTGTTTTTAGGAGATCAGACTGTGTGGTGTGTATATAAGTGTATTGCCCTGGTATCCCTGTGTTTAGGAGATCAGACTATGTGATGTGTATATAAGTGTACCACCCTGGTGTCCCTGTGTTTAGGAGATCAGACTGTGTGTTGTGTATATAAGTGTATCACCCTGGTGTCCCTGTGTTTAGGAGATCAGACTGTGTGATGTGTATATAAATGTATCACCCTGATGTCCCTGTGTTTAGGAGATCAGACTGTGTGGTGTGTGTATATAAGTGTATCACCCTGGTGTCCCTGTGTTTAGGAGATCACACTGTGTGGTGTGTGTATATAAGTGTATCACCCTGGTGTCCCTGTGTTTAGGAGATCACACTGTGTGATGTGTATATAAGAGTATCACCCTGGTGTCCCTGTGTTTAGGAGATCAGACTGTGTGGTGTGTATAGAAGTGTATCACCCTGGTTTCCCTGTGTTTAGGAGATCAGACTGTGTGGTGTGTATATAAGTGTATCACCCTGGTGTCCCTGTGTTTAGGAGATCAGATTGTGTGGTCTGTATTTAAGTGTATCACCCTGGTGTCCCTGTGTTTAGGAGATCAGACTGTGTGGTGTGTATAGAAGTGTATCACCCTGGTGTCCCTGTGTGTAGGAGATCAGACTCTGTGGTGTGTATATAAGTGTATCACCCTGGTGTCCCTGTGTTTAGGAGATCAGACTGTGTGGGTGTGTATATAAGTGTATCACCCTGGTGTCCCTGTGTTTAGGAGATCAGACTGTGTGGTGTGTATATAAGTGTATCGCCCTGGTGTCCCTGTGTTTAGGAGATCAGACTGTGTGGTGTGTATATAAGTGTATCACCCTGGTGTCCCTGTGTTTAGGAGATCAGACTGTGTGGTGTGTATATAAGTGTATCACATTGCTCCACAGCAATAAAACTCACATCAATGTTTGTTTAAACGTCAGTTTATGTGTCCATAAATTAGTCTGTGTAAATAAAATACTTTGATTTTGTTATAAGTCATTTAATAGGTTACACAAGGAGGTGTCATTAGGTCATGAAATAACCTAAAAAAAAAAATGCCCTGCCCACCAGCAACACCCCCTAAAACACAAGTGTCCCTCTTTGACAATCTGAAATGTTGGGAGGTATGTGGCACTCAGCCTGTGAGCTCTAGATTTCCAGTAAATTCGTTTACTTTTCTAAATACTGCACTAAGATTCTAGCCCTGTCACCAGTCACATGCCTGCACAGAGAATCAGCTGAGAGGGAGACTAAGTAGACAAGACTTCAAGGAATGTTCGGTGTTCGTTCTCTCACTGACAATGAGGCATTTGTACTGGGGATAATGGCTGTTCCTCTCTGTTGTGTGCAAGATCCATTCTCTGTTTCTTTCCCTGATTGTTCGGTATTCTGTTCACGTTGCACAAGTGGTTTCTATTTGACGTTTGGCTCTGGGACAAGACAGAGTTGAAATTATTCTTTCCCAATGACCTGCCCGAATGAATAGAGGAACCCAGCATGGGGCCATGTGCACAGAGACAAAAATGAAAAATTCTGGGGTAAACCAATTTCACTCTACGGATTGAAATGGGGTGTGCAGCACAATGCTCTGCACACCCCTCTAGCACGCAAAGGGTAAATGCCTCGAATGATAGAGAGATCGTCAATGGATTGGGAAGCAATGAACTGTAGATCTCTGTAGCATTTAATAAATTAAATTCTCCATTTAAATCCATGGTTATTTTAAGGTGGTTTGTGCCAGTTATTCTTATTAACATAATAAATTAGGTTGAATAAAGACTCAAGTCCATCAAGTTCAACCTTCTCCTCATACCTCAGTAATGTTATAGCTTTCCTGTTACCAAATACGTTAGTCTTTATCAGACCTTCCTGATCTGCCTACTGATAAACAGTAAAGGAGAAGTAAAACTGTAAAACTGTAAAAAAAACATATACTATAGGTCCTGATGAGTAAAACAAGGGTGCTTCCACCTCAGGCAGATACTTTATTCAAAAGTTATAACAGTTCAAACTGTTATGAAGCTGATACTGTAACATTCTATTAAAAAACTGTAGTCCGTAGCTCATCTCTCCATAGGATAACCATCATGACACCAGGTGATCTGTAAACAAGCTCTCTGGACACTGGAGGGCACTGTTAGCATAAAAAAAAAAAGTTTAACTTTGTTATAAATTTGGAACAAATATTTCCCAGTCGCCAAAGCATCTATTTCCTCCCAACGTGCAGTTTCCCACACGTATTCCTACAATACTAACTGTAGAACGGATGTTAGTTTACTGCATGTTGTCAGATAGAGAGGGAGAAAGCAACACCATTTTTGATGCTAGAAGCAGACTGTCAAAGAAAGGCAGCTGGATTTGCTTGTTTCACATCCGGGTCTGCTCGCAGTCCCATTCATGTCTGTTCTTTGCTGCTTCGGTTGTGGCTATTCTCTCTGGTTCCGTCAGGCGTCAGCATCATATCTAGCAGTGGGTCAGCTGTTCCGTGTTGCTAGGCACGCCACTCCTGTACTTCTGGGTTGCGGCTTTAAGAAGAGGCTGCTCTCGGCCTTCGGATGTGTTTGTATAGCGTCCGGTCAGTTAATCCTTGTCCTGCCTTGCTTCGCGTGTTGTGGAACTCCTGTGTATGACCTGGCCTGATCCTGCAACCAGTCTTCTGCGTCCTGATCATACTCTGAGATCTTCTGTGTATGACCTGGCCTGATCCTACGACCACTCTTCTACCTCCTGAATTGTGGCCTGGTTTTCTGACATCCCTCCTGCTTACTTATTTAGCTCCTTCTCTGACCCCCTGTGTATGACCTTGCCTGGTTTTCTGACATCCCTCCTGCTTATTGATTAGGCACCTTCTCTAACCTCTTGTGTATGACCTGGTTCTGCGACTTCACTCCATGTTCTTGTGATCCTGTAATTCCTGCTTTGGTCTGAGTGAGTACCCTCATTTTGTACCTGTTGGAGATTGTTCCTTCCTGGAGACTGGTGTAGTAGAGCTTGTCTAGAGGGAGTTATCAAGGGTCTCCTTTGGCTCAAGCGAAGGGGACTAATCTAGCTGCGTGGCTAACATCTTTATACGGCTTGGCCGCAGCACAATTCCATTTAGGCAACCACCGCACCTGAGCAGCACACTTCAGCGTTGTACCCCAGAGTCTTGCTCCCCGATTCCTTGTTGGAGGGGTTTGACCTTCATCTAACTATTCCTTTTTAGGGTATCACTCTTTCCAGCTATCCTTCCCTGTGGTTTTGTGTTAGCTTAAAGGGATAGTATTGTTTCATAATAAAAGCAGCGCTAATTAATCATCATAGCATTTGGACCTTGGAGAGTGTTATTTCAATTCTGTCAGAGTTGTAGTTCAAGAGTAATTCATTGACAAAGTATCCGCCTCCCGCCTCTTTTACTGATGTAACACTGCTCAGCCAGATCAGAAGGGAGGTGCCCAGGTAGACTGCAGAGAGGGACAATCTTCAATTAAGATAAGGGAGAAACCTGAAAAGCTTGTCAAGGGAGGCAGGGCTTTCATTGTTCTCATAGGAAGAAGATTATCCCCTGCTGTTATCTGTCTGGTCTATGGACTGCATTCCACATCTGAGAAGAGATGTCTTACACTAGGTAAAAGGGGTGGGAGGGGAAACTTTGCTTGTGAATATCTCTCAAACCATAAAGGTTTGAGAGATAAGACTTAGATCGTTCTTCATGTTTTTTTAATGCCTACAAAATAAAATAAAGATAAAACGAACTAGTACTATCCCTTTGATATGAGTGTTAGTGATAGCCAGTTGTTCTGTGGGTGTGTGGGCGAAGGGAGAGAGGAGAGTTAACATAATAAATAAATAAATAAACAAACAAAAAAAACCTTTAGGGCTGATAAGTGACAGTCAGACAGGCAAGAGATCCAAGTTCCTACCTAAGTTGGCTGAGCCCCATTTTCTGTGTGGGTGACAGATATATAAGTACATAAGGCTAATAGAGTAAAAGTGATACCTTTATTGGGTAACTGGGTAGTTTTAGGAGGCAAATTTTCAAGACAACTTAGGTCTCTTCTTCAGGAATATTTAGAATTAGCACTATTAGCAGGGCTTTCCCCATGCTGTTAATAAAAAATTAAATACAAAACAAAAGTCTCATGCAGTTGTTATTCTTAAAGGGATAGTAATGTTTCACAAAAAAGCAGCTCCGATTAATCATCATAGTATTTGGGCCATAGAGAGTGATATTTCGATTCTGTCAGAGTTGTAGATCAAGAGTAATTGAATGATAAAGTATCCTCCTCCCGTCCCTTTTACTGATGTAACACTGTTCACCTCAGAGCAGCAAGACTGTCCGGATGGACCACAGAGAGGGACAATCTTCAGTGATCATAAGGACAAACCTGCCCTCCTTTCTCAAGGGGGGGGGGCAGGGTTTTCCTTATGATCACAGTAAGAAGACTGTCCCTTGCTGTGACCTGTCTGGTCCCAGGACTACATTCCACATCTGAGGTGAGCAGCGTTACACTAGGTAAAAGGGGTGGGAGGGGGATACTTTATCATTCAATTACTCTTGAACTACAACTCTGACAGTATTGAAATAACAGTCTACATGGCCAAATACTATGAAGATTAATTGGATCTTCTTTCTTTGTGAAACATTACAATCACTTAACTAAATAAACATAGACCGTTTTGTAAAGGAAGTGTGTTATGAAGGCAGACACTACAGAAGACATCCTGAACAGAAGTAGCCATAACGTGTGTTATCCATCGCATTGCAACCCAATGCACTGAATATGTGTCTGGCAGTTAACCCTTTGAGTGCCAGGGGGTACGCAACACATTGTAATAAAGACAAATACAAATTCAGATGTTTAAGGACACATCTCATCAAGCTCATCTTACCACTGTTTTTTAATTCCTTATGACACGTTTTCAAAAGTGATGGATTTTATTCTGAAAACACCATCCTCCTTTTATTACCACCCCACAGCCCGACATTTTTGTTCATTACGGTGACTTTTTGAATATCACCCCTTAAGTGACAGAAGCTATTAAAATGGAAGCTTTGCCTAGCCGCCCCGCACTAACTCCCCCACTGCCCAGTGAGGTCTGTGCCTCCTTCAGGACAGACCTGTAGATGCTGCGCTCCCTCGTCGGCTCTTTATTATTACAGAGCTCTGGGAGATGACATCATCTTCCAACGCTCTGCATGAAGAGAAGACCGCGCGGGAGCTCCAGCAGCTACAGGTCTGTGCCAATGGAGGCACATACAGACCTCTCCTGCCGCTGGACCACCAGGGAAGAGGTAGGAAACAGACACTGGGGGGCAATGTGGAAATGATGGGGCAATATGGATCTGATGGAGGGCAAGATGGAGATGATATCAATGTAGAGATGATGGGGCAATGTATGTGAGGGTAAGTTGGAGCTGATGGCAATATGGAGCATTATTAGGAATGGACATGTGAGTGCTTTAAGCAACTCCCACTAGTGATGTCATAATAAAATAGTACAGCTCCCTTAAAGGGATAGTAATACTTTATTATTACTATCCCCCATATTGCACATATTTGTAAAATAATGTAATAGCCCCCAGGTTCATCTCTCAAACCTTTATGGTTTGAGAGATAACCGTAGGCAAAGTTTCCCCCTCCCTCCCCCCTTTCCTGAAGTCAGCGTTGTACTGACTGCGAGGGAAGTCTGCCGTACGATAGGCTTGTGGCTCTGCAGCTGAGCCGAGATCCCATTAATGACAAAGAATTATTTCACTGAAACGGTCTTCTATATGTGCTTGGTTTGTGCTTGGTTTGCATACACATGGAGAAGACTGTTTCAGTGAAATAATTATTTTTCACTAACGCGATCTCGGCTCTGCTGCAGAGCCGCATGATGAAAGTCAGACCGGATATCCCTGCAGTCAGTACAACGCTGACTTCAGGGAAGGGGGAGGGAAGGGGGAACTTTACCTTCGGTTATCTCTCAGACCATAAAGGTTTGAGAGACCAACCTGGGGGCTATTAAATTATTTTATTTATAATATGTACAATATGGGGGATAGTAACAGTGGCGTAACAATAGGGGTCCCCCCCTCGCCCGCAGCAACTCCCACTACGGCCGCCGGTTCTAGTTATACAGAGCGCTGGGAGATGACATCATCTCCCAGCCTCTGCATTACTAGAGCGGCGCGCGGGAGCTTCAGTTGTAGAGATCTGTGCCGAAGGAGGCACAGATCTGTCAAACCACACCGCTAGACCACCAGGGACTGGAGGTAGGGGAAATGTGGAGATGAAGGGGGCATTGTGGAACAGGTAATGTGGACATGAAGGGGGCATTGTGGAACAGGTAATGTGGACATGAAGGGGGCATTGTGGAACAGGTAATGTGGACATGAAGGGGGCATTGTGGAACAGGTAATGTGGACATGAAGGGGGCATTGTGGAACAGGTAATGTGGACATGAAGGGGGCATTGTGGAACAGGTAATGTGGACATGAAGGGGGCATTGTGGAAGGGGCAATGTGGAGAGGAAGGGGACATTGTGGAGATGGAAGGGGCAATGTGGAGATGAAGGGGGCATTGTGGAAGGGGCAATGTGGAGATGAAGGGGCATTGTGGAAGGGGCACTGTGGAGATGAAGGGGACATTGTGGAGTTGAAGGGGGCATTGTGGAGATGGGGGCAATGTGGAGATGAAGGGGCAATTTGGAGATTGGGGGGCAATGTGGAGGTGGCCAATGTGGTTGCTGGGGTCTGGGGCCAATGTGGTCGGGGGGGGGGGACCCATGCCAATTCTTGCACCAGGGCCCGGTGGCTTCTAGTTACGCCTCTGGATAGTAATAATAAAATATTACTATCCCTTTAAGCACATATTCTCCATTTGTATTCCATACATCCTTCAGATAAATGTAATGATTCCGTGTCATACTTTCTGCCTTCACTGTCCTGTAAGGTGCTGCATACAGACTGCTGTCCCAGCAGGGTGACTCATACACCCACCGCTGGCAAACACATCCAACTCTGTGTACAATTAGATTCCACTTCTCATCTGGTCATGAGTTTCATATCACCTGTCTACACTGGGGAAAAAGAGGAACTATGACAGTAGGAAAAAGTGTCTCTTAATTAGTCATATAGCAATCCAGAATATCTATTTATATTTTGTTCTAATATCTGCAGTTGCTTCAAATTACCAGGCTACGCTTTAACCCACTGAAATCTGGAGGCAAAGGGGTTAACAATATAATAGCATTTTATATGAATCCTATTTGAACGTAGGACTTTTCCTGCTGAGTAAAACAAGGGCATGCCCACTTCTGGAAGATAAATTATTCAAACGTTATAACCGATTTCTTTTTTTCTTTAATTAAAAACAAATCTATAAATGCGACCACTAGATGGTGATGTTTCATTAGTCTCTATGGAGAATTTTGGTCGATTGACTACAAAGCTCTCCAGACACTGAATACAAAGAGGCATACTTTTATAACGTTTGAATAAATAATCTCTCAGCAGTGAGCGTATCCTTGTTTTAGTCAATAGGAACTTAAAATATTTGTTTTGTCATAAAAAAAATTACTTTTCTTTTACATTTATAAACATACAGAATGTGAGAGGCTTCTGGGAATGAACAACAGCAGAATGGCCTGTTCTACAGCTAGTCACCACCCAGAAGCATCACATTTAACTCTCTACAGAGGAGAAATTTCAATCCCACCCAAAATGATGGGCAAGTCCCCCCAGCTCTGGAATACAAGATAACCCCTGACGTAAGTTTCAGCCTAGTTGAGCCTCATCAGGAGGATGCAGCTAGATTCCCTAGGCACTGAGAGTAAGGGGTCCACGTCTGGATTACCCTTCACACTTAGGGAGACCCCCTAAGTGTATTCAAAATAAACATACAGAATGTGAGAGGATTCTGGGAATGAACAACAGCACAATGGCCTGTTCTACGGCTAGTCACAATGGCCTGTTCTAGAGCTAGTCACAATGGCCTGTTCTACAGCTAGTCACAATGGTCTGTTCTACAGCTAGTCACAATGGCCTGTTCTACGGCTAGTCACAATGGCCTGTTCTAGAGCTAGTCACAATGGCCTGTTCTACGGCTAGTCACAATGGCCTGTTCTAGAGCTAGTCACAATGGCCTGTTCTACAGCTAGTCACAATGGTCTGTTCTACAGCTAGTCACAATGGCCTGTTCTACGGCTAGTCACAATGGCCTGTTCTAGAGCTAGTCACAATGGCCTGTTCTACGGCTAGTCACAATGGCCTGTTCTAGAGCTAGTCACAATGGCCTGTTCTACGGCTAGTCACAATGGCCTGTTCTACGGCTAGTCACAATGGTCTGTTCTACAGCTAGTCACAATGGTCTGTTCTACGGCTAGTCACAATGGCCTGTTCTAGAGCTAGTCATAATGGCCTGTTCTACGGCTAGTCACAATGGCCTGTTCAATGGCTAGTCATAATGGTCTGTTCTACAGCTAGTCACAATGGCCTGTTCTATGGCTAGTCACAATGGTCTGTTCTACAGCTAGTCACAATGGCCTGTTCTACAGCTAGTCACAATGGCCTGTTCTACGGCTAGTCACCACTCAGAAGCATCACGTTTTAGCTCTCTAGTGCCATTACAGAGGAGAAATTTCCACATACATATTAGACCAACCCCTCCCAAAAGGGTGGTCCTGTTCCAAAATGGCGGGCACATTCTGTATGTTATTTTGAAAACTCTTAGGGGGTCTCCCTAAGAGTGAAGGGTAATCCAGACGTGGACCCCTTGCTCTCAGTGCCTAGGGTATCCAGCTGCACCCTCCCGGCGAGGCCCAACTAGGCTGAAACGTACGTTGGGGGTTAGCTGGTGTTCCCGTGCAGTGGGGACTTGCCCATCATTTTGAAACTGGATCATCCTTTGGGGTGGGATTAGTCTAATATGTACGTGGGAATTTCTCCTCTGTAATGGCACTAGAGAGCTAAAACATGATGATTCTGAGTGGTGACTAGCCGTAGAACAGACCATTGTGACTAGCTGTAGAACAGGCCATTGTGACTAGCCGTAGAACAGACCATTGTGACTAGCCGTAGAACAGGCCATTGTGACTAGCTGTAGAACAGACCATTGTGACTAGCCGTAGAACAGACCATTGTGACTAGCTCTAGAACAGGCCATTGTGACTAGCCGTAGAACAGACCATTGTGACTAGCCGTAGAACAGACCATTGTGACTAGCTGTAGAACAGGCCATTGTGACTAGCTGTAGAACAGGCCATTGTGACTAGCCGTAGAACAGGCCATTGTGACTAGCTGTAGAACAGACCATTGTGACTAGCCGTAGAACAGACCATTGTGACTAGCTGTAGAACAGGCCATTGTGACTAGCCGTAGAACAGGCCATTGTGACTAGCTGTAGAACAGGCCATTGTGACTAGCCGTAGAACAGGCCATTGTGACTAGCTGTAGAACAGGCCATTGTGACTAGCCGTAGAACAGGCCATTGTGACTAGCCGTAGAACAGACCATTGTGACTAGCTCTAGAACAGGCCATTGTGACTAGCCGTAGAACAGGCCATTGTGACTAGCCGTAGAACAGGCCATTGTGACTAGCCGTAGAACAGACCATTGTGACTAGCCGTAGAACAGGCCATTGTGACTAGCTGTAGAACAGGCCATTGTGACTAGCTGTAGAACAGGCCATTGTGACTAGCCGTAGAACAGACCATTGTGACTAGCTCTAGAACAGGCCATTGTGACTAGCCGTAGAACAGACCATTGTGACTAGCCGTAGAACAGACCATTGTGACTAGCTGTAGAACAGGCCATTGTGACTAGCTGTAGAACAGGCCATTGTGACTAGCCGTAGAACAGGCCATTGTGACTAGCCGTAGAACAGGCCATTGTGACTAGCTGTAGAACAGACCATTGTGACTAGCCGTAGAACAGACCATTGTGACTAGCTGTAGAACAGGCCATTGTGACTAGCCGTAGAACAGGCCATTGTGACTAGCTGTAGAACAGGCCATTGTGACTAGCCGTAGAACAGGCCATTGTGACTAGCTGTAGAACAGGCCATTGTGACTAGCCGTAGAACAGGCCATTGTGACTAGCCGTAGAACAGACCATTGTGACTAGCTCTAGAACAGGCCATTGTGACTAGCCGTAGAACAGGCCATTGTGACTAGCCGTAGAACAGACCATTGTGACTAGCCGTAGAACAGGCCATTGTGACTAGCTGTAGAACAGGCCATTGTGACTAGCCGTAGAACAGACCATTGTGACTAGCCGTAGAACAGACCATTGTGACTAGCTGTAGAACAGGCCATTGTGACTAGCCGTAGAACAGGCCATTGTGACTAGCCGTAGAACAGGCCATTGTGACTAGCCGTAGAACAGACCATTGTGACTAGCCGTAGAACAGGCCATTGTGACTAGCCGTAGAACAGGCCATTGTGACTAGCCGTAGAACAGACCATTGTGACTAGCTGTAGAACAGACCATTGTGACTAGCTCTAGAACAGGCCATTGTGCTGTTGTTCATTCCCAGAAGCCTCTCACATTCTGTATGTTATGTTCCTTTACATTTATATTATATTACATTATACCACCTTCCCCACGTGGACAATAGACATCAATGGTATATACAAAATTGATTTTTCCTGAGCATCATGATAACATGGGTAGGAACGTGGCATAACCAAATCTAATTTGTAAAGTGAACATTCAATAAATTACATTGACTGACTGTTGGATATGTTCACGTTTGCTTTGCTTAATGGGCATCCACTCTCTGAATGCTATAACCTATAGAAAAGAATTCCCCACACACATTCTGCAAAACAATGTAATCAATATTAGATAGTGAAACGTGTCTATCCGGTTACAGGATACAAGAATGATCAATGGAAAAAATCAGTACAGGATACCGCTGCTTAAAGGGATAGTAATACTTCATTTTAACTTTATTTTATTTTGTAGGCATTAAAAAAACATGAAGAATGATATAAGTCTTATCTCTGAAACCTTTATGGTTTAAGAGATATTCACAAACAAAGTATCCCCCCCCTTTTGAACCATATCAGAAGGGAGATGCCCAGGTAGACTGCAGAGAGGGACAATCTTCAATTAAGATAATGGAAAAAGCTGATAAACTTGTCAAGGGGGGAAGGGCTTTCATTGTTTTCATACAAAGAAAATTGTCCCCTTCTGTTATCTGTACTGTCATACAACCAGACTCACATCTGAGAAGAGATGGCTTACACTAGGTAAAAGGGGCGGGGAGGGGAACTTTGCTTGTGAATATCTCATAAACCATAAAGGTTTGAGAGATAAGACTTATATCATTCTTCATGTTTTTTTAATGCCTACAAAATAAAATAAAGTTAAAACGAAGTGTTACTATCCCTTTAACCTCTTAGCACACTTCCCAAGTGTCCCTCTTTAGGAGGGACAGTCCCTCTTTTAGATCCAAATCCCTCTGTCCCTCTTTCCCACCCTGATGTCCCTCTTTTTAGGAGATCAGACTGTGTGGTGTATATAAAAGCGTATAATATTGCTCTACAGCAATAAAACTCACATTATTGTTTGTTTAAAAGTCAGTACATGTGTTTATACATTAGTCTGTGTAAATAAAATAATTTGGTCTTGTTATAAGTCATTTTTAGGTTACACAAGGAGGTGTCAATAGGTAATGAAATAGCCTAAATCTTCTCGGTAATGCCCCGCCCACCAGCCACGCCCCCAGCAACACTCTCTAAAACACAAGTGTCCCTCTTTGGCAATTTGAAAAGTTGGGAGGTATGCCTTAGCCTCACATGAACTGCCAGGACCATCATGGCTACAAAAAAAAAATCCACGCTGGTCCTTAATGGCCGCCCCATGCCGGATCGGGCAGTCAATAAGTGGTTAAAGGACAACTAACACCTAATAATAAACCCCTGCTTATCTGCATAGAAAACACTAACATTATGAATCTGTGTGGATTGGT